>CM040244.1:37202155-37546258 GCA_022545495.1 Chrysanthemum lavandulifolium | reverse complement strand
CCACTAGCTATTGTTTTGCTTCACGTAAAGCAGTCTCAAATTCGACGACACAAATCGTAGTACTTTGTCCTCGTTCCGCCACCAGCGCTGTCAGTTTTCGTGGTTGTTAGTACAAAAAGTGTGACGGGTTGTAACGAGTGTTTGTGATGCTTGTTGGATTGGGCCAACAAGCTGTTGATGGGCTAATCTTGTACTAATCCAAGTGATTGATTGAATCCCTACACAAGTGAGAGTAGACCGTTAGCCTTACCGTGGGGACGGACCTCATGATTAAGCTTCAACGTGAAAATAAGTACGCATTCTTGTCAGAGATAATAAGAGCGTGTGTGTTATTATGAGAGAGAAAGTTGTACCTTGTGACGGGTTTAGAACCCTTTTTATAGGTGAGGCTCCTGTTAGGGTTTCGTAACAACTCGCGCATAAAAGTTAGTGGCAGTGGGACCCTTGTCGGGCAAGTTTCCGTAATTATTGCGTGTCATGGACACATAATACCTTCCGTGGCGGAGGTTTGGTCCATTGGGCATTCAGTGTGCATCTTTGAGTCTGGACCATAGCCAATTTTGCTATTGGGCTTATTGTTGATCCAGTACTCGTAGTTATTTCATTGTTGGGCCCGGGCCCAGTATGTGTATAGCACGAGCTGAGCCCAGTAGGCATGCTATACGTGCTATATGTCATCAAGTCCCCCCAGTCTAGTATATTCATTGCGTGCGGTTGTTTGTCGCGTGCGGTGAATGTCACTAGACTTAAGGTAACTAAGTAGTTTCTCTTCCGCACCTTTCCGTCTTCCCTCGTCTGTTTTCCTCGTAGCCATTCTTGATTATTATCGTATTAATATATCCTAGCTTTCGGTCATCAGATCTGCCTAGGTTTCTCATTTTGAGATCCTTTACTTCGCCCTTGGTATTACACCCACAGTTGGGTTGTTTAGGTGTTTTTATGTTCAATCTAAAAGTAACGGCTGGTTGTCTTTTAGTAAACGGTCCGATAGTGTTGGTGTTTGGTACACCAAACCTATTGACTCTCTTAAGAGTTGGAATGATCACTTCTTACGGGTGGATGCTTTTGCTTGTCCTATTATTCATCCATGGCATAATGTCAAGAGCATTCCTAGAGATGCTACTCCTGGAGATGGTGATTTTTCTGCTAAACACTTTGCTTCCCTTGCTGTCAATCCTTCTCCGTTTAATAAATTTCCATAGCCTTTTCTTTTCTTGGTCGGGTTGAATCGTAACTATACTTTAGATGCAGATTCTTATCCTCGATTTTTTGATGGGAATAGACAGGGTGGGTATGCTGTATATGCATCCCTCCGTTTGCTTGTTTTGTCTTTATGTTTTTTAAAACGCAGTCGTTCTCTTTTCTTTTCTTTTTGTAGGGATAGATTTGCTTTCGTTAGTCCGAGTGAAGGATCCTATGAAGTTGAAAATTGGGGCTTAGAAGTGAAATGAAGATGAGCCCCGATTGTTGGATCTTACTGAGAATCGGATTGTTTCCCTCGTTCCTCCATATTCTAGTGATGATTTGGGGGTTAATGAAGATATGGGTGTTGGTTCTGAAACCGGTAACCCTCATCTGGGTGATAATTCTGCTAGTGCTAATGTTGCGGAGCCTGTCCACTCTGCTTCAGCTAATCTTCTAATGTCTTAAGTTGGGTTTGGGACTATGTCAGCGTCTACTTATGACATGGCCACAGGTTCTCGTCAGAATTAGAGAAAAGGCTTTGCTGAACCTACCTATCCTCCTAAGAAGTTAAGGAGCGATCATATGGATTCTGGTAGGTCTTCTGTTGGTGGTAAGTCTTCAGAATCCATTCAGAGATTGTTAGCTCAAAGTGTTTAACATCCTGAAGTTTGTTTGAAAGCTTTGCCCACTCATTCCTCTTCTTCTCCTTCATTGTCAATTACTCCTTTTCGTGAAGTTGGAACACCTACGGAATCTACTTCTGGTCCACTTCGTCTTGATGGTTCTTGATACGCATACGCGCGTTCGGGTCAAAGGAAACTTCCTTTTCTTCGAGCAAGTTTTTCAACCACCTAGGCAGTGAACCTAAGCATTGTAGTGTAGTATTAGGGTAAGCCTCGGGATTGATATCGTTCTCTAGGAGAATAGGAATGCTAGTGAAAAATTACTAAGCTGAGGTTGGGGTTGAGGAAGATTATTTTTTTATCTTTTTTATATTTTTTAGATAATTGAAATTACGAATCTCGGGGTATTGGATTTGGGGGGTGGTATTTCTACCGATTACTCTACTATTATCTAATCTAATTAACTAAGCTAAGGGGTAGTCTATGTCTAATTGATGTGTGCTCGTATGATGATTAAAGATGTGCTTACCTAGATGCTATTACTCCCTAGTTATCTCCTATTGATGGTTTAATTGTCACGTCCTTATTCTTAACGCGTTTGTCTTCTAAGGTCGTAGGGTATGCTTGTTTCCCTAACTCTTTGAGACTACCTTAAGGTTATTGCCTACAAAATCTCTAGGATTCATAAACTAACTCTAAGGTTATATTTGGATTTTTAGCCTACAACAACTCTAGGCGATTATAAACTAATGTTCACAAAGATTACTCAAGCATTAAAAACACAACGATGGCCTATTGCAATCCTAGGCCAATTACAATTAAGATAAGAGACAACCAATCAATATTCAATACCTAGGTTTCATAGATCTAAGCAAACACACAAGTAAATTAGCCGGACATGGTGAACATGCAAGCATATACTGTTGGGAGTTAATACTTATTTTAGTAGAGTTAGTACTGATAGCGTTATATGATAAGTATTAACTAGTTAGTACTGATAGTACAAATGTTAGTACTGATAGTGTTAGAGTTTGTACTATTCTAAGTAAGGAATGTCGTGTATAGTTTGTAGACGAATGTTATCTTATGACATCTCTCTATTCCAATAGAAGATATGATATATGAGTCCATAGTTATCTCGCTTTCGTCAAGGGATCTCCTTAGTGTATAAAAGGAGATCCTAGCTATGTGGAATAAACTTATCCAATACATATATAGTCCATAGTTATCTCTGTAAGGGATCTCCTTAGTGTCTAGGTTAAAAGTAGAGCTTCAGGTTGTAAACCCTAGTACTAGGAGAGTACTCGTACTTATTGATTAATAATATTGAGCGTTTGGTGTTATCTTGTTTTGCATTAATCTTCTATAATACATTCAAGTAGATTCCACATACTTGTGTGTATCTACAAAAAGTTTCTCATTGTTGTTTTGGATCCATCCAAGGCAACCAACACGTATACAAGCTAAGTGTTCTAGATCCAAGGTTTGGGACTTCACAAGTGGTATCGAGCTTGTGTCCTGAGCTTTGCTTTTAGAAGATCTGTGTGACATATTCGAAGAAATGGATTTTAACAAATCCAATGTCATTATGAGTTCCTAAGTTGCGACCAAATGAATATAAACTACGGAGAATGCGAATAGAGCGGTACTTCTTGGTACTTGATTTCAAGTCGTGGAACATTGTGCTCTATGGAAACTCTTACAAATCCATCCTTTGAAGAAGTTGGTGGTAAGGCATTACTAAAGAAAAGGTGAGCTGTCACCAATGAAGAAATGACTCTAAGAGGCAATGATCTCAAGGTAAGAAGTCTCTTACTCATGGCAATACCTGATGATCATCAACTCACCTTAAACAAACACAAAGATGCTCAGAGTTTGTTCAAATCCATTGAAACCAGATTTGGTGGAGATTCTGTCACCAAGAAAACTCAGAAGACTCTTTTGAAGCAAGAGTTTGAAAACTTCATTGCTAGTGCAACTGAGTCCATTGAATCAGTCTATAACAGGCTTCAAAAACTTGTTAGTCAACTGGCAGTACTGGATGTGGAGCTCTCCAAGGAAGATGTCAACCTCAGGTTTGTTAGAGTCTTCCATCACCAAATGGGACACTCATGTCATTGTATGGAAGAACAAGCGATTTTGAAACCATGAAGTTGGACAATACATTCAATAGCTTTAAGGTGATTGAACAAGATATAAAGAGAAAAGTAGTTGGATCTTCCGGTTACGGGTCACAAAACATAGCCTTTGTGGCTCACTTTGTCACTAGCAATGATGTGGATAATTTTGATGTTAGTACTCCTAGTACTAATGTTATCTTGATGGCTCGATGACCGCTGCGTGAGCATCAATGAAGGTACAATCTATGCCTTCATAGCTGAACTAGGTCAAGGATCCCAGATCACTCATGATGATCCGAGACAAATTCAAGAAGATGACATAGAAGAGATGGACATCAAATGGAACATTGCTCTAATCGGTATGAGAGCAAAAGGTTCATGAAGAAAAGCGGAAGGCATATTAAGATCAATGATGGAGATGTTGATGGGTTTGACAAGGGAAATGTTGAATGCTACAACTATGGCAAGCTTGGGCATTTTTCCATGGAATGCAGAAGTCCTAGGAGCAAGGGGAGACACAGTGATGCTAATAACTCCTCTTCAAAAGCAATGGTAGTTGTTGATGGTGTTGGATATGATTGGAGCTTCATGGCAGATGAAGAAGAGACCCCAGTCAACATGGCTTTGGTATCTGAGGTACTTACTGAAACAAATTTTTCAGATACATGTGTTCCATTAAGCAAATATTTAGAGCTAAAAACCATGTTTGATAATGTGTCTGAAGATCTTTCTAAAACTGAGTATAACTTAGCAAATCATAAAAGAGGCTTAGCAGTTTTAGAAAAACAAATTGTGCACTATAAAAAAAATGAATCAAAGTTCACTGAAACAACTGATGTGCTCAATAGGGAATCTATTTTAAAGAAATCACCATAAATGTGTTAAAATAAGAGCTTGAGAAAGTCACTAAAATAAAAGATAATATAGAGTTAAGTGTTGAGCAACTTAAAGACACACAACATTATAACTCTGAAAGAATTGATAAATATTTGGAAAAAGCTCTTGTTGGCAAAGCCAAATCAGGTATGGGATATAAGACAACACCACCACCATTCAGAGGTATCCTTTCACCTCCTGGTATAGACCTTGCACACACTAGATTAGAAGAGTTTAAGGAACCCATATTTGTCAAAGGACCTACAATAAAAAGTTCTTTCCCTGAAAAGACTGATGAAGTGTTTGAAAATGCCAGCGACACCTCCTTACTTGAGGTGTCTGAATCTGAAAATAAAAAGGCTAGTGTAGAGTCCAGTGAACCAAAGAAAGTACAGGCCACTAAACATGTAAGATCATTTGACAAGCCTGTTTATAAGCTAATTAAATATGCTGAGATGTATATAAACATGTCATCTAGTCCTAGAGGTAATAAGTGAAATTGGAACCAGTTAAAATCTGAACAACTAGGAGATGAATTTGTCATGTGTAATAAATCTTGCTTTGTGTGTGGTAGCTTCTCTCATCTGCAGGCTCAATGCAGACACCCTATGCGACCTCAACCCATCATGACCCCCAGAGCAGTTCTTCTCAAAACTGGCATAAAACCTTTGAATTATGCAAGGCCGATTAATCTTGCTAGACCACAACCAGTATTTGGTGAAAGACCTAAAAGAAACTTTTCAAAATCATCATCTACTTCACCAAGGTCCTTTAAATCGGACAAACCTTTAACTCTTACGATGAACAAATAAAATTTTACAAGAAAAAGGTTAATACTTATGAGCCACGACTTATCTTGATAGGCCATTAGTTAATATTTTTAGCCTAAAATGAAACTCTTTGGTTCTAAAGTAAATCTTGCAAAGGGAATCAAGGGCAATGTTGTTAAGCCCTCGACTTGTTGGGTGAGAAAGACCACTCATTAGCAATTGCATCGATTACTCTCAAGAAATATGATTACATTGATGCACGAGGCATATCCAAGTCGATGATGGCTTGGGTCCCCAAAAGAACTAATTTCCTTTGTTTTATGTGCGGGCACACTCCAACAATAATGATGATCTTGGCTATTCGAGACGGTGGGTGTTCCGGGCACATGGTGAAATCTATCCTATCTTCGGACTTCACTAATTTAAATGGAGGATATGTTTCTTTTGGAGGTGGAATAGGTGGAAGGATTATTGGTAAAGGCACAATCAAGGCGGTAATTTAGATTTTGAAGATGTGTACTATGTGAAAGAACTCAAATACAATCATTCGGTGTGTCACAAATGTGTGACAAGAAGAATTTTGTTACATTCACGAGATCTTGATTGCTTGGTGTTATCTCTAACTTTAATTTGCCTAGTGATGATGAGATACTTCTTAAGTTTCCTAGGAAGCATAATCAGATTGTATAAGTATCAAGAACATAGTGCCCAAAGATAACCTTATATGTTTAGTTGCTACAACTTCTTTGGATGAATCTATGTTATGGCATAGAAGGCTAGGTCATGTGAACTTTAAAGTAATCAATCTTTTAGCTAAAAACAACCTTGTAAGAGGTTTACCTTCAAAAAGATTTGAAAATAAACAGACCTGTAGTGCTTGCCTCAAAGGGAAGCAGCATAGAGCCTCTTGTAAGCCCAAGGTTTTTAACTCTATTAACCAACCACTTCATATGTTGCACATGGACTTATTTGGCCCCAATAATGTTAGTGACTGAATTTTAAGTATTGTTTGGTTGTGGTGATGATTTTAGCAGATTTACTTGGGTTTTCTTCATGAATACTAAGGATGAGACTAGTGAAATCCTTAAGTCTTACATAGTGCGATGAAAACCTAGGCGATAAGAAAGTTAAAATCATTAGGTGTGATAATGGGACAGAGTTTAAAAACCAAGTGATGAATGATTTACATCAACTTAAGGGTATTAAAGAGAATACGGTGTAGCTAGAACTCCTCAACAAAATGGGGTTGTTGAAAGGAGAAATAGGACATTGATTGAGGCTCCTAGGACTATGTTAGCGATTCAAGTTACCCACAACATTTTGGGTTGAGGCGATTAACCTTCGCTTGCTATGTTGAGCAGTCTTGATTGTAAAGCCTCATGGCAAGACTCCTATGAGTTATTTTTAGGTAGAAAGCCCACCTTAGACTTTCTTAAACCTTTTGGGTGTCATGTCTCTATTCTCAATACCATTGATCACCTAGGTAAGTTTGATGGAAAATCGATAGTGGATATCGGTTGGCTACTCATTGAATAGTAAAGCCTTTAGGGTTTATAATTCTAGAACCGAAGAGTAGAGGAGAATCTGCACATAAAGTTTCTTGAGGACAAACCTAGTGTAGAGGCAAGGACCAACATGGCTTTTGATATTGATATGCTAATAGAATCTATGAACTATGTGCTGTTTACGTGGATTCTAACATAATTGCGGGAGAAAAGCAAGGTCGGATCTGAATCTTGATGATGATGATGGCGCATTCTATTGCCCATTTGGAATGACAACTCGGTGGAAGCACTTCTTTAGGGAGGCAAACAAAGGCGGTGATCGCCTCCTAAGACCAATGCTTGAATCTTTGAAGGAGATGCAACCAATACAGATGATACAATGGTAGAACCTCAAGTGTTACTGTATAGCGTGGTTAATATTGATAAGCCACAAGTTAGTACTTGATGGATCTAGGACACTCTCCTTGTGTCAATGATATTTTGTATGATATTATCAAGCAAGCGAATTTACTTAAGTAATACTTTAGAAGGCGAATTATATGATGTATGAGAATAAACACAAAACTCAAGCTCCAATATTATTAATGAATAATACGAGTGATCTTAACTTATCACTAGGGTTACACCTTGAAGCTTTCGTAGGTAATATTGTAATGTAATCGTACCTAAGACAATGACCTAGGATCTCCTTTTATACAACAAGGAGCCCTTTACAAGATAAGTATAAAGTTAACATAATAGAATATACACACAATCTATTCTATACTTATCTAGAGCGTTTAACCTTATCATAAAGCGATAGCGGTGGTAATGAAGAACTTGCAATGGAATACGTTTCCACCGCTAGTGTTAAACCAAGCGATGTAAACCACTACTATCCGTGGTAACGGATTATTCCCAACAATCCTCCCTAAACTTGATTTCTCGCAAATCAACAAGTTTCTTCAATATGCATTAACTTCAAGGATTTTGGAATTCAATCAAACACTTCACTTCTTTTCTCTTAACTTTTGTATAGCTCTTGAACAACGATCTTGAAGCCTTTGTAATAATGCTCGACCTTCTCATTGTCTTCATTAACTCTTATATGTAAGCTTAACATTCTTGTAAGAGCTCCGACTCTAAGTGGATATTCTTTCTCGGCAAGCATGAAAAGTCTTCTCCATTAGTGTAGAGACATGATGAACTTCACATGAATCATAATAAAACCATTTTGTACCAAGACATGTGAATAAGGTTTTCCGGTAGTCATCATCGACATTTGGTTCAAAAAGCCTTCTAAGATTTACCCATAAGCGCATCTCCTTTGTATCTTTGAGATCTTGAGCATTAAACCTTTCTTGAACTAATTTCCATAGTGTATTAAGGTCATCTATGTCAAAAGCTTTAATAAGATCTTCAAATGTTATGAAAGATGAAGTTTCTCCTCCCACCTTGTAATCTTCCATGTTGAAGCAAGATTGCTAGCGATGTAAACTTCCCAATCAATGATAGGATGTCGAATTTGCGGTGGTTACGGATAAAAATCTTTGTCTTCAATCACAATCATTTGGTCATTTGTTACGTAGTGAACTTCTCGGTAGGAATCTCCTTCTCGATGAGACTTTGTATGATCTTCATCAACCTTAGTCTTCTTAATAGTGTGAGAATCACTTACTTTGGCCTTTCACTTCAATCTAGGAATTATTCTTTCTTCTTCTTGAACCCATTGGAATAAAAGATTTATCTTGTTTCTGATTACGTAGTAAGCCTTTTCAATTTGATCATCGGACATTCCTTTAAATTGATGCCTTTTCGATTACCAACATGACAACAATAAGTCTTCATATATGCAAGTATTTGTGCCTTGGTTGGTTGTCTTTGTTTCTTCGATTATTCTTGGTGAATCGATTACATTATCAAGTGCTTGATTGTTCTTCATTTTAATAAAATCCTTTAAGCGGCGGTTCTTTGTTCCTCGATTAAGGATGCATCGACAACAAGGTCAATTGCCTTTTTCTTGATTTACGGATTGTTAGCTACGTAAAGCGAATATCTTCTTGATGAGGAACATAGCTAAACTCGGAGCTTTTTCTTTCATAATTGTAGGTTGAGCGGTGGAAATTGAATCGGTATCTTCCATTACGTCCAATCTTTTAGCTTCAAAAGCTTACAACTTGTAGTTCTTTCAATCTTTTCTTTTAAGCAACTTTCTCGACAATTTGATCTTCTGCTATCTTCTGAACAATTTCTCTATCAAGATCAATCTGAACTTGTCTTTTCTTTGAAATCTTACTTTCAAGTTGTTGTACATCTTCCATAACTGCTTTACCCTTGTTTGTCTTTAATTTATCAAATTCTTCACTTGTAGTGGCAATATTTGGCTCTGCAATGGAAATATCTTCAGTGGTAAAATCAGTTGCAGTTTGAAAAATGTCTTGATCTTCAAGTTGCTCTCCATGAGTATTAGCTTCTTTTGCTCCTTTACTTGTATCTCCTTCATCTTCAAAATCAATTTTCCTCCCTCGATGTCGAACTGTTTTCCTCCCTGTTTGGAGAAATTTCCCAAATCTTGATCATTTGAATCACCATTAGAAGGTGAGGTGAAGATGAAATCACCATCTTTGCGATCGCCTGTGCTTTTTCAACCTCTGCATCTCTTCCTTTAAGGTGCGAATCTCTGTCTTTAATAATTGAACATCCTTGGCATGGTTCTTCTTAATGTAGCCAAGTCTTTTGTAGAAACTCAACCGCTTTGCTAATTTGGTACACAAAACCATCAATTCCATTTGGTTGCCACACGCCTCGGCACTTCCATTGTGTTTTTGTTGGGAGAGGTGAATCATGGGGCAAAGGTCCGATTCCTCCATAGTAGGATTAGGTGGAAGTCTAGAACCACCAACGCTTGTTCCTAGACCAAAGGTTCGAAACTTCTTTGTGTTGTCATGAGAGGAGTTGATTGTTTTGACCTTCTCATAGGTTCTTGAGGCGGTGGTGTATAATCAATGTTGGGTACATCAATTATAGGTGTAGTTTGTTCGGATGGAATTTTAGCAAGCATTTGGGGTAGGAGAGGTGTAAAAATCATATTGCCATCTTTATTCAAATTTTGAAAACTTTAGGCTTTAGGCAACTGATTTGATAAGCGATGAGTGTGAGGTTGGGTTGAAATTCATTAAGCACGACTTGCACAAACACAGGATACATTAAAATTTGGTTTTACTTTGTACATTGCCTTTCATACTTGTAAAAATATAGTTGGACCAGTTGAAAATCTTATCGGTGACTAGACAAACCAAAGGATAAGCCATGGTTGAACTAAATTGCTCATAAGATGTTTTCTTAGGACTAAGGCAATGTAACAAAGTATGAATCAAAAATCTCAATGGGGACAAAACCACTCTTTTGAAAGTAGCCTTTTGTCGGTGGTGTCATACCCATGGATGATAAAGTATCATGAATTTCGGACATAGGTAATGTGATGAGACCATTGAGATCATCCAAGTGAAGTACTCTCCTCAAGGATGCCTCGGTAACATCAATAGTTACCCCATCCATAGTGGCTCACGAGCATCCATCGTTTCATGTGTATCTCTATTCTCAAGTGTTATGGGTGAGCGTAAGTCCAAAACTGATTGATTTGAGAGATATAAATTGTGGTTTTAAAAGCAAAGCCTACCTTATATGAGTGGTATGAAGAAAGTCCACAATCGCATGAAAAACAGGGCCACTCTTCTCGTTATTCTTTTGTAAGTAGGCCACATGGTTGTGCTCATCTACAAATTTCAAAGAAGCCATAGAAACTTTTGATGAAAAATATGATTATGTCAGTAAGAATTGAAGTAATGACTAGCCAATTGAGAGAAAAAGATATATAGGGTTAGGGTTTAGAATTGATGCGCAAGTAAAATTATCTTTAGAAAGTAGTTATAATATAGAAAGAAGATAATTTACTTAAAATATTAACCCTATATATATGACTATCGATGGTTACTTTCAGCGGCTAGTAAAAATTAATTCTTGACATAATCGGTTATAACAACTAGAACAACGGTGGTAAAATAACTTTGTCGATGGAAAGCGTGAACTAGCGGTGGTAACTTTTTCACAAAAATTTCAAAAGCGATGAAAGATTAGATCATTAGAAAACAATCGCTCCCATTATAGTTTTTAGCAAACTATCAACTATCAACGGTTTGATATGTCTTTACCATGAGCCGTTTGCTATGGACTAGCCAACTCTTAATCATAAAGAATATGGTGAGTTGATAACCATATAGTTTTGGTAAACTATCAACCATAAGCGGATTTTCAAGTCTTTACCATGGCGTTTGCTCTGGACTAGTTGATTCTTATGTGTATTAGACATGGTGAATCAATAACCATTTGATGTGTATCTCAGATATACACCTTTTAACTCCAAAACTCCTCATCAAAACTTGATATACAAACTTAAACAAGATGAGAATAACCAACATGGTATTTACCAAAGTTACCTTTAACCAAACTATTTCCCAAGCAAAATATCTTCCAAAGTCAACTCAATAATATCTATATTTACTCCTTTACCTACCAAAATAAGAAAAAGGTAAATATCTTCATTTAATAACCCTTCAACCGACTTTGTCTATATTAGAAGACTTGGCTTAAGGTAAACTTAATCAACCTTCATTCAAACACAATAACCCCAAAATCATAAGCATGAGCAATCCCTCCAACACAATCAACATCTCTTCTAACTCAGAAGAAGAGTATGTATTCGAATCAGAATCATCTTCAGAAGTATCAGGATGGTTTGGATACTTTCCACCAGGGGCTGGGTCTTCATCCAAAAGATATACCAAAGAAACTTCTAAGCGAAAGCTGACTAAGCTCGCAAAATCTCTTGAGTTCTACTCCGATTCATCGAGGATGATGATGCAAATGATGAAACCTATTCTCTTGCTAAAGAATTGCCAACAACTCTTTCAATAGCTGGAAACAATTTATCTCCAATATGAAGCGGATATCCAATCCAACAATACCTGCAATGCTACCAAGACCTCCTCCACAGATTCTTGGGCTTCCATGTCCAAGAATGCAATCCACCTTTGAGAACAAGAGAAAGAGAGCCCAGAAGAATAAACATGAGTATGTGGGCAAGGGCAAGAGACCAATGGAATAGCTGAAGTCAGATGAAGAATATGCTAAGTTTCAGTCTTTTATGTTTAGTTTACTAGGAGTACTCTTGATTGTAATGAATTATTTGCTAGTAATGAAGTTCCTCTGTTTTTCCTTGTCAAATATTGGATTTCACATACACATCAAACCATTAACACAAGTAGGCGTACAAGGGTGTTTTAGAGAGAGAAAGTTAGAGGTTTAGGGAACTTAGTGAGAGAAAGTGAAAGATATTATTATGAGCTCCAACTCTCTACCTTGGAAGGTAGAGTATTTATAGTCTTACAATAAACGCCACACAACGGGTCGTGGATCGAGGCATCTGATGGGTAAAGACCGTCGGTCCTCCACGGTGTTGCTTAACTAAATACTAATTAACATAAAGAACTACGACTACGGGCTTTCTAACGATTACATATACTTGAGGTGACCGACTTTTAATACCGGAATTTCTAATTCCTAACAATCTCCCCAAGGAGGTCACCTCAAACATATACTAAAATTACATTGAATACAATCGGATATTACATTAACAATTGTTCTTGCATTCTTGATGTAGTACTTTGCTCAAGCTCGTAGTCATTGATTCCACTCATTGCATGTTTGGTTAATCCAAGTGGAGGTCTTTCTTGATCCACGTGATAATAATTTTGAACCGACTTTTGAGATCATCACTAATAAAAATCTACGAGACATCCATTGTGGTGTTGGTATTATGTGATGTTGTGACTTTCGGACCGACATGCTCACATTACGGATCATGATATCTTCTCATCGAGTGTGAAGCTTCGTTGATTCATGATATTGGCGGCGTAGCGAAGCATAGAGTGAAAATATCGAGTTATTGATGCACTAATCATGATTTCTTTTGAGATGAATGTGTTAAGTGAGCATGCGGCTATGGATGGGCGCTTCATTACGAACAAGCGCAAGCGTCGGGTGTACCGCATAAAGCGATTAGCAATAAAGCGCGCGAAAGTGTCTTTGATCACTTCGTTGAATTGAGTACACGCCCACGGTTCCCAGTTGATCGATACAAATCTTGCTGTGATCGGTATAATTCGAAGAATTTCCTTGATGGGTTTCAGCAATGCTCTATTTGTTCTCAAACAGAACATCTCAAAGAAGACAACACGGAGTGAGTGAACCAGTAGTAGAAATTCACCGATTGATGAAAAGAGATTTGTAAGACAATCGTGTATTGCTCAATAGAAATTGTTTTGCAATACAACGAAGGTTTTAATGAAAATCAATTATCAATCATAAAACACCTTTGATTTGAAATATTCGAACACGGTCAATGTGCTAAAGAAAAGAGTTTTTAAGCACAATGACCGGTTTTTCAAAGGTATCCGTCAATCCATAACTGAACCGTGATTGATTCAAAAGATTGAATCGCCCCATTGTTTACATTCGGTTGTCACATGGTTGATCTATTGAATAGATCTCACATGCCACCCACCGGAGCTTGTTTGATGTTGGCTCGAGGGCTTTCCATCTTCATTGTGAATATGTTTGCATATCACTCGGATGTTCAGCAATACCACAAGGATAATCGTGGGACTCAAGATCTAATCTCTCTTCCACATTGTGTGAAAAGAGAGTCTTCATTGAAAGTGTCCTAATGAGATTTATTGATGATCTCGTGGCTCTAGACTCAATTAGTGCATATTTGGATCCCTGTATCGGAGACTAGGAGAGGGTCTCCTTCTTCAATATCAACAATTTCTAAGAAAGTCGATAGATAATGTAGGTTCCTGTGAGAATGAAACAAGCCCTTTTAAGAGGAACTTGAGTGGTTTGGGAAGAATGAAGTGCGGTCGTCCTTTGGGTCCATGACGTCTTGTCTTCAATACCGGTGTTACCTTGGTAACCGCTAGTAGCAAATGAATTGAACTGGTTTACGCCCTAAGGTTGAATCAATGGAGGCTATTTGTTTTCACCCTTTCTCACTCAATTCTTTTAATTATTCAACCCTTGATGCTTACCGATACTTCATAGCTAGAACCTTGTTGGGTTTATTCGATTACTAGCTCGGTCTCGATCCGCACTCTTCTCATATCTCATTTTCTCCTTTTATCATCATACCTAAGAACTCTACCTAACTAGAGGATAGTCCTGGTAGATCCCTCGGTTCTGGCGGATCATGGGAACAAATACCTAACCTTATCATCCTTATATCACCGTACATAAAGTAAATTTGGTCGGTCTATTTGGTATTGTTCATCGCCATTTGAACCAATTGAAAACCATTTGAAAATCAATGCGGATACTTGTGATATATTATCAAGACATTTTGTACCGAATTGTTTTGATATTTTTAGAACAAGTGCTCCCCTCAACATGTGCATCAAATGTTTGAAATCGTTTTGCACACGGAGGCAAGAGGAAGAATTAACTTATTTGATTACCATTTTCTAAAAGATATCAACCTCACTTCCCTGATCAAATCAAGTAGATAAAGCATTTTGGGGAAGGATGAGATTTTCATAATTTTGCTCCCCCTCAATATGTGCCTCGAGATTTGTGATCACGTTTCAAATCATAGGTTTAAGATAGATGCTCCCCCTCAACATGTGCATGGAAAATTTGAAATCGTTTGTCACATGTGGGAAGGAGAGCTTGTTCATCCTTATAAAACCATTTACCGAATTATCAGTTTAAATCCAATTTAAGTCACACATTCTCCCCCGATCACAATTATCAAATCATTTGAGATTTGTGATCTCTTATAGATTTAAATTGATTTTGAAAGCTTTTGAGGAGAATTGTGACTTGATTATGAAAGCGTTTTAACTGATAAGGATCGGATTTTAAAACTTTAAACTCCATTGATAAAACATGCATGAATATCTTTTGAAAAACAATTGAATGACAAATAACTATTTAATTTAATTGAAATCATTCTCCCCCTCAATCAATGACGTAGGTTGTTGATTGAGAGATAGATATTTTGACAAATAAATCTAGATGATTATCAAAAATAGAGTCCGAGTTATTTTTTTCAAAGCAGTTAGTTTTCAGCAGATAAATGTTTATAGAATCAGAGCATGGAATTTTGAAAACATGATATAGTATGGCTCTGTTCTTTCTTTGAAAAGCGGGTTCTTGCTGACATGACAATAAACCATTTTTCCTCTTTCTCTCAAAAATAATTTTTGATTTTTGATTTTTTTAAAATTGAACAACATCTAAAGTCCGTGTCATTCTTTGAATGACAGCACAAAGACCGTAGATATAGTCGAGCAGGAAAGAAAAAAAACATAACAAATTGACAATAATTTTGAAGATTTTTAATTTTTGATTTTTATGGATTTTGAAGGTTTTATATTTTCTATTTGATTTTTGAGGGTTTTATAATTTTGTATTTTGTTTTTGAATAGATATATACAAGAGATAGATGAGCATAGACCTTTACTCCTCGTCTTCCTCACGAAGGCGTTTGAGTGTTACGGTTGAAGGCTTTTCAAGCCTAGTCGTGGAAGTATGAACTCAAAACGTTCTCTTGGAAGAGCTTTGGTGAAGATGTCGCTAGCGATATTCGGACCTCACAAAATAGAGTTCCACCACACCTTTTTCCACTTGTTCCCGATGAAATGATGTCGAATGTCGATATGATTAGCTCTTGAGTGTTGAGCGTTATTGCATGAAAGAGCAATAGCACTTTTATTATCACGATGCAGAGGATTTTGTTAAATACAAAGCCATAGTCGGTTAATTGAGATCTCATCCAAAGGATTTGAGCACAACAAGATGACATGGCTATGTATTCTGCCTCTGTAGAGGAAATAGAAGTACTCATTTGCTTCTTTGAAGACCACTCACAAGCTTATCACCCAAAAGCGAGCACCTCGGACGTGCTTGACGAGTATCTTGACATCTGTATGATCGGCATCTGCATAGGTCGTTAGTGACATACCGGTGTCCTTCGGGAACCAAAGTCCCATATTGATGGTTCCTTGGAGATACCGAAGACTGTTTAACCGCTTCAAGGTGCTTTTTAGTAGTCTTAGCCTAGTATCTAGCACACATGCAAGCAATGAACAAGATGTACGGTGTACTAGTAGTGAGGTACATCGAGGATCCAATCATACTACGATATTTCGTTTGGTCAATCATGATCCACAGTGGTCCTCATCTAGTTTGGTTCGATCAATCATGGGAGTGTCAACAGGTCAATTGAATCAAATCCAAATTTCTTTAAGATCTCGGTTGCATATTTAGATTGATTTATGAAAATGCCTCGGGACTTTGTGAAATTTGTAATCCCAAGAAAAATGACATTTGTCCCATCATTGACATTTGAAATTTTGAACTCATTTCATTTGAAAAATGGTCACACTCATTAGGGTCGATCGAGGCAAAGATGATATCATCAACATAAATTTGAACATGGATTAAATGTTTGCTGACTTCCTTGTGAACAATGTTGGATCAACTACTCCTTTCTTTGAATCCGGTAGATAGAAGAAACTTTGATAGCGTATCATACCATGCCCTTGGAGCTTGCTTTAAACCGTCTGAGCCTTTTCGAGACGATAAGCGTGGGTAGGATGCTCGGATTTACAAAGCCTTCAGGTTGGTGACATAGATGACTTCTTTAAGATCTCCGATTCGGGAATGCCGTCTTCACGTCCATCGATGAACTACCATGTTCTTACTAGCAGCATTAGCCAAAAATATTACGATTGCCTCAATTCGAACAGCAAGGGCAAAAGATTCTTCAAAGTCTATACCCTCCTCTTGACGGTATCCTTTAGCAACTAATCGAGCCTTGTTCTTGACACATCACCATGCTCATCAAGTTTCACTTTGAAGATCCATTTTAGAGCAATAATCATAGCACAATCTGGGCGGTACTAACTCCCATACATCAAGTCGATCAAACTCATGAATTTCTTCTTGCATGGCATTGAACCGACTATCTTCATTCATGGCGGTTTGACATCTTTTGGTTCAATCTTAGAGTACGGAGTTGAAGAAGCACCACAAAGCATTGGTTGCAAGTTGTTTCCGTGTTGATCTTGGACAAGAAGGATTTCCAATGATGTTATCTAATGGATGATCATGAGTCCATTTTACGAGGTGTTCATGTGGCGGTGGTTGGGGGTGAAGTAGCGAGTTGATATCTTGAAGAAGATGGTTCGATGAAGATTCGAGGAGCAAATATGTTCTCAAATGGAGCATCTTGAGGAGTAGCAAAGGATTGTCTTCATCATTGATGTGAAAGCAGTTCCATGATGTACATTGGAAGATTGATGATTTGTCGATAAGATAGAGTGATCGACAACAGCGCTTCTTGGCTTAATGATATTGAGGCCGAAGGATTGACTTCATTCACGGGAATATGAGCGACCTCTGCTTGAGGGAGTCGTCAGTTCATTAGCACTTGGCTCATCTTGTTCATCAAACATAGGATCAAACAATTTCTTTAAATCATCTTGGATGGAGGTACATATGGAGTTTCTTGAGAAGAGTTTGGAACAAGGGATGAACCAATGGGACTGTTTTGAAGTGCGGGTCTGGCTGGATTGTCCAGAGCCGTTTGACCGGTCGACTCATCAAATGTAACGTGAATTGTTTCCATGATATTTCGGGTTCTTTTGTTGTAGATTCGGTATCCCTTTTGTTTGGTGCATACCTACAAAAACTCAATGTCGCTTTAGCTCTCGGTTTGCCTAGGTCTTGACCTCATTAGTTGGATAACACAATGCACCAAACACACGAAGGAAGAGAGATTAGGTTTTGTTGTGGACCGGTTCATATGGAGTTTTCCATGAGCGGTGTGAATCGAGGAGCGATTTTGTGTGTAGCATGCGGTGCAATAGCTTGACCCAGAGAAACATTGGAACCTTTGAGTAAATCGGCATTGTTCTAGCGGCTTCCACAAGAGTTCGATTTAGTCTTTCAACTACACCGTTACGTTGAGGAGTTCGTGGAACACTTCTTAGATGGTCGATTCCAATGCTTTCATAAAATTCACTAAGTTGTTTGTTAACAAACTCGGTACCATTTTACATTGAATAATTACGCGGTTTTGTTAAGTCGAACTTGCAATTGTTTAATGAGTTTGATGATGATATCGGAGTTTCATCCTTTGTCCTTAAGAACTTGACCGGTGAATCTAGAGTAATCATCAACCACAACTAACACATATTTCTTCCCAAAGATATTCGCACTCTCATTGGTCCACATAAATCCATATGAAGGGTATGAAGAACTTCGTAATTGAGTTTGTAGGTTTGGGTTTATGGGTATACTTTTACTTTTTCCCAATTGGCATCTTGAACAAAGATGATCCTTTTCATACTTTAGTCTAGGTAAACCTATAACTAAGTCATTTACGGAGAGATCATTGATGGTGCCAAGTTCAAGTGATTGAGACGACGATGCCATAACCATGACTTTGTTTTCAAGCCTTTGACAACAAGCAAATTGAGAAGACTTAATCATATCATCGATAGAGATGGTGTAAAGATTTTAACCACGAGTTCCTCTTAACAGTTCCTTACCATCAAGTTCTCTAACAAAACAAGTATGTTTTTCAAGGCTACTTCTAGATCGTAATCACGAATTGACCAGCGAGAGCAGTTATGACCAAGACCTTCCACATAGTATACTCTTGAGATAACACTATCACCATAACCCATAATTGCACCGAAATGATCATTTCGAATCTAAGCGTCCCGATGAATTTGCTTACGAAGTTCATGAGCGCGACCGTCATGATCATATGCTTGGAGCAGCATGAGTCCAGTACCACGAGCGATTTGAGCGATCTACAATTGAACACGCAGAAGAGTGGATAAGCTGGATAATTGGGATCCCCATGCAAGAATGGGTTCCATTTGGTTAGAAATAGAGATTGGAACACCCACATCAGAAATAGAAGCGTCCATATCAGATATTGAAGCAATGGAATCATTATAAATAGATGCAGTACTTGTGTCCGTATTTGCCCTATTCAAAGTATGTCCACTTCTTAAGCGAATAGTTCTACCCGTAAGCATCCATTTTCTAGTAGGCATTGTCTGATTAACCTTACGACCAACCGGTATCCATCTATATCCTATCTTACGAGAATGTTCTTCTGTGGGTTTCCATTGTTTTCTAACTTTCTTACGTTTTGCCTTTTGCCTTCTTAACATGATTTTTGCATTAACAATATTAAGCGGACAATTAACATCATTAGGCAAAACATTAACACTACTTTCATGATTAGTGTGTAATTCAGCAAGACATCAATACAAGGTTTGCAAAAGTATCGAATTGAATTAATTACGAGACGCCTATGGCTAATACTAGAATCAACACGATTCATTTTATTCGGCTCAAAATTAGAGTTCCTAGGTTGGTCTTCTACTCTTTTCCAATGCACATTCTTAGCTTGCGAGGTCCTATCATTCCTTGTATTGTCTTGAGACTTTGACCGCTTGCTTTAATGTCACCGATTACTCTTGTAGGCGGAATGGGAACATTAGTTGGTTTTGCTACTTTTGCTTTTCTGTTTAGATGTCTTTGGGATCCGAACTACATGCAGCACACTAAGATTCACTTTCTTAACACGAAGTCTTGGGATTTGTACTTCTAGAAGGCACACACGAGTTCACTATCTTATCATTAACAGATCTGTAATCTGAACTTCTTGAAGGCACACTAAGGTTCATATTCAAAACATCTGGCATTGAATGACTTGCATGCTTGGCACTAGGCATAGAACACGGTATCAAGGGATTGACTTGCTCACCTAAGGTTTTAGGGCATATTGTAATTAGGCATTCTAGAAGTTCTTGAGATCGTTTGGCATATAAGCATGCATGGCCAATTGCATTATTATCTGGTTTCTCTAACTTATCCTCTTCTACAATCTCACGGAGACATTCTAGGCTGTCCTTAAGGTATGAGAAATATGTTTGAATAGCAAGTTTGTTATTCCTAAGATGAGGAGGAACATATTTCACAGACAAAGCATATTTATTACGAGACATGTACCTTTGATACACCATTCTCCCCATTGGTCATTGGCATCTTCCCTTTTACGACTCTTTAGATTCTCAATTTCTTTTTGTAACGAGACTACCGTTTCGTTATTTTTATTCGAGTGACCTTTATAGATTCAAATAACTCATTGAAATGACGTTTGACCTTTTCATTTTCTTCAAGAAAACTCTTATTTTCTTTTGTAAAGCATTTACTAAGTTTTGAAGATGAAAGTTTTGAGAATTCGAGAATCTAAAGAGGAGGCATTTGGGGACCAATCACATTGTTCTTTTCACCCTTTAATTGAGCGATTTGGGCTTTCAACTTTCGATCGTGTTACAATGAGCTTGAATCATTCTTCACGTTTGTTTATTTGAAAAGCGCATCAAACTCGGAGCATCGAGGATGTCTTGATGTTTGAGGTTTTAACACTTTCTTTAAGATGTTGATATTTTAGTTGTAGATCAAAATGATCAACCTCTAGTTTAGAAAGATGTTTTACCAAATTATCATGGTCATCCCGATCAATTTTCTCACTTAGTTTAGAGTTTTTGATTTCAAGATCAATGACACGATCATGGGAGACTTTTAAAGCAAAGACAGTTCATGAAATTGAGAAGCGATAATAGAACAGTTAGTAGCGATGTAGAACACATCTTGAGCGATACATTCGTAAATCGAGTTCTCATTTAGTGTATGCAAGTTCTTCCTCTCAATCTCATTATATTTTAGTGCTCGCTCATAGTCACTAACCTCAACTAACATTGCTTCAAATTCCTTTTCCATTCCCTTGATATCGATATCTATCCCTTTTAAGACTCTCAAAGTGATCTTTTAGAAGTTTAAAGAAAGGCATGACCTCGTTAAATAGCATTCTTTTGTTTGTTCAAAACCCTTTCCCTTGATTATCCGATGGGTGTGATCATTTTCTTACAAGTTTTCTCAAAATCAACAAATAGTTGAAAAATAACATATTGGTGATTAAGGTCTTGCTTTTAGTAGCAATAGTTCTAGGAACTAGATGCATTGGTGTATTGGGAGGATACACAATCGCTTTAGGCATTTTCCTAAGGGAGGGTTTGTTTCAACAATATTTTCGACTTTCCGCTTATCTAAGTCCATTTTCCGAACACTTGTTGGGAGTCAACAATGTTTGAGGCTTAAACATGTTCAATGAGATCAATTATCCTTTTTGTAGTCATGGGGTGTGATAATTATTTTCTTCTCTTTACATTTAGGATCATCTAGTTTCTTGTTCATCTTTTCCCTAGTGATTTCATCTAATTTCTTATCTTCTCTGTGTACTCAAAGCAACTAGGTTTTGTCTAGGTTTAAGAATCTCATTGCCATCATAGATTACACTTTGAGTCGCTTTTGCAATCTTCCCGTACTCGGGGTTGGGTTTATCTATAATGGGAACACTATGCTTATCGCTTAGAACTCTATGCTTAGTGATTAAGTGAGCGATCGAATGGTATTTCCTTGTACGCATAACTTATTTTCAAGCTTTTTTTCAAGGTTTTAGATTAGAAAAATCATTCAAAGTTTTGATTCCTTAGAACCTGAATTCTTGCTTAAGCATTTTAACATTTTCTTGAAGTTCTTGTTTTTGCTTAGCAGTTTTAGAAAGCTTTTCTTGTAAGGAGTTTAACTCTTGTTTTAATACTTCTTCTCTAAACCTACTTTTTCTAATAGTTGTACGCATTTGGTCATCCATTTCACGCTCACGGGTGGTCAACTCAAATTTTGCACGTTGTTCATAAATAGCAACACGTTCTTTATAGGCATTCGATTCGGAGATAATGAGAATCATCGAGGCGCATGCGGTGTATTCATCAAAACATAGTCATTGTTGATGCAGAAGATGCATCACTTGGTACAACTTCACTTTCACTTTGTTTCACATATTGATCATATGGGACAATATTGATATTACCCATATTTTCAATATTTGATTCAATAGTTTCGATTGATTGTACTTTGTCATGCATCTTTTGCACATCGACATCATCGTATAGTTTTAATACCTCCGAGATGAGTTTGTCTTTGGATGGGCCGACTTGTGGTGAAGATGAGACCTTGGGAGAAACCATTGAAGAAATGCTAGCCATAAAATTGTGTGTGCAGTGGGTCCATCATCCACATCAGTCGTATGCATCACAATCGGCGACTTGAAAGGCATTATGATGATTGTGACCTATCTCACGAATTGGTCGCTCATCCACATCTCGCATCATAGGTCTTGGCATTGCCTCGAGAAGAAACAACAACTCCTCTTCATCCAAAGCATCACCATTATCCCGAGCTTGTACAAGCGACATCTTATCTCGAAGTAATCGGCGATACGTGGACGTTTTGGAGATGGGCGGTTCCTTGCAATGTGTCCTCACCACCACGGTTATAGCATTTGATCGGCTTAGCTTGACCTTGATTTCCATTCCTTCCTCGATTACGATTAGCACCATAACCTCCACCGCTCCACCCTTTCTTTGATCAAAGCGCCTTTCTTGAACCGGGCGCCCATAATTTTCCCATCTCGATCAAAGCATGATTGTGAAGATTGGAGGTGGTTACGATTTCATTGTTGGTGTGAAGTTTGTTAGTGTGAGGTGAAAGTGTCACATTCTCTTTAACCATGAGTGTCGGTTGATTGATGAAATGTTCCATGACAACATTAGCATCTCGGTTGCTTGATCCTTGGATCAGAATGAGTTTGTGATCACCATCTCCGTGGGTACAACTTGAGAAGCTTTGGTGGTAATCCCAACTTTTGAGTAAAAAGCGGTTGAATCATTTGTTGAACTTGCTTCTCCACGAGCTTTGAAGCGATCTAGAATCCTCTTTTCAAACATGGCATGCCTCTCATTTTGAAGAAGGAAGGCATAGAGTTGCTCATAATTCTTATTCTTCAATCCTTTAGTGAGCTTCACGAAGTAACAAATTTGTGCCATTCGGGATTCATGTTGTTTACAAATTTTGAGTTCAATTGAATGTTAGGCATAGTCATTCGATGTTCCTCATGTCATTCACCGACTTATGAAATCTCACATAGTACTCATAGACACTTTCATCGGTTTCATCTTGAAGTGCTCAAATTCATCATACTGTTTGTGATTCTCGGTCTTCAACAGTTAGCTCGAACCATAAAGAAGCATCTTGACATTATCCCATACGACTTTTGCCTCGGTGTTGTGATTGATAAGCTTGTAGATGTCCTTTGGTAGACCTTGCGGTATAATGTTGGAAGCTCGGATATACGCATCGAATCTCTTTTCTCCTTATCGTCAAGCTCATCATACATCTTTGTTACATCTATTTCAGTAAATCAAAGTTCCATCTTTGATATCAAGTACATCTCTAGTAGTTTCAACTCGGTAAGGTCCTTCATCAATGGATTTGAGAATGTTAACCCCATTTTCTTTTCCAAGGCAATTATAATTTGATTCGTTGAACCCAAGAGTCATAGTCGATTACATCAAGCATGGGTGGGCGAGTATCTGAACCATTGCTTGAACATCCTCGGAAGCAGTGGAGATGATTGTAGGAGCGTTGGTAGACATGATGACAAGTTAAGCGGGATTTTATAACTCTATGATTAAACCGGAAATAGATTCTTTCACGTGATTTTCTTGAATCAAGAAAACCGTATTTAAAGGAAATCACTCAAGTCGCTAGGAAAATTGTGAACCAAGTCGCTAAGTGCTAAGTCGCTAAAGTTCCAAGTGGTTATATAACAACTCGCTACAATCCAAGTCGCTAACAAAATTTTGGCGACAATTAAGCTAAGCACCAAGTCGCTAAATATTCAAGTCGCTAAATAGCAACTCGCTAGGTACCAACTCGCTAACACCAAGTCGCTAACAATATAAAGTACAAGTCGCTAACTTAAACCAAGTCGCTACTCGTAGTGGGAATCCATTAAGCTGTACTTTTTGTCGACTTGTCTCAATGAACAAGTCGCTAGCTCAACTCGCTAAGGCGTTAAACAACAAGTCGCTACCAAATTGTAAATCAAGTCGCTACCAAGAATACCTTTCCGTGGCTTAAGTCGCTAGCATGAAAAACACATAAACACCACTTTTCAATCCAAAAACAACCCAACCACTATGATTCAAGCCTTCTAAATCAAAACCTAAACACTTGAGATGATTCTAAACACAAAAGTACTACCAAAATCCAAACTTTAACACTAGAATCAACCAAATGATGCAAGAACCACTAAACTTTTTCAAACTCAAAAACCACCTAAAAACCACTAGAAATCCAAAGATATGTAAGATATGATCTAACCTTGGCTCTTGATACCAATTGTCAGATATTGGATTTCACATACACATCAAACCATTAACACAAGTAGGCGTACAAGAGTGTTTTAGAGAGAGAAAGTTAGAGGTTTAGGGAACTTAGTGAGAGAAAGTGAAAGATATTATTATGAGCTCCAACTCTCTACCTTGGAAGGTAGAGAGTATTTATAGTCTTACAATAAAACGCCACACAACGGGCTGTGGATCAGGCATATAGTGGGTAAAGACCCGTCCGTCCTCCACGGTGTTACTTAACTAAATACTACTTAACATAAAAGAACTACGACTACGAGCTTTCTAACGATTACATATACTTGAGGTGACCGACTCTTTAATACCTGGAATTTCTAATTCCTAACATTCCTTTTTCCACTGAAAGCATGTTACCACTGGTTGCAATAGAGTTCCCACTGTAAAACAGAATCATCAGTGAACAACTTAGATAAGGTCTAACAAACCTAGAGCATCGATTCACCATAGAGTAACTATAGAAAACAAAAATCCTTCAGACTGCAATTTACTAACATAAACCAAACACTGGAATCATAACTTCGTAGGCAATGGTTAATATATTGAAAGAATTAAGCATAGCAGTGGTTATACTCAATAAAGTCAACACTTAAGCATTGATACATTTTCCAAGAAACAGGACTCCAATTTACTCCTCAACTATCTGCACCTTCCCCTCATTAACTTCTTGAATCCAACTTAATATATATTAAACAGATCATTTAACACACACCACTCAAATCACATACTCCATAACTTTCACTCTCAAAGCAACTCCATGAGTCAATCAAGTCCAATCAATCTTTCTTCAAGCAGTTCATCTGATAGTTCCTGGGATGATTTTGTTTTGAAAAACCCTGGGAGAGTTGAAAAGAGGAGTATGAGAAGGTTGTATCCAAGAAGAAAGCGATCACTTGCTCTTTCAAATCCTTTTCTCACTGGACCTTCATCACTACAACCATAGCCTCATGATGCAGCAATCAAAGAAGATAGCTCGGAGATCGGCTCCTATGTGTATCCATATGTCACGAGATGATGAGACCTCTGGAAGAGTCTGAGTGTTCCTCCTCTTGCAGCATAGCTCCTTCTAAAGAGCTGCAATCATCACCTTTTCTACCATTTCTACCAAGACCACCATCGGTTCCTTCATCATCCTCACCACCCTCTTGGTATAGTGGTGATGGGTTTAACAAGCCCTAGGGTGTATGATGGATTAACATCGTGGAGCTCTAAGGTGATGCCAAGTGGGGCTTTCCAAGAAGCCATAAAGGATGAATGATGGGTAGGAAGAGGATGGGTTGTTTGTGGTTGTTATTTCATTGATGTAGTAATGTTTGTACTCTGTACCTCATGGATGTAATTTTCGCACTTTCGATGCGCTTTGTAATAAAATAATAATCCATGTTTTCTTTTATCATTAGTGTTCTGCATCACACATCTCAATCCACTAACTTCATTAACACAAAGCGGCAGACGATCTATTAGTATGCACAAAATCAAAAGAAAAGACTTGTTGCCAGTCATGTGCATTGAACACCCATAATATGTAAATACAAGATCAAATCATTTAGTCCTTGGATGTTCCTACACATAAGAGTAAAGAGTTAGTTTCTTTTGGGGACCCAAGTCATGATTGACTTGGATCTGCCTCGTGTACCAATATAGTTAAATCTATCAAAGGTCATTGATACACCATTGGGATTGGTTGTAGAGGTGTTTCCTTTAGGTTTCCATTCCCAACGTCTTTGAGGCCTTCTGACATTTCCCATGTCCCCCTTTTCTTGTTCAAAACCCTTGCGGTGGTAACTTTTGAATGAGCGGTGAAGCTAGCGGTTTCATTTATGTTCCCACTGTTGGTTATTGTAAACCTTTTAGCTTGAAAGGTCCTTTTTCTGTTTGTGCAGATTTTACAAAGCTTGTTTTGGTATTTGCATTTTAACGGTGACTTAGGGTGGCGATGTTAGCAGCTTTTTGCGGCAAGTGTTTTGAGGCCACTTCTAAGTTGAAGCTGCTCTAGGGACCATTTGCAATGGGAATTAGGGTGTACATTTTGTTGATACTTGTTAGTCTCCACCCTTTTATACCCATAGACTTCCTTCTCCCAACATGATAGTCACAATAAGCATGTAAATGATCAAAACTACCACGGATATAGCATGCCTTATTGTTCATAAAAAATCACTACCTAGTTGTTGAGATTTAACATGATTCCAACTCCTCGGTTACCCCTAGGAGTCTGAGGCTTGTTCCTATACATCTCGACATACCTTACAGTTGGTCTAGGTTTGTTAAATGGTTTCCTAGGTTCCTCTCAGTGAGATTAACAACTTTTGGGATAGTAGTCTCTACATTCTTTTAACACTCTCATCTACAACGGATGAGTCACTAGCACTCTCAAAACATCATTATCAAGCTTACTCTCTTCCTCACTCTTCACAACCGTGTCTTTTAAAGGACCATATTCTCTTTCAAGATCCTTAAAATCCTCTATACCGTATGAGCTAAATCTATACACGAGGTGAATGAACACCTCTTAGTCTTTGGAGGTGCGATATTATAACCCATACCAAACTTAGCTTTATTATATATTTGAGCATTCCAAATTTTATCAATTGACTCGGATCGATGATAACATGTGTCTATAGTTAAATTGAGATTTTCAATTTTCTTTTGAAGTTTTCAAGCTCCTTTTGGTATGCTTCATTCACAGCGAGTTGTATGTTCTACCTCTCTCCTAAGAAGAATCATATCATCATTATAATTTGACTCATTTGCACGATAGTGCTCTATTTGTTTTCTAAAGCGCCATGACTCTCCAAAGATTAGCCACATTATAATTAGCGATGTATAACTCTTGTCTTTCATTAGAATATAAATCATTAAGTCTTTCAACTTCTCTAGCGACCCTACATGTTTTAGAGAAACATTGAATTTTGTACCTCAGTCGAGAAAGCCATAAGAGCAACTTCAAGTAGAAACAAGAGCGACATCTGTGTGTTCTTCTTCAAGATCATCGACCATGAAACTCCAATCATAGCTCACACCATCAATAGCCAACATTGCCTTTGGTTCTTCCACAGTTGGTCCCTTCTTTTACTTGTACCATGTAGACTGTTTTCTTTGGTCTTTGGTCTTCTACATTCTCTAGCAAAATGTCCAAACTTGTGGCGGTTAAAGCACTCCACTTTCTTCTTATCAAAGCTGCGATATCATCACCATTTATATGGATAGGCTTGCAGTCTTCTTGTAGAATTTCTTAGCCCTCATGCTAAGAAGAGCTATCTGCCATTTTATATCCATCTCCTCCAAGTCATCTTCATCAATTTGCTCTATGTCTTCATGAGTTAAGAGAGCCATCAACTTGTGTGGAGATAAAAGCATAAAGGTAGGATCTCCAATACTAGCAACCTTCTTCTTTGATCCTGTGGTGGCAATATTTACATTGCCGGTGGAAACTTTAGAACCTACAGTGGCAATATCATCATCACTTTCATCTTCAGAATCATCATTGTCAATAGAATTTGACAACAATGCCAAGCTACTAGAGCTTGTACCAAGTTTCCCTGCCTTCTTCAACCTTTGCTCAATCAGCTTGAAGTTGTTGTAAAGATCATTGAGTTTCATTGTTTCAATTTCTTACTTGTTTTCCCAGACAGTAACATTGGTTTGAAATTCTGAAGGCAAACTTCTTAGAAACTTCAAATTGAGGTCTTCCTTTTCTACCTCAATGCCAAACACGATTAGGCGTGTAACAATCTTCGAAGTTTGGTGAAGATGCTATCAAGTGAGTCATTGCTTGAAGCGAGAAGTTTTCATAAATTTACTTTAACAATGTCTTTTGAGTCTTCTTTGTAGCATCATTACCACCAAACACCGAGCAAATCTCTTCAAGCAGTTCTTTAGCATTCTTGAACTTCTTTGAATACAATAATCGGTCTCTAGGAAGAGTCATCGACAATGAGACTTCTAGCTTTAAGATCATTCTTCTTTTGAGCTTTTTGACATTTGATTCGTGCACGAAACTTTCACAACATCCGTGTCACCAACTTTTGAAGTAGTGGTCACAGTTGAAGGAATCACCAAGTTGAATGATCTCCCATAGAGCATAGTCTGTATGAGGAAGTATTGCTCAATCGGTATCCTCCACATCTTAAACTCATTAAGCTTAAGCTTAGGGAGTGCAGGTGTAGAAGAAGAGTTTGATTGATTGTTTTCCATCTCCATTGAATTGAGTGAGTGAGTCAAGCTAATTCCTTGGATCTTCTAAAACAAAATATCAGAACCTTTGCTCTGATACCACTTGATGGATCTAGGACACTCTCCTTGTTTCAATGATATTTTGTATGATATTATCAAGCAAGCGGAATTTACTTAAGTAATACTTTAGAAGACGAATTATATGATGTATGAGAATAAACACAAAACTCAAGCTCCAATATTATTAATGAATAATACGAGTGATCTTAACTTATCACTAGGGTTACACCTTGAAGCTTTCGTAGGTAATATTGTAATGTGTCGTACCTAAGACAATGACCTAGGATCTCCTTTTATACAACAAGGAGCCCTTTACAAGATAAGTATAAAGTTAACATAATAGAATATACACACAATCTATTCTATACTTATCTAGAGCGTTTAACCTTATCATAAAGCGATAGCGGTGGTAATGAAGAACTTGCGGTGGGAATCGTTTCCACCGCTAGTGTTAAACCAAGCGATGTAAACCACTACTATCCGTGGTAGCGGATTATTCCCAGCGATCTTGATGAGCCAAATTTTAGTCTCGATGGTCCTCGGACTATTCCATCGGTTAATCTGAGGTTCCCGATCCCTTTGGTGAAGCTGATGAGATTGATATGACTAATATAACTTCATCTTATGTTGTTGCTGCTACACCACACAGAAGAATCAATCAAGATCATCCCTTGGAAAATATCATTGAAGAAAGAAATCAATGCTGGAAGAACTACAAGATCTAAAGTTCAGCATAGTGAGACAGGATTCTTCAGTGCCATCTATGAAGAAAGAAATCATGGTGCCTCACAGACATGTCTCTTTGCCTGTTTTGTATCCCAAATAGAACAAAGAAAGTCTACAAAGCTCTTGAAGATGAATCCTGGGTAGAAGCAATGCAGGAAGAACTTCTCCAATTTAAACTTCAAAATGTATGGGTTCTGGTGGATCTTCCTGATGGAAAGAGAGCTATTGACACTAAATGGGTTTTCAGAAACAAGAAGGATGAAAGGGGTGTTGTAATCGGGAACAAGGCTAGATTGGTAGCTCGGGGTATACACGGCAAGAAGGATTGATTATGAAGAGGTCTTTGCTCGATGGCAAGGATTGAGGCTATCGACTTTTCACGCCTATGCATCATATAAAGACTTCACAAGTATACGGATGGATGTGAAGAGTG
Organism: Chrysanthemum lavandulifolium; assembly: GCA_022545495.1. Classification (NCBI taxonomy): domain Eukaryota; kingdom Viridiplantae; phylum Streptophyta; class Magnoliopsida; order Asterales; family Asteraceae; genus Chrysanthemum; species Chrysanthemum lavandulifolium. The sequence continues at coordinate 37,516,331 of CM040244.1, read as the reverse complement.
CTTTCCTATATGGGAAGATTGAGGAGGAGGTGTGTGTCTGTCAACCTCCTGGTTTTGAAGATCCAACCTTTACAGACAAGGTGTACAAAGTTCAGAAGGCACTCTATGGTCTGCATCAGGCCCCAAGAGCTTGGTATGAAACTTTAGCCAAATATCTCTTAGGAAATGGCTTCAGAAGAGGGAAAATTGATCAGAATTTATTCATCAAGAATGTGAAGACTGATATCCTGTTGGTACAAATATATGTTGATGACATTATTTTTGGTTCAACCAAGCAGGATCTATGCAGAGAGTTTGAGAAATTGATGCATGACAGGTTTCAGATGAGTTCTATGGGAGAACTCACCTTCTTTCTTGTGCTATAGGTTAAGCAAAAGACATATGGCATATTTATTAGTCAAGATAAATATGTCAAGGAGATTTTGGTGAAGTTTGGCTATGACAACACAAAGATTGCCAGTACTCCTATGGAGCACAATAAGCCACTACTTCCGGATGCTGATGGTGAAGAAGTTGATCAGCATCTTTACAAGTCTATGATTGGATCATTGATGTATTTGACTGCCTCTAGACCAGATATTATGTTTGCTGTGTGTGCATGTGCAAGATTTCAAGTCTCTCCAAAGCTTTCTCACTTGCATGCAGTTAAGAGAATCTTTAGATATCTGAAAGGCCATGCTCAATTAGGTCTTTGGTATCCTAAGGACTCTCCCTTTGATCTGGTAGCTTACTCTGACAGTGATTATGTTAGGGCAAGTCTTGATAGGAAGTCAACCACAGGAGGATGTCAGTTTCTTGGTGATAGGTTGATTTCATGGCAGTGCAAGAAGCAGAGTCAGATGTTTGATTATGGGTATAATTTCATGGGCACTGTCATTTATATTGATAACAACAGTACTATATGCATTATCAAAAATCTAGTTTTTCATTCTAAAAATAAGCATATAGAGATAAGACATCATTTTATAAGAGACTGCAATGAAAAGAAACTCATTCAGGTTGAAAGGATTGATATTGAGTTTAATATTGTAGATATTTTAACAAAAGGTTTTGATTTGGGAAGGTTTCGATACTTGGTCACAAGTATTGGGATGCTTCATCCATAATATGTCTTGTCTCTCTCTATTTTGTAAAGTTTTGTAAAGCGGTAGTTAGTCTTGATTGTTATCCAGTTAATACTGATTGTGTTAAGTTAATACGCATTAGCAAGAAAATGTCTTGGATTGTGTTTTCTTGGTTTTGGACTAACTTTTCAGGTATAACACAAGCAGTATGGATATGGTTTGGTGACTAGGTGTTACAGCACATGTGGTTCTCTTGCTTATGCTCACTCTGAAGCCACCACATGATGGGACTTGCTATAACAATGGAATGAGTGATGTCTAAGCAATATGTGGCATCCTGTGATTAAAATGCACATGAATTGATGGTTTTAGTTGGTCAGGTCATTACGCACTAACCCACTCTTTGCCATTCTATCGTTTATAGATAGTGTGACTAGCCTAAGGGCATCGGCTTGAGAGCAATGAGCAACCGTGAATCCAACACTTGTGTCGAGGCAACACGTGCCACGAGTGGAAACCCTATCGGGAAGGCCCTTTTAATGGGACTATCCATCACGAGGCGGTGCTATGCATGAAACCATTGGTTTTCACCAAACCAGAGGCCATATGAGGCCGACCTTGATTAAGTGTCTGTCACCACACTTAATCCCTTCAAATTGGGGTTTCGACATTATAATTTCCAAAATCTAAGATAATCTTGATGGGTAAAAGTTAATACAGATGGTTATAAGTTAGTACTGATAAGCATAGTTAGTACTGATGAACTAGCCGTTAGTACTTATACCAAAAGTTTGTTATGCAATTATTACTTTTGCAAGTAGAGTTGTTAACCGTCTGTTTCCTTATAAAAGGGTTTCCTAATTGGTTTCTCTTCACTTATTACCATAAATTTTTATAAGGCGGTTCAACCAATATTCTCTAAATCTCTATAAATTGCATAACTTTCTAATTGCTTTCACCACAGAACAATAAAGGCTTTTGCGACTTAATCCCACTTTTCTAACCCTAACTCTATTCATTCATGGCTCCTCTTGATTTTATCAACAAACACAACATGGTGGCATGCTTGGAAGTGCCAGATGGTCATGATGAATTTGCAGAGATTGTAGCCTTTCTAAACCGAAGCAGCATCAGGTTTGCTTTACTTTTAAACCCTACAATCTTATGTACCCCTGTCAGGAAGTTTTGGCAAGCTGCTATTGCCTCAACAACTGAGGAAGGGGTACAAAAGTGAATTGGTACAGTGGATGGCACTCAAATTGTTATTACTGAGGCATCTCTAAGAGAACATCTTCATCTTAGAGATGCTGAAGGTATTACCACTTTGCCAGTCACTGATATAATTGAACAACTCACATTGATGGGGTATAGACATGACAATACTATCAACTTTCACAAAAGTCAGTTTTCCCCACAATGGAGGTTTCTAATTCATACCCTCTTACACTGCTTGAGTCACAAAAGGATGGTGGGATGATTTTCCACAAGCATAGCTACGACCTTGATCGCCTTGCTTGGTGGGGTGTTCAATTTTTCAAATTATATATTTGAGGGTATGCTTAAAAATGCGTTAGCAAAACCAAGTTTCGATGTATCGAGGTTTATACAAATGTTTTCGATCTTGAGACAAAACTTGCAACCTCATAAAAATATTTATCCATCAAAAGTCCTCACGACCAAAGTGTTTTCTAATATGTTAAGGGTTGTGGTAGGATACGATGGGGTTGTAGTGCATTATTTCCAAATATGCTTATTGCAGAGGGTGAAGGACCATCAAGCACGGTGGCTCCCAACACACACCCACGCATTTCGAACACTCTCCACATCAACAAACTTCATCAACCGGTGGCACTCCAGATATGAGGTGGGACGGCTCACCCCATTCTTCTCCTAACATTGTACGGATGAGCCTATCCCGGTCTTTGGAGGGATAGAGTGGTGAGGGTGCCACTACTCAACCAGCTTAGAAGGCGGTGAGGATAGTGGTAACATCATTAAGATCAATCCATGCCAACACCTAGTGAGCACTCCTCGCGGGGTGGACCCGAGCCTGAGCTAAAAATGGGGTGTATCTGCTCGAGGCTAGGCACAGGAGTGCATCTCAAATGCCTAGTGACCCACCTCTCGGCGAGTAACACAATTTGGAAGTGGTGAGGCGGTTTGACACTTAATGTAATGACGGTTTGTACAGGTTCCTATGCGAAAGGTTAACACTGCGGAGATTGCTCGGATGAACACAAGAAAGCTGCTGCAAATGTTCATACCAGGATGCTCTTAAAGATGAAAAGACTAGCACATCAGGTTTAGCTTCTCTCCAAGCCACCTGCAACAACATCTCTAGTCACCACTTCAATCAAAAGGAAGGCCAAGTTCAGAGTCTCTAGCACTCCAACAGAGAATTCTTCCAAACAGGGGAGGAGTTCTGACATACAGAGTAGAAGAGAATTTGGTCAGTGGCAAGGTGGTTCAACTTTTCAAAGTCCTTTCCTTGATGAAGAAGAAGAAGTTCACCACACCACACATGCAGAAGAGGTGTTCGGTACTCCTACATGCACTATCAGTACTATCCCAGTTAGTACTTATAGTGTTGTAGTTAGTACTGATAGCACTATAGTTAGTACTCCTGGTGTTCTGCAATCAGTACTATCTCCAATCCTTCAAGTAGCTGCTGAACTACAACAAACCACAACAACAGAGGCCACCATCATCACTACCACTCCTCATGAACACAGTGATGAAGCAAATAAAGAGACACATGCAGTATTGGGACTTCAGAGCTTGAAGAAATTAGTCCATATCTCTCCAACCTACAAAAGCCTCCATTACGTATCTAAGAAAGAAAACCAAATCAATGACAACAAAACCCAAAGAAAAGGAGTCACTATCGATAAGGAGGTGCTCCACCATCCCAACTCACTCGGTTTCAAAGATTGATCCTAAGGATAAAGGTAAAGGGATATGATGTGCTACGTGTGTACAAGTTTTAAATTTATAAAGGTAAATTACCAACGCTACCAATAACACATACGATCAAGTGCACTCATCCGTTATAGCAAGATTATGAAGGTAAGTCGGGATCATTCGTAGGATTTGAGTGAATCTAATTAACAAGTTTGAATCAACGAGTCTATCCAAAACATATAACAACGCAAATAGATATAATGAAATTCGGATGATTAAAAACTACACTTTCTTAAACTAGTGTCATATCCTAGATTAGTGTGATTGTGTTAACCTCTTAACATGTTGGTTAGGATAATTAGTTGGTGAATTAATCTATTGTTCTTACAAGTTAAACCTTCGTCAAGATTTTAGTTCATAAAAACAAGCATTAAGTTTAACCAATCAATTCAAGATCAATTTAAGTTTCATAAGTTTATTTTCACAAACTTAAACACAAAAACATCCACTTGTTTCATCAAATTGCTTAAGAAATGATCAATACAAAAGCTACCCGATTATAGACAAAAGGCTACAATTGATTCTCAACAACTAATCTTACGACCTTTTAGATGTTTCCAATCAATCCAATTTGATAATCAAAAGTGTTTTATTACAACCACACCTTAGTTCCTTTGTTTAATCAAGAATAATGGGTAAAACAATCATCCATAGACAAAATGATTATAACTAGTTGAATAACAATAAGTTCTTTCGACCTCTACGATTACTATCAACTAGTCAAACTTGATTAACAAATGTCACTATGAAACTTTAGCACAATTGGATCTTAGAATCAACTTGAAATTGAATTAAAACATGTTAAAACAATCACTAACTAATCATATGATAATCAACATCATTTAAGCAAGTGCGTAAAGAAACTAGCCACTCATAGCAAACATAAACATAAACTCATAACTTTGAACATTAGAAAACATGATTGAAAGTCTTACAATGCTTGGAATAAGATTACAAATTGTGTAGTAATGATTCCCAAAGTATTGGGGTAGACTTCTTGGTGATTTGGCCTCCAAATGTGGAACTTCTGGAACTCCAAACTTTCCTGGACTTCTAAGGACGAATTTGAGAGCTTAAGAGCTTTGTTTGATGAGTAGAGAGAGTTGTATTGAAGTGTGTGTCTCATTTGCTCACAAAAGGCCTCTATTTATACTAGCTCCAAGGCCTAGGGTATTAATTGCTAAACTTGTCCTCCAAGGAGTTAGGAAGGGACTAGAATACACCAAGGGAAGGACCTAGAATCATTTGGATGCAAAGAGGAAACTTAGTGATGAAGAATTGGCGATCTGGTCTTTAACGGATCGGTTACATGACCAACCGATCCGGTTGGTATTCTACAAGGAGCCAACCGTTCCGGTTACGGGCGGCAACCGAACGGTTGGGTTGGCGTCCTGGCACTTTTTGGTCAGTATCCAACCGATCCGGTTGGATTTCCTGAGTTATGGAAAGTTGATCATTACTTCTTTTTGTCTTGTAGAACTTGGTTATTCAATCATCTTGGTCTCTAACTACCGATTTGTGCTTGACATGCTACACTGAAACGGGGATCTTCTATTTGTTGAACATTCTTTCACTTTTCTTTCCGTTTCCACGCACTTGGTTATAAACACTAGACAAACATCTTTTGATGCGATTAAGCACGAAATCACACAAATATAACCAAATAACATATACAAAAGCACGAATAACGCTACTAAAACATGTACAATCGGCGTTATCAAATTCCCCACACTTAAACTTTGCTTGCCCTCAAGCAAATCTAGGAAAAACATCCTTTGGTCCAAGATCATGATTATGAAAATGTGATGCAAATCTACCAAGTACAAGTACGAGAAGATTCATCAATTATGCTTTATAAGGGTGAAACATTCAAGATGTTTGACAATATCCAATGATTTTCTTGCATGATTAACATTTCAAAACACCTCACGAAAAAGTAACGAAATATAATTCACTCAATTTCTCATTTTAGTAGAGTAACAAGATAAATCACACTCATTGCTCGGTCATGATTAGATTATTACCATAAGCTTGTACAAGAAACAAAACTCCACCGACGCGTGGCATGAGCACCAAGCAAAAACATCTAAAGAGGACTTTTATTCGGGTTATAATGATATGGCTTGGGTTAAGGGTATGGATAAGGCATGGGAGTGTTAATGAAATTGGTGTTAAAATAAAAATAAAATCAAGTCTAATACCGTCTTTGCTAGCTACCAAACAATCCAAGAACCAGTAAATGATTATAGCTTCATTTTCCTATTTTTCCGGCTTTCAACAACTTTTCGCTTTGCTTTGCCATGACAATTTTTCTTCGAACATAGCACATTGGCTAATATATTCATACTTTCAACTTTTTTTTTTTATTTATTTACAAACTCATACAGAGTACTTCCATGAAATGGCTCAATCAATCTAACAAGATGCGGTAACTCATAATCATTTGAACAATCTTCACTTTCCAGGTGACTAGCAACCAACCGTTTAGACATTGACAAGGGTTAGGCTAAGGTTTAAAGTGTAAAATCTTTTTGTATTTTACGGGTGAAGCAAAAATGAAAAGGATGGCTCGGAGGGTGTAACTAGGGGTATCTAGTGCTAAAATGAGCACTACAAATGGGTCCATGTAGGTACCAAACAATCCATGAACCAATAAATGATTATAGCTTCATTTTCCTTTTTGGCTTTCCTGACTTTTCGCTTTGCTTTGCCATGACAATTTTTCTTGAACTTAGCACATTGGCTAATATATTCATACTTTCAACTTTTTTTTTTTTTTTTTTTTTTTATTTACAAACTCATACAGTACTTCCATGAAATGGCTCAATCAATCTAACAAGATGCGGTAACTCATAATCATTTGAACAATCTTCACTTTCCAGGTGACTAGCAACCAACCGTTTAGACATTGACAAGGGTTAGGCTAAGGTTTAAAGTGTAAAATCTTTTTGTATTTTCTGGGTGAAGCAAAAATGAAAAGGATGGCTCAGAGGGTGTAACTAGGGGTATCTAGTGCTAAAAATGAGCACTACAAATGGGTCCATGTAGGTACCAAACAATCCGCCAACCAATAAATGATTATAGCTTCATTTTCCTTTTTTTGGCTTTCCACAACTTTTCGCTTTGCTTTGCCATGACAATTTTTCTTTGAACTTAGCACATTGGCTAATATATTCATACTTTCAACTTTTTTTTTTTTTTTTTTTTTTTTTTATTTACAAACTCATACAGAGTACTTCCATGAAATGGCTCAATCAATCTAACAAGATGCGGTAACTCATAATCATTTGAACAATCTTCACTTTCCAGGTGACTAGCAACCAACCGTTTAGACATTGACAAGGGTTAGGCTAAGGTTTAAAGTGTAAAATCTTTTTGTATTTTCTGGGTGAAGCAAAAATGAAAAGGATGGCTCAGAGGGTGTAACTAGGGGTATCTAGTGCTAAAAATGAGCACTACAAATGGGTCCATATAGGTGGTTAACTAACCGGTGTGGCTAGTTAATATAGCATGCTATTTAAAATGGAAGGCCATTTGGGTTAAATCCTAAGGTACCTCTTTATCACACGAATTCGCTTATATCGCACAAATGCGATCTCACTTCATGATGCGGTAATGATTTACAAGTACAAGTTCTAGAATAAATAAAATCACCAAAGACACTCATAGCAAAAAGATTCAAGCATAAAAGATGTATGCTTTCTATAGAATAGACTCAAATCCTCACAATTTAGTGGTAAGGGCTATAATTTGTGCTAGCAAATGTCATCGATCCCAGAATGGATTGCAATAATAATCGGAACACATCTCGAAATTTCAAATATTACCAGTGGTTTGATCCAATTATTCTAATATGTTATCCTAAATGACTAGATCACAAGGGCAAACAAAATTTTAATTTTAAGCTTGAAAAGTCTAATTTTTCCTATTCACCCCCCACACTTAAGTTGAACATTGTCCTCAATGTAAAAAGCAATTTCAAAGTATAGAAATAGGGAAAATAGAGATAAAACCAGATATTCCAATGAGTTTGTCGACAATTTACTTCATTCCTAGCGCCCTTGTGGTAATCATTACTGCACAAAATCTTATATACAAACAAAGAGTTTTATTAAGAGGTGGCACCCCACTTAAGTTCAACCAAAGGTGTAAACTTTGGGCGTGACCACGAAAATCAAATTAGAAACACACGGGTTGCCTCCCGAGAAGCGCTTATTTTATTAACGAGTCATTAGCCCGACTCGAATCTTCCCGAATTTACTTAGCCACAACAATGACCTTGAACATTTTGAAAAGTTCGGGATATACATGAATTCTTCACCGGTAATTTCAATATCGTCCCGGATGAACTCGTGAGATGGTTTCAAGGAACAATTTGTGGAATTCTTCCGGAAAAGGGCTGAAGGTAATGGTTTGAATTCATTTTCGTGGGAAGCTGTCTCAAGCGATATTTCATTCATTTGCTCCTTGTCATAATATAACTTGATTGATGCCCATTAACAATGAAACTTCCACCTGTTTGTCATAAAGTTCGACATACCGGATGGATATCCATGTTTAACGATATATGGTCCAAACCATCTTGGTTGTAATTTAGGAGCTTTGAATTTGAATTTCATGTTCAAAAGCGAACTTTATCTCGACTTTGAATTCTTTTGAACTCTTAGCTTTTTGTCGTGATAAGCTTTTGTTCTAGCTTTATACTGATTTGGAATTTTCATAAGATCGAGTCTTAATTCATCGAGTTCATGCAATTGCAAGAATCTCTTTTCTAGCTATTTTGAGATCGGTGTTACAGTTTCGAGAGCCCGAGAAGCACGATGTTCAACTTGAACGGCAAATGACAAGTCTTTCCATACAGAGAGTGCAAGAAGTTGTGCCAATTGGAGTTTTATAAGCCGTACGAAACGCCCACAGAGCATCGTCAAGTTTCTTTGACCACACTAAAGGATTGTCCTTCACTGTTTTCTCAAGTATTCTTTTAAGAGCGCTGTTGGTGTTTTCAACTTGCCCACTGGTTTGTGGATGATAAGCGATTGCGAATCGATGATGAACTCCATATCGTTTCATGGTTTTCTCCATTTGTTGGTTACAGAAATGGGTTCCTCGATCACTTATCAGGGCTTTGGGGATTCCATAACGAGCAAAAAGCTTTTTGAGGAAATTAACGACGACACGAGCATCGTTCGTTGGTAAAGCTTCGACTTACGCCTATTTGGACACATAATCTATAGCAGCGAGAATGTATTCGTATTTGTGGGATTTAGGAAAAGGTCCCATGAAATCTATTCCCAAATATCGAATATTTCACACACTTGGATGCTTGTAAATGGTATTTCATCTCTTCGTGAAAGATTTGTGGTTCTTTGGCAAGCGCCACAATTCGAACAAGTGTATGTGCTTCTTTGAATATTGTTGGCCAATAGAATCCGACATCAAAAACTTTTTAGTGTGGTGGAAGGACCATAATGTCCCCAGTTGGGCCATGATGACATTCGTCAAGAATCTTGCGGGTTTCGAACCGAAACACATCTTGGATCATTCCGTCGGGACACATTTGAAAAGATATGGTTCTTCCCAAAAATAGTATTTAAGTTCGAAAAGAATTTGCTCCTTTGAGCATGAGTTAAACCTTTATGAGAATTCCGCCCGGTGAGATAGTTTGCAAAGTCAGCAAACCAAGGATCGTCAGTTCCATCGACGGTCATGAGAGTTTCATCGGGGAAGTAATCATCGATTTCTTCTTCCTTTAACTCCTCAAGGTCGGGATTTTCAAGACGAGATAAATGATCAGCAGCTAGATTCTCTGCTCCTTTCTTATCTTTGATTTCGGTATCAAATTCTTGGAGTAGCATAATCCATCGGATAAGACGCGGTTTAGCATCTTGCTTCGTGAACAGATATTTGAGTGCTAAATGATCGGTGAAAACGACTGTCTTTGAGAGAACAAGGTAGGATCGGAATTTGTCGAATGCGAAAACTACGGCCAGTAATTCATTTTCGGTGACTGTATAATTTTGCTGAGCACTATTCGGTGTCTTGCTAGCAAAATATATAGTCAAAGTTTTTCCTTCACGTTGACCTAAGGCGGCTCCAACAAAGAAAATCACCGGCATCGCACATAAGTTCAAAGGTAGTGACCAATTAGGTGAAACCATGATCGAGCACTAGTCGGTTGAGATTTCAACGTTTGAAAGCTTTTATGCAATCAGCATTGAAATCAAAGATAGATTCCTTCTCAAGAAGTTTTGTCATCGGACAGGATATTTTTGAAAAATCTTTGATAAAGCGACGGTAAAAACCGGCATGTCCTAAAAAACTTCTAACGGCTTTGACGTTAGTCGGTGGTGGAAGTTTTGTGATAATGTCGATTTTGCTTTATCTACTTCCATGCTCAGACCTGGAGATCTTGTGCCCTAGCACAATTCCTTGATCACCATGAAGTGACATTTTTCCCGATTAAGGACAAGATGTGCGACCGCATCTTTCGAGCATTTTATCAAGATTGGAAAGACAAGCTTCAAATGAGTCTCAAGACTAAAAGTCATCCATGAAAACTTCCATGGAGGTTTTGAGCATGTCTTGAAACATGGCTATCATACACCTTTGAAAAGTCGCGGTGCGTTGCAAAGACCAAAAGGCATCGCCGATACGCGTAGCTTCAAAAGGACAAGTGAGGTGGTCTTTTCTTGATCGTTAGGATCGATTGGAATTTGGAAATATCACGAAAATCCATCGAGGAAACAAAAGAATTTATTTCCGCTAGTCTTTCAAGCATTTGATCCATGAGCGGGAGTGGAAAGTGATCTTTACGGTGGCTTTGTTTAATTTCCGATAGTCAATACAAACATGCCGACCCGGTGATGATTCTAGTTGGAACTAGTTCATTCCGTTCATTAGTCACAACCGTCATTCCTCCTTTCTTGGGAACACGGTGAGCGGGACTTACCAAGGCTATCCTCAATTCGGTAAATGATACCGACATCGAGAAGTTTTATGATTTCTTTTTAACAACTTCTTTCATGTTGGGATTAACTCGGCGTTGACGTTTTACCACGTGTTCTACTCCTTCTTTGAAATTGATTTTGTGTTTGCAGAAATTAGGACTAATTCATGGGATATCGGATGTTTTCCAAGCAAAAGCTTGTTTGTGATTTTTGAGGACAGAAACTAAACTTTCTTTCTCATTTTCCTCGACCAATGAAGATATGACTACCAGAAGAAGTGAGTTTTCCTCCAAATAAGCATATTCAAGATGATCAAGCAGAGGTTTGAGCACGAGATCGGTGGGTGGTTCTTCGATAGAGGATTTAATTCGCATCTCGTCATTGAAAGTTATTTCTTCAAAGTTTTCTTCCTCCATTTCTTCTTTCGTGTTATCTCCTTCAAACTCTACTTTCATGAAATCATCAAACTCTTTGTCAAAGTCTGTTTCATTGATTTTTTCAGAAGTAGTCATGAATGGATCAGATTCGTTAAGTAATGCATCCAATTCTTCGTTAGTGACTTCATCAATAACATCGATGTTGAAACAAGTGTCATCACTAGAATGTGGATAGCGCATCACTTTATCAATCAGAAAAGTGATTCGATCTTCTCCAACTCCAAGGTTGAGTTCTTTTCCTTTCACTTTGATTATTGCATCTGCGGTATTTAGGAAAGGTCTTCCTAAGATGAGTGGGACGTTACTATCTTCTCCCATTTCTAAGATTACAAAGTCCACGGGAAAAATGAATTTACCGACTTGAACAAGCATATTCTCGGCAATACCCACAGGATATTGATAAGAATGATTTGCTAATCGAATGCTCAGTTTTGTTGGTTTTAGGTTGTTGTTGCATAACTTGGAATACAGCGAATAAGGCATCAAATTGATACTTGCGCCAAGATCGGCTAAAGCATCGCATTTAATATTATTCCCGAAAGTACATGGAATAAGAAAGCTCCCAGGATCTCCGAGCTTTGGGGGGATCTTGTTAGGAATTGGAAATTCCATAAGAAAAGAGTCGGTAACCCCAAATGTTATCTAGCCTAAGTTAGCTCGTAGACTTGTCGTTATTTATGTTATTAAGTAGTTTATTAGTTAGTTTAGTGCAACACCGTGGAGGAAGGACAGGTCTTTACCCATTGTATACCTGATCCACAGGCCGTCAGGAGGTCGTTTAGTTTGTAACCTATAAATACCCTCTACCTTGCAAGGTAGAGGTTTGGATGTTCATTTTGGAATTTAACATTCCATAAGTTTCTCTTTCTAGAATATCCCACTTACTCTCTCTAAAACATCTTATTCGCCTACTTATGATTATGGTTTAGTGTGTTTGTGAAATCCAATATGTTACAAATGGTATCAAGAGCCATGGTTTGATCATCTCTTACATATTCTTGGATTTCTAGTGGTTTTTAGATGGTTTTAGAGTTTGAAAAAGTTTAGTGGTTTTTGCATCATTTGGATCATTTCTAGTGTTAAAGTTTGAATCTTGGGTGTAGTTTTGTGTTTAGAATCATTTTATGTGCTTGGGTTTTGATTTGGTATGCTTGAATCATTGTGGTTGGGTTGTTTTTGGATTGAAAAATGGTGTTTGTGAGAATTTTCTAGCTAGCGACTTGAGCCACGGATTGTTTTTTAGCTAGCGACTTGCTTTGTAAGTTGTTAGTGAGTTGTAGTTGAAGGTCTTAGTGAGTTGAGCTTAGCGACTTGTCTATTGAGACAAGCCGACAAACAGTACACTTAGTGGATTCTCCACTACGGGTAGCGACTTGGTGAAAGTTAGCGACTTGTACTTAAGTTTGTTAGCGACTTGGTGTAGCGATTTGGTGCTTAGCGACTTGCTGTCAAAATTTGCTAGCGACTTGGTTCTTAGCGAGTTGCTCTTTAGCGACTTGCCTACTTAGCGACTCGGTGCGTAGCGACTTGCTGTCAAAATTTGTAGCGACTTGGTTCTTAGCGACTTGCTGTTAAACTTCTTAGCAACTTGATGCTTAGCGACTTGGTCTTTTAATACCTTGGTGAAGTGAAGCAAGTTACTTATATCTAATATCCATAAACACATTCATCAACACAATGTCTTACATCACTGATCCTTTAATCACCAAAGTACTTGCACTCTATGATACCTCACAGACTAATGAAACAGACTGCTTCCCAGAATGCTCTACAGTGAATGATTCAGCATCTTATAGTCAAAACAATTCTGATGAGTCACTCTTAATATTGACAAATGATGCAAAGCAAATGGAAAGCAACATTGAGCCCTTTCAACTACTTCATCAGCATCTCAAACTATTTTTATCTACAACTATGGATCGAACAAGCAGTGCTCTCCTTCGTCAGGACTTATCCACTTTGAGAAGAACTGTGTTACTCAACTTAGAACAACTGAGGTTTCAAATTACCAAAGAAAAGTTCTCAACTGATAAATCTAATGCAGCTCTTCAAGTAATCTTCCATCAATTTCAGCCACTTATCCGGGGGGAATATTCCTCAGATTTTGATGATGACATGGCTGGAATCTCATTCAAGAAACACACTGGAATGGAAATTCATGAGTTCAGAAACACCTTTATTCAACTTATGGGTAATGTGGAAATATACATTAAGGAAGCTGCTAAAGATAATGACAAGCTGAATGAATTGAATGGGTGTCAAGTGATGCTATGGGAAGATTGTGATAGGTCTTGCAATGGATCAGTTGAACCAATGAATTATTTCAAATGGAGAAGTTCAGTTGCAATAAAAGAGGATGAAGACAATTGTACTGATCTCAAAGACTCAGAGTCAGAAAAGGTTTCATGTGATGAGGTACACTTAACTAATCAGATTAATTCATATGTTAATGTACCTGATTCTAACTCTGAACATAATACTATGAAATCGATCTTGGTTGAGCCTGAATCTAAAACTATTAAAGCTAATGACATGATTGAAAAAAGGGTATATGATGAACCTTCAAACAAATACTCAATTCTTGAAAAACATTGTATTTCATTGGAAATTGAAATACAACAAAAGGATGAAAGCTTTTATGTAAAAATTTTTTTGCATTAATCAGGAATTTCCAGAATTTCGAGAATTTTTTGAAATTAATCAATTAAAAACCCAGATTCAGGACAAAGACTCAACCATATGCAATCTAAAATTACTACTCTCAGATGTGCAGAAGTATGACTATCATGAGATGAGTGATACACTTGAATCTAGAAATGTTGAACTAGCTCTATGTGTGTCCAACCTATTAAGAGAAAATGAGTCATTAAGAAAGAACTTAGAGGATACCAATTCCAAGTTGATCAATCAATCTAACATCATGTTGAAAGACATTGATTACCTCAAAGCCCAAATTCAGGATAAGAGCTTCAATATTGTTGCCTTAAAAAATGAGCTTAGGAAATCTATTGGAAATAGGGTGAACACTAAGTTTGCAAAACCATCAACTTTGGGAAAGTCAACTGCTCGAACCACTCTAAACATGCAGAGTTAAGCGACCTAATGCCTTTAGAACCGAAAGAGTTAAACCATCGAAATCTAGGCTTGCCTCCCAAGTTGATGAGAATCTTTGTTTGACAAAACCGGTCACTTCATTGCTTCGTTCGATATGATGAATCTCAAACCCCAGGTTAATGTTCAAAGCTCAAAGATCAGAAATACTAGAAGTATGACAAGTTCTCATAAGAAACATCAATTGGCTGATCAATCCCCTAAGAAACAAACTAAACACAAAAGGACCAATAGTCAAAACAGGGAAGTGCACACATACAAATCTACTAGTAGCTGCTTCAAATGGATTCCCACTGGCAGATTATTTAAGTTTACTGGATCCAAACGGACTTACATACCTAGATCTTGCCTTAAGTGGATGCCCACAGGAAAACTCTTCAAGTATATTGAGCCTAAAGGGATCTCTAATAATGATATGTCTATATTAAACTGTGATACATCCAATAGTGAGATTACTCATGTCACTAACCCATCCATTTGCAATTCTACATGTGCTTCTAGTACAATGTGCTCTCAGTCTTTTTCAAGTACAATGCTCAATTCAATCAGGAACTTCATGACTTGGTTTCCATCAGAAATGAATATAGCTCACTCGGGAGCTATAGCATGCCGTAATTGATGTACCTCGACTTTGACTCCTATTCAACTTGAATCGGGACTCGTTCTTATAAATCGTGTACAAATCAAGCTTAAAATATATATATATATATATATATATATATATATATATATATATATATATATATATATATATATATATATATATATATATATTAAATGTATACACTTTTAGTATATTTTTTCTTTTCATTCAATATTTTTTTTAAATACATTTTATACACTTTGTTTTAATACTTTTTAAATATTTCATTCTTTTAAATTCATAATTTTAGTCATTTTCCTCAAACTAATAAAGGATATATTCTTTGTTATCGATAACATCTACGGTCCTAGAAATGTCATTCAATAATGATACAGGATCATCGATGAAGTTCGAACAACTGATATATTCTTATCTTATAACGGGTGGGTTGAATTCAATCAATGTTCTCTAGTAACATTGATTGAGGGGGAGAATTTTTTAAGTTATCTTGTTTATATCTGCGCTGGTTATGTTTTGTGCTCAAATGCAGGTTGTTAGTTTGCTCATCCATTATGATAGCTTGCTTATCTTATTATGTTATCTTTTTATGCTATTTGCGTTAGCTTGCTATATGATAAGTTCATGTAACTAATGAGTCTGTAATACATAATGTGATAAGATATCAACTTGCCTTGTAAAGTCTTAGCAACATAGTTTGGTATTAGAGACTTGCTTTGTAAAGTCATAGCGAGTTTGCTAACCACTCACAAAACTACAGGGACTGAATGTGTCAAATTAGTTATCTTGCTTAAACCCTTCCCCTTAACCTAGCGACTTGCCGTTTTTCTTTGAAAACTTAAAATCATTTATTTTTCTTCTTTCTTCCTTCACTCTCGAGGTTCTCTATTCTTCGTAGCGACTTGCATGTGGTATGGCAATCTTGACCTGTTTCTTGTCCCCAAATATGATAAATATATGCATTTCCTAACTCCTTTCTCCTTAACAGATCCCACGGAACTTGACCCTCATCTCTTGATTACCTCGTATAGGTTTGTCGTTGGATTTGTTGAATGAAAATAATTGTGATATATGTGTTAATGGATTAAGGGTTGTTTGGATGCACTAGGGTTGTTGTAATTCACATGAATATATGTATTAATGAATTTGTGAGCGTCTTCTTTGTGATTCGAGTGGGGTTGTGTTTCTGAAATCGTCTGTGTATATGGATTAACTGAACGTGTTAGGTTGTGTTTCTAAAAATGATTTGATTATGTTGAATGGATCGCGACGTTATTAGAATGATATGATTGGGTTCTTGGTGGCGAGTTATCTACTGCGATAATGTTCTTGGTAGCGAGTTAGTGTTCAAATTCATCGAGGCGAGTTGTTACTCTTAAGTGCGTTCAAGTTAGCGACTTAGTGAACTGATTTGTAGCGACTTGGCAGTGTTACTATTGATGGCGACTTGTCTTTACAAGTTAGCGACTTAGTAAGTTTTCATGTAGCCACTTACCTTGTTATCCTTAATAGTGACTTGTCCATTTATGATTAGCGACTTAACTGGTTTATTTTTCATGCGGTGACTAGAGTTATTAAAATAATTTAAGGCAACTTGCTAGGATAATCTCATGCTTACAATCTTGATTTAGGATTTCCTGTAGCAACTTGTATTGACAACTCACTCTTTGTGACCTGCTATAACATTTCTGTTTGAGCAAGTTGTACTTGGATTCTCTTGTAGCAACTTAGTATCACAACGTGGTTCTTACAAAATGTTATATCATTTCCACATTTGTATCTTGTTTCATGACATTATTTCTTAGCAAATGTGTTTTTTTAATTGTTTAATTTAATTTAATTCCAAAACAACTCGTCTCGTGAAAACTGTATCAAGTGGAGTCTTTAACCATAAAAACTCGCTAATGCCACTCAATCTATCTCAATATGCTTATGGGAACCCTGTCTGAGCTTCTAAGTTTGTGTGTTTATGACATAAGGGTGTATTCAATGTTTTCTAACTAACCATTTATAATCTAACATGTTCCCAATCATTGTTGTTGGTTGTGTATATCTTCAGATCTTCAAATGGCAAACACAACCTCAGCTGAGAACATTACTTCTTCTGCACCACCCAGTGTCCTCTCAGACGAAGAAATCCTTCCTAAAACTCAATGGCCAGAAATTGGAAAAAGTAATTGTTATGTGACTTACAAAAGTTGCAACAAAATCCTACCCTCAAAGTGTCTATTGATATCCTCAAAAACACAAAATTCTTCGGTGCACTAACAAAGCAATGCACAATTCCCACCATTTACATACAACAATTATGGAACACCCTTGAATGGGACAAAATCACAGCTAAATATTCCTGCAAACTGGATGATAAGGAATTTGTGATTGATTCGACATTCTTAGCAAGGCCCTAGAATCACTCCTCAGAACCCCATCATACGATCCGAACCTCCACCTAGTGTCAAGACCTAATAGTCTTTTTAATTTGTTTGGGATACCAGACTAGCATAACAAGGGCTTCTGACATCATCACCGGACACATGTATCAACCCTGGAGAGCAATGACTACAGTTCTCAACTTGTGCTTATCTGGCAAAACATCAGGGTTTGATAAAGTGAGAATTCCCATCTTGCAAATCCTATGGGCTATCGTCAATGGTGTGAATGTGAATGTCTCAGAACATATATGGGAAGAATTTTTGCTATCAATGAACACATTCATATCTGATAGAACAAACTTTCAGAATAAAGCTCAGGGACGAAAGAAACTGAACAAACTTGTGATTCCTAGCATCAGATTTTCGAAGCTTGTTATCCAGTACCTGCAACAGACTCACAACTTCAACGCTAGGATTGAATCAGAACTACATAATGCTGAGGATGAATTTGTTCTGGGCAATCTCAAATACATTTCCAGTGGAGTCAACAAAGAGATCTTTGGACTACCAATGCCTGACTCTTTTCTCAATGAAGATATTAAGAAGACGGATCATTTCAAACTGTTCAAGAAAAGGGCTTCCAGATCTAGTGATGATGTTGATGTCTCTCCCATTCAACCACAACCCAAAGCTGCTAAGTCTGGTTCTGGCTCAAAGACTTCAAAGACTTCATATGCTGCTCTTCCAAAAAGAAGACGTGAAAAGTCACAAACTTCTGACAGTACCACCCAGAAGCAGAAAAGAAAGAAGAAGGAAGGGGAAAAAGTCAACGTTGAGGAAACTGAGGTTTCCAGGGGTAATATGAGGTTGATTGATGAAGATGATGCTGCTCTGCAACTTGGAATTAAGCAAAGCCTAGAAAGTCAGAACGTGAGTGCACCAATTAGAGGTATTGTGTTCAGAGAACCTGCACCAGAGCCGAGCCATTCAACTCCAATCACTCAAGACAAAGGAAAAGGGTTTGTTAGTGTTGATACTGAACAAGCCACACACATGCTTCTAACAATCTCATCTTCTCCATCAAGAACCACCAATCAATATGAACTGAAGAGAAGAACTGAATCCTCTTCAGCTAAAGAACAATCTGGGTTGGAAAAAGTGCCTAAAACATTAAAAGAACCTCCTGCATCAAGTGATACCCATTCTGATCAGAATGTTGATGACTTGTTGAATAAAGACTCGCAGGAGAATCTTGAGTCAAGATCTGATGAGACCATGCACTTGGAAGAACCAAATCTGTCTACCGGTTATGTATCTTCACTGAAGAACCTAGATATGGACTTCACTTTCGGAGATCAATTCTTAAATGACAAACCCATAGATATTGCACAATCCATGTTTACTGTCAACATTCTGCAAGACACATCAACCATTCCACCGATGTCAGCATCTTCACTTGCAACAGCACTTCCACCTCCCAAACCTGCCCAATCAACCGTACTTCCACCACCTGCATCTACAAAGAATCTATCCCTTGAACCAGTGGTTACAGTTGCTGACACGGAAACTCCACCAGCTTCACCACCTCAAATACTTTCATCATATCAATTGCTAGAGAAAGCAGTGAAAAGAATTGAAACTCTTGAAAGACAACTTCCAAGATCTTTTGATGCCCTTGAGGATCGTGTCTATAGGTTGGAGCACCTTAACTTTGACGAAGGGGTTGCTAACACCATTGAAGGCGAAGTTAGAGACGTTGTAGAATGGGCAATGGAAGCTCCCCTGCTGAGACGGTTCAAAGACCTACCCATTACAGATATGAGAGCTGTGCTTTTTGATAAGATGTTTGAAGCCAACGAGCATAAGCATGAGGTACATAAGAAGCTATATGAGACTCTAGATGAATCAATTAAGTACGACGAACATGTACAGTATTTGAAGGACATTGGAGAATTAGAAGCTAAGAAGAAAAGGAGGTCCATGGTGCTGGAGACATTGTGTAAGGGTCCTAAAGATCCTCCTCCTCCTCCCTCGCCTCCAACTGGGGGTGCTGGAACTTCTGGAGTTGGTGGATCTTCTAAGACAACATCTACACCTCCTCCACAACCACCATCATCACCACCAAAACCTCCCAATCAACCCAGTTCATCCGGAAATCAGGGAACACAGAAGAAATCTGCAGCTTGGGCCATGGTTGATTCAAGGTTCACTCCTACTGTCTCCTCTATCCCTGAAGATCAAGTGGTTCATGAAGAGTCACATGTCATGACAGAGTCTGAATTAGATGATGATGATGCATCCACCAAGCATATTCCCAAGCCGTCTGAATATGATTGGTTTGATTCATACGTGGCAGGTAAACGCACTAACACATCCGAGTTGCACCTTCAAGAGATACAATTCAAAGTCGGATCATCGAGAGAGACCTCATACCCGGAACCTTCATGGTCTATCCCGAGTATGACTCGATGATCCCCGACAACAAGCGGGCTACAACAATCTCTACCAACTATGAAATCCTAGATGAAGACTCTCCTTCATATCTTTGGTGATATGGGCGCTTCATTAAGTGGTTTTGTGAATGAAGAAAATCACGTCCATCACTCCAAAGGATCTTGAAGAACACGCTTATGAAATTGTCAAGGTGTTTCACTCGATGCCAATCGGCTCCAATACCGATGGAAGAATGCCATAAGATTTGAATGATCAACTCGGTGAGCAGTTAGTCGATTCAATGTGAACATGCCTCTTCCGCTCGATGGTGAACTGGACAAATTACTATTTAGTGCGAGTTCTTCTTCAACCATGACCTAGACTATCTTTGTGGTCATACTACCGAAAGAAGACCAGCCTAATCAATCTCAAAGATGAAAGTCGCTACCTACTATGATCGTGGTCTTGAACAAATGGTTAGGATCAATGCAGGCGGATAAAGAACAAGAATATGACATCGAGGCTTCGTGACGGAATCTCTCATTGGTGGTTCAAAAGAAGAAATTCTACATTGAGAGACATGCAGCTAGAACGAGTCGCAAAGATGTTCGATCCATGCTGAGAATTTTAAGTGTTGTTCAAGTAGAGGTCTTCCCAATCTATGGCTATGAGTATTTGAAGAATATCGTTCTTAAAAGAGCATACCTGAAAGAATATATTATTGAAGAAAACGACTTTAAACATCTCCTGCCAAATGACTTTGAAGATCTCTATCTTCTGAATCTTCTAGGACACCTTGAACACCTACCTGTTCGTGAAAAGAAAGCTCTATCTGCCGCTGTCAATCTTTGGATTAGAGGCTTAGTCATCCAAAAACGGGTTGAGGACTTTCAGCTTGGGATAGAAAGCTACCAGACTCGAGTAAATTTAACAAGGCCACAATGGGATACCAAAGGACAAGAATTTTGTCATGACTACAGAGTGCTTGACACCCCAAGAGCCGTCCTCTTCCACGACAGGTATGGAACTCGTATGTTGATGAGATTGTGTGAGCTCTACAAATTCAGTGATGGTACTCTCAAGATGGTCGAAGAAGAGTTGAACTCCAGAGTGAAAGAAATCAGAGTTGATATGAAGCCGTGGAACAAAACAAAATTCTGGTATGATGATGACTTGAAGAGGTGTGAAGATTTCATTCTTCGCAATCAGCGAAGAATTAAGACTCGAATGATCTTCCGACCTTGAAAGTTTTGTTGGTGGTAGACTTCGTGATGGTCATTACAAACTACTTCAAAGAACCGAGTGAAGTCATCTTAGGAAGTAGTTTCATTTTGTACTATTTATGTGTAATATGTGGTGTACATTCTATAAACAACTATAATGTATGTAATAGTGCTAGGTTGTGTGTTGTAGTTTCCTTATGTATAAAAAGGAACTTCAGTCTTGTCCACTTCAATCTTATAAAACCAGACACATTTTTCTCCAACAAATGTTTTGTTTCATACATATTTAAATCACTTGAGATCCAAAATCTCAAAAGATTTGAAATTTTGATCGGGAGAAAATGTGATATAAATATGAAAGATGATAAAGATGACCTTTTCAAAGTGCATATCGCTCTCTCATATATGCTAAATTATTTTTCAAATCTCAAAGCATATATTAAGGGGGAGCATTTCAAAACGAAAATAAACCTTCAAGGTAAAAAGTTTTATATGGTTCATCATAAAGTACCTTGATTGTCTCTCATTTGGTTTCTGTATGGCGGTATGATCGTTAATGTGCTTCTAAGAACCTTTTTCCCTCTAGTATATGAATAAGTCTTTCAAACCTCGAGGCACACATTGAGGGGGAGCAAAGTTATGAAAACCTCATCCTTCCCTTATATGCTTTATCTACTTGTTTTGATCAGGGAAGTGATGTTGATATCTTTTAGAAAATGGTAATCAAAGAAGTTAGTTCTTTCTCTTGCCTCCGTGTGCAAAGCGATTTCAAATACTTGATGCACATGTTGAGGGGGAGCTCTTGTTCTAAAAATATCAAAAACAATTCAGGTACAAAATGCTTTGATAATATATCATAAGTATCTGGATTGATTTTTTCAAATGGTTTTCAATTGGATCCCATGGCAGATGAACAATACCAAATAGAGTGACCAACTTTACTTAATGTATGGTGATATAAGGCTGATAAGGTTAGGTATTTGTTCCCATGATCCGCTGAGCGGAGGGATCTACCCAGGACAATCCACTAGATAGTGTAGAAGTCCTTAGGTATATTAAAAAGGAGAAAAGTGAGATATGGGAAGAGTACGGATGAGACCGAGCTAGTCTTGGAATAAACCCAACAAGGTTCTAGTTATGAAGTCTCGGTAAGCAATGAAGGGTTGAAGAATGAAAAGAATTGAATGAGAAAGGGTGAAAACAAATAGCCCTCCAATTATTCAACCTTAGGGCGAAACCAGTTCAATTCATATACTCTTGGTGGTTACCAAGGTAACATCGGTATTGAAGACAAGGCGTCATGGACCCAAAGTGACGCATCGCACTTCAACTTCCCAAACCACTCAAGTTCCTCTTAAAGGACTTGTTTCATTCTCACGGGAACCGACATTATCTATCGACTTTCTCTTAGAGATTGTTGATATTGAAGAAGGAGACCCTCTCCTAGTCTCCGATATAGGATCCAAATATGCACAAATTGAGTCTAGAGCCACGAGATCATCAATAAATCTCATTAGGACACGTTCAATGAAGACTCTCTATTTCACACAATGTGGAAAGAGATTATATCTTGAGTCCTTCGCATTATCCTTGTGGTATTGCGGAACATCCGAGTGATATGCAAACATATTCACAATGAAGATGGAAAGCCTCGAGCCAACATCAAACAAGCTCTCGGTAGGTGGCATGTGAGATCTATTCAATAGATCAACCATGTGACAACCGAGCAGAAACAATGGGGCGATTCAATCTTTGAATCAATCACGGTTCGAGTTATGGATTGAAGGATACCTTTGAAAACCGGTCGTTGTGCTTAAAACTATTTTCTTGACACTTCAACCGTGTACGAATATTTCAAATCAAAAGGTGTTTTATGATTGATAATTGATTTTCATTAAAACCTTCGTTGTATTGCAAAAACAATTTCTATTGAGCAATACATGATTGTTTTTCAAATCTCTTTTCATCAATCATTGAATCTCTATTCATTGGTTCACTCACTCCGTGTTGTCTTCTTTGAGGCGTTCGGTTTGAGAACGACTAGAGCGACTACGAAACCCCATCAAGGAAATTCTTGAATTATACCGATCACAGCGGTGCTTGTATCGATCAACGGGAACCGTGGGCGTGTACCTCAATTCAAAGAAAGTGATCAAAGACACTTTCTTGCGATTTATTGCTAACTATTGTATGCAGTACGCCCTACGTTTGCGGTGATCGGAATGAAGCGGTCAATTCATAGCCGCATGCTCACTCAACACATTCATCTCTAAAGAAATCATGATTAGTGCTTCAATGACTCGATATTTTCACTCCATGCTTCGCTATGTCACGCCAATATCATGAATCAATAAAAGCTTCCGCTACTCGATAAGAAGTTATCATGATCCGAATGTGAGCATGTCGGTCAAATTTGTCACATTTTCATATCACGAGCAACACTTCAATGTATGATGATGAGCTTTCTTGTGGTCGATGATCTCTTATAATGCTCAAAGGTTATCATAGTGGATCAGCTTTTCAACCTCCACGAAATATTCATTACAGTTGTTCAATGATGAAATCTCCACAGATGCACATAGTTTGAATACGTTGATGAAGAAAAGTCTACGAGTTCAAGAATGAAGATTTATTAGAATGCTAGGATTCACAATGTAATTTATGGGGTGACCTCCCTTAGGGGGAGATTGTTAGGAATTGGAAATTCCATAAGAAAAGAGTCGGTCACCCCAAATGTTATCTAGCCTAAGTTAGCTCGTAGACTTGTCGTTATTTATGTTATTAAGTAGTTTATTAGTTAGTTTAGTGCAACACCGTGGAGGAAGGACGGGACTTTACCCATTGTATACCTGATCCACAGGCCGTCAGGAGGTCGTTTAGTTTGTAACCTATAAATACCCTCTACCTTGCAAGGTAGAGGGTTGGATGTTCATTTGGGAATCTAACATTCCACAAGTTTCTCTTTCTAGAATATCCCACTTTCTCTCTCTAAAACATCTTATTCGCCTACTTATGATTATGGTTTAGTGTGTTTGTGAAATCCAATATGTTACAGATCTTGTTTTGGAAAATAGCTGAGCATTCTTCGTTAACGAAGGTAGCTGATATTTGCTCTAGCTTGCTTTTGTTATTAAGAAGTTCTTTCAAGAATTCACCGTAATTGGGCATTCCAGCTAAGACATCAACGAGAGGAACATTGAGTCTAACCTCTTGATTATTTCAATGAACTTCTTATAACGTTCTTCCATTTTTTTTTCTTAAGGCGTTGAGGATAAGGGATTTTTGGTGTGTACGCCTTGACAGATGGTGTGGTTTTCTTTTTGGTGGTTTGAGTTGTGTTGGTTTCCTCGGCTTCATCCTCACTATCTTCGGTGATAGGAGTATTTTCGTTGGGATTTGGTGGTGGATCGTACGAGAGACCACTTCTTGTGAAGACAGCATTGATATGCTCATTTCTTGTTTGTGGTGGATGGTACGTCTTATCATTTGATGGTTTTGGGTTGGATTGGGTGTTACTTGGCAATGAACCAGATGGTCGAGAGGAATGTTGGTCAGAAAATCTGCCAAACTTGTTTTCAAGATCTTGGATAGATGCTTGATGATTTTTCTGTCCCTGCTCAACTTTGGCTTTGAGATTGAAAATTGATTTTGATAAAATCATTTGCGATTTTTGAGCGACTACGAATTCTCTCATGGTTTTCTCGAATTCGGTTTCTTCCATCTTTTTGTCGGGGTTTTGTGGTGGTGGATTGTCAGTTCGTGGTTGAGAATCACGGTTGTCATCCCTTGGTCGGTGGTCTTGCCAATTTCCGGAATTTTGACCGTAATAGTTACTACGATATCCTCCTCCACGATATCCTCCTTGTACATAATTCGCTTCTCCTTCGTTAGGTCCACCCATACGCTTATCGTCACACTCGGACGATGTATGATTTACTCCGTAATTGTTGCATCCGTCTCGCATTTCCTTCATTTCATCCTTGATATCTTTGTATTGCCAGTCGATTTTTGAAGTTAAGGCTTCCATTTTCTCCATGAGTTTTGAGGTATCGGTGTTTTCGACAAAAGCAACGGTTTTTCGAAGAGGTTTGGTTTTGGAATCTTTTGACCAATCGAGTTTGAGAAGTACTTGATCTTCGAGTAATTGGTGTACATAGTTAGGAGTCTTATAGAGAAAAATTCCTCCAGCATCAAGGATGCCTTGAGAGATGTCGTCTAGTCCATGGTAAAAGATTTGGATAATGGTTCCTTTGGATAATCCATGTCCATGACAACTATGAAGCAAATCTTTCATCCGAAGCCAAGCTTCGACAAGTGATTCGTTGGGGTTTTGTGTGAAAGCACGAATTTCTCCCATTAATCGATCAAACATGGAAGGTGGAAAGAATCGGCTCACAAAGGCTTGCCTCATCTCTCCCAAGTGTTGATAATTCCTGGGGTTAATTCATTGTACCATACTTTAGCATCTCCAGCGAGTGATGATGGAAAAAGCTTGAGTTTGATGGCATCGACATCGGTGTCGCCATAACGGAACATGCCGCAAATTTCGATGAATTTGGCAATATGTTTACGCGGATCGGCCCGCGCACGGCCATCGAATTGACGGTCTTTGATCATGGAAAGATGATGGCCCTTCACGGTGAAGTTTTCACCAAGGTTGATAGCAACAATAGCACTCCCGGGGGTTGGTGCTACGGCTCGATTGGTTCCCCACATGGGTTGATCGTCCGCCATGGGAAAAGGTAAATTGGTGAAAGGGTTGTAAACAACTTTGGCTTCTATGAGGTTATCAAATGGTGGGTTTGGTGTTCTCGGTACACAATTTTCCAATGGTATGAAAGGTGTTCTTCTTCTTCTTCGAATCAAACGTTCGGGGTTGGTAAGAGGTGTAATTGGTTCTATTCTCGCTGCACGAGTGTTCATACAATGTCCTAGAAAATCCAGGCAATATCTAAACACACGGACAAACAACGAAAACAGTTTCCTGAGACAGAAAGGGTAACCGGATCGGTTGCGAGGTGCGACCGATCAGTTAGATCAGTTGAGGTGGTTTTAAAACGTAACCGGTTCGGTTGAAGGGCAACCGGATTGGTTAAAGGTTCTGAGAAAAAAAAAATTTAGTCGACTGATGGGGATTAAAAACTTGTTGAAACACAATCAAATCCCCGGCAGCGGCGCCAAAAACTTGATGTGCTACGTGTGTACAAGTTTTAAATTTATAAAAGGTGAATTACCAACGCTACCAATAACACATATGAGCAAGTGCACTCGTTGGTTATAGCAAGATTATGAAGGTAAGTCGGGATCGTTTGCAGGGATTTGAGTGAATCTAATTAACAAGTTTGAATCAACAGAGTCTATCCAAAACATATAACAACGCAAATAGATATAATGAAATTCAGATGATTAAAAACTACACTTGCTTAAACTAGTGTCATATCCTAGATTTGTGTGATTGTGTTAACCTCTTAACATGTTGGTTAGGATTATTAGTTGGTTAACTAATCTATTGTTCTTACAAGTTAAACCTTCGTCAAGATTTTAGTTCATAAAAACAAGCATTAAGTTTAACTAATCAATTCAAGATCAATTCAAGTTTCATAAGTTTATTTTCACAAACTTAAACACAAAAACATCCACTTGTTTCATCAAATTGCTTAAGAAATTATCAATACAAAAGCTACCCGATTATAGACAAAAGGCTACAATTGATTCTCAACAACTAATCTTACGACCTTTTAGATGTTTCCAATCAATCCAATTTGATAATCAAAAAGTGTTTTTATTACAACCACACCTTAGTTCCTTTGTTTAATCAAGAATAATGGGTAAAAACAATCATCCATAGACAAAATGATTATAACTAGTTGAATAACAATAAGTTCTTTCGACCTCTACGATTACTATCAACTAGTCAAACTTGATTAACAAATGTCACTATGAAACTTTAGCACAATTGGATCTTAGAATCAACTTGAAATTGGATCTGGTTGGTCTTCTACAAGGAGCCAACCGTTCCGGTTGCGGGCGGCAACCGAACGGTTGGGTTGGCGTCCTGGCACTTTTTGGTCAGTATCCAACCGATCCGGTTGGATTTCCCGAGTTATGGAAAATTGATCATTACTTCTTTTTGTCTTGTAGAACTTGGTTCTTCAATCATCTTGGTCTCGAACTACTGATTTGTGCTTGACATGCTACACTGAAACGGGGATCTTCTATTTGTTGAACATTCTTTCACTTTTCCTTCCGTTTCCCTGCACTTGGTTATAAACACTAGACAAACATCTTTTGATGCGACACTAGACAAACATCTTTTAATGCGATTAAGCACTGAAATCACGCAAATATAACCAAATAACATATACAAAAGCATGAATAACGCTACTAAAAACATGTACAATCTGAGCGTTATTAGGATACTTGAAGAAGAACCAAAGAAAAGAAGTTATCCAGGGCTGAGATTGAGAGGTTGAATGAAGAAGCAGCAAGGAAGATAACAGCTTAATGGAATGAGCAAGAATTGCAAAGGGTGGCTGATGAGAAAGAGAAGAGAAAGATGGCTAAAATTGAAGAAGATTGGCAAACATAGGATGACATGAGAGCCAAAGTTGAAGCTACTCAGGAGGTAAAACCGAAGCTGCAACAAGATCAGGGAAAAAGTGTTAATGAAGCAGCTCAGTTGTTTAGTAAAATATTGGCTAGAAGACAGAGCCAATTAAGACAGCAAAGGGAAGTTGAAAAGGCCTCAAAACCTCCTAAAAAAAAGTCAGCAAAAGATGTATCTCTGCAAATACATCAAGTATCAAGGTGAAGATAAGAGAACATTGAAGTAGCTTAATCAACTGCCTTGGGAGACTCTTCAAAAGCTTGCTGACAAAACTCAAAGAAACATACTCAACTTTAGATATATGTCAGATGATGATTTCACTAGAAGCTCACAACCCATTGATCCCATTGCAAGTTTCAAAAGACCATCAGAAGAAGGAGGTTCCTCATCTGCACCCAAAAGACTGAAAGCATCTGAAGATGAAGGTGGACTCACTGAAGAGGAAATTAATCAGATGATGTTAATTGAATCTCCAGAAGATGCATTATATTCAGAGCCCATCAACACTAGGTATCCAATTCTTGGCTGGGATACCTACACTGAAGATGGAAAGAGGCATTGGCAGATTCACAGAGAAGGTGCAAGGACAAGTGCTTATTTATATCTGGTGGATCTATATGCATCTATTGACAGGGATGATTTGCTCAAGCTATGGGAGTTGGTCAAGAACAGGTTCAAGAATAGAGATCCAGATAATGACAAGGATATGAGTTACTTTTTGAGCTTCAAAATATATTTGAACCTGATCCAGCTGGAGAACAATAGAAGTATCAACCTTGAGAGGAAGCACTGTCTTGGACATTAATTATTTCATGTGGACTGCACTTGGTGACAACATGCAATGGGACAGATATATACATGCTGGTTGAAAGAACCTACCCACTTGCCTTAGGAACTCTTCTGGAAATGCTTACAGCAGGGCTAAAGATGGGCAATGCAGTTGAAATGGCTAAGGAGTTGCTGTTGAAGATATATGACCAGGCAGGAAGACCTAGCAGAAAGTAAAGTTTGGAAGAATCCTCAATGACTGAAGAAAACTTGTGATTCTGAAACCCAATCACAATTTTAGGGGAGGATTGTTGGGAAATATGCTTTTGGGAGTTGATATTTATTTCAGTAGAGTTAGTACTGATAGCGTTATATGATAAGTATTAACTAGTTAGTACTGATAGTGCAAATGTTAGTACTCATAGTGTTAGAGTTTGTACTGCTCTAAGTAAGGAATGTCGTGTATGGTTTGTAACAGCACATCTTCTATTCCAATAGAAGATATGATATACTTAGTCCATAGTTATCTCTGTAAGGGATCTCCTTAGTGTATAAAAGGAGATCCTAGCTAGGTTAAACTTATCTCACACATTCTAGCTGTCTAAAGTAGAGCTTCAAGGTTGTAAACCCTAGTACTAGGAGAGTACTCGTATTATTGATTAATAGTATTGAAGCGTTTGGTGTTATACTGTTTTGCATTAATATTCTATAATACATTCAAGTAGATTCCGCATACTTGTGTGTATCTACAACAAAGTTTCTCATTGTTGTTTTGGATCAATCCAAGGCAACCAACACGTATACAAGCTAAGTGTTCTAGATCCAAGGTTTGGGACTTCACATACACACATACAATTGAAGACCTAATTAAATCAATGAAGTATATTACTTATCTTGATGTAAAATAGGGTATGAGAACCCTAAGATACTACCCAAGACAGCCAAAAATCGTTATTAGGTTTCACTCCACAATTCTACCTCTCCAAAACAGGGAATCACTTTTGACAAATCCAAGATTGAATGCTTCAATTGTCAAAAGACTAGACACTTTTCAAGGGAGTGCAGGTTTGCTAAATATCAAGCAAACAGGATGACTGAGAAACCAAAGCTAGAGCTAAAAGAAATTCCTATTACTGAAACAAAAGCTTTGGTTGCTCAAGAGAATTTATCGAAGTTATTTGAGTCTTGAGTTTGATGATGAACCGGTAACCTATTGTATGGTAGTTGTGGAGGATTCGGTGGAAGAGTTTGATTGGAGCACGACTTTTGATGAGGAACTTGGACATCTTTGCTTTGGAATTGAAATGGTCTATGAAGCTTTGATTGGGCGGGGAGAGTGAAGATGATCTGTTCTACTTGCTATGATGGCTCGTCACCAAGTTCACACCCTATCTACGAGGTATGTTCTAAGTGTCATGACTTTTATCAAAAGTACTTACTAGTTATGTGGCGAAAGAGATAAGTGTATAAAGGCTAGGTCTGAGGTAGCAGGTTATCAAATTACTTTAGAGTCTATGGAAGCCAAAATACTAACACATGAAAATAATGAAATGGCTTAGGCAGAAAAGTATGAACAACAGGATTATCAGTTAAAACTAAGTGAATGGAAGATAAATTGTAAAATTTCTGAAATTGAGAAACTGACTAAGAAAAGGGATGAATTGTTAGCAAAGTTTGATGCTTGGGGAGAAGCTGGTCTTTCACATGTTGATTATGTTAAAAAACAGAGAAGAGCTTACATTAGAACTGGCCAAGATTTTGGTATGGATTTTAATAACATAGAAGAAAACCCATCTAGTGATCAGGATGAATGTGAGTTTGAGGATATAACCACTAGTGATGATGAACTCATTAATTATGTAGACACATCTAGTAATAAGGAATCAGTTAGTGACACACCTCCTAAGTTTAAAAAAGATAATGGTTATCATGCTGTCCCTCATCCCACTGGAAGTCATCAACCACTTAGGCCTGATGTTTCTTGTTTTGGTGTAGACAATCTAGAGTTTGGGAAAAAGTTTATTGGTCAATCTAGGTCTGAAACCCCAAAAGAAACTGTTAAAAAATCTAAGGATAATGATGTTAAAAGTCAAGCAGTACCTTCAACTCAAAGTACTGCTACATGTTTAGCAGTACCTTTAGGAAAATCTTTTCAAAATACTGCTAAACCTTTTTGGGATAAGTTTGGTCAAAACAGTTTTAATCGTTCACCTAGAAGACAAAATAGTTTTGGTCATAATTTTTGGAATCACTCCTAAACCTTAATTCAAGTTTTAGTGGTTCATATGTAATAGTTAGCTTAATTATGGCCTTTATGTTTGTTATTAAGCTTAGGCTTATGTAGAAGGCCCATAATCCTAGGCCTAAGTCCATTAAGGAAAGGAAGGGACTAGGAGTGTTGCCCTAGCTCCCTCTCCTATAAATACCTTGTAATAACCCTCACTTGAGGGTTGGTTGTTCACTTTACTCATTCACTCTTCGCATAACCTTTCTCCATTCCTTAGTCGTGTGTTTGTATTGTTTTCAACCGATCATTCTCTTCTCTAATTTCTATCTCTAACATGATGAAGATGTTCTTCCAAATATACGGTCCTAACATATCAATCGCCAAATAGTTGGGTGAAACGGTTTGTTTTTGTCTACTCGTAAGGTTTCTCGTTTTTAACCTTTCTCACGCATAAAGCTTTCATTTTTTTCAATTTAAAATTCAAGATTCTTATACTTTAAAGGTTATTTGGTGTTAAAATTTAAGTTTTTGGCAAAAAGTTTGAAACTTTACATGTGTAGAAGTGTTTTTGAGCCTGATTTCATTCGTGTACCTCTTTCTACTCGTAAGGTGAAAACGTGTTTTGGATCATCAAGTTTCATACTTTTGTGTTATTTTGGTGATATTGAAGCTATTTCATCATAAAAATCAGGTTTCTAAACACTTTTGGGCATAAAATCAGTTTTTGGTATTTTCTACTCGTAAGGAAACCCTAAACTTACGCATAAGATTTCCTTGGATCGATCTTCAGTTTTCGTGGTTTACTCAGTGTTTTCTTGCTTGGATAAGCCTGAAAACACTTCGACTTTGGATATCTTTTACACTGTGATAGTGTAAAGGATTTCTTGGGCAAAACCCTAATTTTACGCATAAGCTCAAACTTATGCGTAGAACTCTTTACGCCTAAGATTTTTCTTACGCCTAAGCCTTGTCTTACGCATAAACTAATCCTACGCATAAGTTTTCTCGCCTAACTTTCGGTTCGCCTAATCTTAGTGTTTCTCATTTCTTACGCGTAAGCTATTCTTACGCGTAATTCTCATTGTTACGCGTAAGGTGGTGTTTTTACGCGTAAGCTTCTTTCTACGCGTAAGGCACTTTCTACGCATAAGTAGGTTCTACGCATAAGGTTTTCTCTACGCATAAGCTGGTTTTCTACGCCTAAGCACTTCTTCAACAAACAACAAGTTTCATTCGACTACAAAGATCCATCAACACAAGTTATCAAAAAAAATGGATAAGACTAAACGTTCAATTTTTACGCGAGATTTAAATTTTGGTTTAACTGTGAAAATTTTGGTCAAAAATTCAAATTTTTGGGCTCAAATTTAAATTTTTCGGGTAAAATTTGGCGTCAAAATTTTCATAACTCAAATTTTTCTTACAACCTTAGAATTGAATTTTATAGTGAATTTCAAATTTTGAGAGTCAAAATTTTTTCAAAATTATTTTTGGAGGAAATTGAAATTCACTATATCGACCCTCGTGTGCTATATCGACTTCGCACCTTTTCTTCCCTTTGATTCTTCCGCAGGGGTGAAATGGATTCTAAAGATGAAGCTGCATTTGTGGCATTGAAAGAAGGATACATGGCTCGGCTCGGCATTGAGCGTCGAGACATCATCAAATTCCGATATCCTGCGATCGTGCAAGGTGAAATAGTTGATGTACATGAAAGGAATGCTCAAATGGACGTTGAGAATGTTGTGATTCTCGCAAATCGTGTAATGCGGACAATGAGGTTGTAGAATTGGAAGCGGGATGATGGCGGATCGGAGAAGATATCATACTTAACTACGACACCGAGCCCAAGCGTGACGAAGAACAAATGGTTAAGGAAGATATCTTACCCACCTATGACAACGACACGAGCAGATGGTAGAGGTACAATCATCGTTGATCATATTACATTGCAAATGCGACACAACATCTTGAGCAACTTTGAATTTAGTAATGAAGGAGAGGTTGACCGATGTGTTGCACAATGTCCGAACAACTATCTCATATCTCGAGCCCTTACTTGCAATCAATTCAAGCTGAAACGTCAAATCAAACTCTTGAATCAAATCATTCTTCTCAAAAGACCATTGCTCGGTTCATAAAGATTTTCAAAACTAGAGGCACATTGCATCTCTCTTGAACTTAAATTACAAAAAAAATCTTTTCTTGAACACAATGGTCGGTATTCAAATGAACAAAGTAATCGTGTGGATACATTAGTAAAAGAAAATGAGCATTTAAAGGCTCAAATTCAAGCAAAGGGCTTGCACATGTTGCTTTACAAAACAAAGCGAGAAGATTAGCGGAAAGAGTGTGGATACTAAGTTTCCAAAACCAACAATCTTGGGAAATCGTCTCTACAACCTTCGAGAAAACAATCGGTAGTTAGACAACCAAGCGCATTTAAATCGAACGTTCAAAATCTTCAAAACCACGGTTTCCCTCCCAAGTTGTTGAGAATAATCATTTGTCAAAACTAGTCACTCCACATTTTGGGCCTAAGAATAATGCTTCATTTCTATTAAACATGTTTCATTAAACTGTTTACATTATACTGCACAAGTGGTCGCTCTGGCCAATCTAGGATTAGTTCGAACAACGTGTCTAAACCGAGCATTAAACTTAAAAATTCATATGATTCAAATGCGCATACAAGAACTATGATCTAGAAAAGGCTAGGAAAAGGGCACTACTCCAAAAATATGGAATCTTAGGTTCACGACCTAGTGTATCACCTTCGAGTGTATTATTGAACATTACCCGTAGTAGCAAACCAAAACCTAAGTTAACTCAACAAGCAGTTAGAAATAAACCCGTTGATCTAAAAGTAAACTATCGAGAAACCTAATAGGTGTATCAATATAGGGAATGAGACTCTTCCCAAAGAAGTTTCAACATCCCCAGATCTAACCTTAGATGGATACCAACGAGTAGGATTTTCAAAAGCTGTTAGTCTTAGGTGGATTCCTATAGGCAAGATACTAAGTAGTTGCACCAAAACAAGTGGGATATCCACAACATCCATCCTTGAGGCGGAAAGGAAATCATCAAAATAGCATGTTCATTTGTCAAGAAGATAATTGACACTACATCTTTATGCTTCTAACATACGGAACCCGTTACACTTGGGATCCATGTTTTCTCTTTCTTGCCCCTTCTATTTTTCTATGCGGTACAATGACTATGGCTTCTAAGTACAACGACTTAGGACCCGTTTCTCACCGTCTAAAATTTAATGATCCATCAATTTGTTCCACCATTGTACTTAATCGTCATGAATTGGAAACATTGCTTGCTCCTCCGGTTAAAGATTCACCAAAAGTCGTGCTTCGATGTATCGAATGTTTCCTTTGCACAACCGATAATACTTTAATTTCAGATACACCTGAATCTACAACAACAACCGTTGTTGTAACTGCACCTCCAATCGAATCTTCGATAACAGAAGATCAAACTGCTTCCAACAACAATGACACAGCTGATGATCAACATAATGAACTGAGAAGTTTTATCAACAGTTGATTCTCTCGAGATATTTATAGCGTTCACGGCACACTTGAATATAACGGTCTTTCAGATGGACGTCAAAACCGCTTTTCTCAATGGAAATTTGAAAGAAACGGTTTATGTCAACCAACCAGAAGGATTCGTTGATCCCGAGTTCCCGAACCATGTCTACAAACTGAACAAAGCTCTGTACGGACTCAAACAAGCTCCTCGGGCATGGTACGATAAGCTATCATCCTTCCTCATTGCCAATAATTTCACCAAAGGTTCGGTCGACCCAACTCTTTTCATACAATATCACGGGGCACATATCTTAATTGTTCAAATTTACGTGGATGACATCATTTTTGGGTCAACACATAAAAAGTACTCAATCGCTTTTGCAAAACTAATGAAAAAACATTTTGAAATGTCCATGATGGGTGAACTTACGTTCTTTCTAGGACCGCAAGTTCATCAATCACCCGTGGTATTTTCTTGAGTCGGTCCAAATATGCCCTTGAACTGTTAAAGCGAATATGGAATGCAAAGCGTGACACCTATGCCACACCAATGGCTCATACCAAGAAGCTAGCGGCGATTTACATGGGAAATTGGTGGACCCTACCAAATACCGTAGTATCATTGGGTCTCTCATGTACTTATGACTAGCGGGCGACATTGTTTTTGTCGTATATCTTTGCTCCGTTATCGATCGAGACCAAGCTGAAACCCACCTCTACGAGGCTAAAAGAATCTCAGATACATCAAGGGAACCATTAACTTGGGGATCGGTATCAGAAGGATTCGGTTTTGAACTAATCGCTTTTTGAAGACGATCACGCAGGTTGCTTAGATTCACGAAAAGTAATTCAGAGCATTACAATTTCTTGGGGATAAAGCGGTGTCATGGCAATCGAAGAAGCGAGGATTGTACATCGTTGTCCTCAACCGAAGGCGAATATGTAGCCATGTCGCGTGTTGTGCTCAAGTCATTTGGATGAGAACACAACTCAAAGACTATGGTTACGTGTTTGATGAATCCGATGTATTGCGACAATCGGTGCTATTGCGATCTCGTGCAACTCGGTTCAACATTCGAAATCAAAGCACATCGATCTTGATATAATTTCATCAAGGACCACGTGGAGCAGTGCTGTTGAATTATACTTTATGGGTACGAGAATACCAATTGGCGGATCTTCTCACCAAAGCCTTAGCTCCTGCTAGGTTTAATGAGTTGGTCCACCGGATTGGTATGCGGTGTTTGACTCAAGAGGAACTGGATGAACTCTTAAAACATTCTTAAAAAACAGTCAAACACCAAAACCTCTTTTGTAAATATTTTTCAAAAACAAAATACAAAAATATAAAATCTGATAAAACTAAAAAATATCCTTCTATCTAATTTCTTTCAAACATGGCAAGTACAAAACTTCAGTCAACACTATGTTCTATCAAACTTTTCAAAATTTTCCTGAACAAGCGTTGAGGGGGAGAAAGTAAATATTTTTTGGTTTCATAAAACCTTGTACTTGCATGTTTCCTAAAATATGTTGTTTCTTCTAAAATGGTGGATTCGTTTCTTGTCAAATACTCTCCTCGGACTCAAATGTTTACAAAATTCATTATTTCAAAAGTTGAGGGGGAGTGTCGTTAAGTTTCTTGCTTACAAGTGTTTTGTCTAAAGGGAAGTTAAAGGATCTTGGTTGGAATCACTTCAAGTGCATTTACTCCTAAACCACCAAGATCAAACGTCCCAAATCAAATCTTCTAAATCCGTTCAAGTTGTTCATAATCTGTAAGTTCTAAATTGTTTTGATCAAGATTCTACACAAGGATTTCAAAAATCTTTCAAATCCAACGGTTAAAACTCTTTAAACTAATTTTGGAAAATTGTTCACTTGAACGAATTGGGTGTTTATGCATAAAAGTGTTTGGATTTAAATGGGTTGTGTTAAAACCTTTCTCAGTGTCTATTAAACTTGTTTCAATCGTCCAAAACCATCCTGAATCTTAAATTTCATTAATTTGAATTCTAGGGTTCTTGCGCTCATCTAGGCTTTTCTATTCTGTGATATGTTATTAGGTAGTCAAGAAAGTGTTAGAATAAGTTTATATGCATGTTTTTTAGCCTTTAAATTAGCCCAAAAACATCTAAACTGTATGAATTTAAGTTTTAGGTTTTTTAGGGTTCATCTACCATAAATCTTCTGATTACGTGGTGGAAATGTGTTAAATCTTGTTCCATTGCACTCATATGACATCTAGGACACTCCGAAACATTCTTATTTGATTTGTGTAGCTATATCCCTTACACGTAGATTAAGGGTTTAGGGTTTAAGTAATTTTACGCCTAAGTCTTTACGTGTGTATCGATATGTTCTTATGCTTGTTTTGTGATGTAAAAGATGTTTGGAATTAAGCGCAATAAAGTTTTCATGTTTATAGTTAACGGGTTAATTATTCGTAATGTCGAATCTTGGTGTTCAAACCGTTACGCTTAAAGAATACTTTTATGCGTAAAGGTAACGCTAAGAGAAATCTTACGCGTAACTCTTACGCATAAGAGGTCTGATGGATTACGCGTATCTTGGAAAGATATTAGTAAACAAGGCTTGCTACGCATAAGCTTTACTCTTACGAGTAAACTTTACACGTAACATCTTGCTTATTCCTCGCGTAAGCCTAAAGCCTTTGAACTTGTCTTACGATAAGAAACTCTTACGCATAAGCTTGGTCTTACGCTTTAGCTTACTCCTACGCATAAGCTCCTTTCTTACACATAAGGATCCTTGTTACTCATAACCCACTGTTCACTACATTTTGGCCTATTACGCATATGTTACTTGTTAAATGTTACGCATAAGTCACAAATACCTGATGTTTCGTATAAGCTTACAAAAGTTAATATGTTGTGTGGTAAGTGAAAAATTGGACTTTGAAATTTCAAAATTAACATGTTCACGTAACTTATCACATCAACTTCAATCAATTGGAATAATGTGACTTAGGACTTGTAACTAACATAAACATGTTACCATCAAACAAGGAATTAGATAATAAATCATACTAAAATAAACACATTGTGTTTCCATATGTCTGTCTTTTTGTCTAATGTTTTTCAGATCACAAAATGGCTGCAAATCAAGCAATCATCAATGCCCCAGCAGAGCTCTTGATGGCAAACACATTCCCAGCTGGATATGACAAAACAATTGGCAAGGACAATCTCCGTGTCGTCTTCAACAACTTCATATGCTCATAATCATCTTGCAGAATTGCTGTGGACATCCTTCTTCTACATCCATTCAAATTCATGCTCACAAAGTCATCCTGATGATGAGTATGATTCAATGGAAGAGGAAATAAAATTTCATAAGACATTAAAGCAGAAAAGGATGGAATACCATGTTTCAACCTTTCCGGTTAATCAAACCGGTGGGGCAGGAGGGTCAAGTAGTAGTCCTCCACTTATGGAAGATCCATTGCAAACATCTCTTACTCCATCTGATATGGTTAATCAACCCGCTAAGGATCAGGGTGTCACTGTCACCACAACTGTTGAAATGAAGCAACCACAACAACAACTAAAACATCTGCAAGAAGAAAATCATGGTGAAGATGTGGAAATATATGACGAAGGAGATTACGATCATGATAAGGATGAAAGAGTCCCTGATGATGATAATTTGGCGGCTGAAGAGGAAATGATTCGAAAAGAGGCAAAAGAAGCTGCTAGAGCTGAGGAGGAAAAGTTAAAGAAGGAATCAGACAACTACATAGTTGACAATCCTATACACAAACCTCAACAGTCTTCTGAAACACCTCTTGACACTTCCACCAAACACAAATCATCACCTCCATCAACATAAGAAAAACCTATGTCAACAAAAAAATCTGTTAAGAAGGCAACTTCATCCAATGATTCGACAAATGATTAAGCAGGTTATCACCACTACACAACAAGCTACACAGCCACCACCATCTGATCAGCCAAGGGATTCAGAAACCACACCACCAATGGAGAAAACCATTTATTACTTTACATAAGCTGGTGGTGAGGATCATCTCATGTCTGAACCCCAACCTAAACCTCAACCGGAATTCAGATCAAGTACATTACGACACTCCTTGTTTTTATACGCATCAAATCAAAGAGCGTGTTGAAGATCTCCACCTCGGGGTCGAATCTTACATAAAATCAACTCAATCTCACCGCACCACTTTTACACTTCAATGGAATCAATCAAGAACCTCAGTACAAAATCGTTCATAAATCAAAGTTTGGGTTTGTCTTCCGAAGTGAAAATCATCGTACTTGCTTCATGGCTTTCTATGAAATTCACAATGTTCTATGACGCCACCCTAAAGATGGTTCGAGATGGATTGGTATTTCATTTGAAGGACATTGAGTTGGGTAAAATTATGACAAAGAGATGGAATTCAAAGGATCGCATGGATGTTCGTCGGTTTGTTTCTTGGTTTGATGATAGGTTGACTCATCGGGATCAGATGCGACGGTTGGAGAGCTATGTGGAAGGAAGACCAAACTTTCCGATTCTGACTTTCCAACGTCCTCAGAAAGTAGCTGGTTATGCGTAATCATTGGGTACACTCTTAACATTCTTGGTTGTGATTTTGTCTGTTTGACTTATTCATAATGGCTTGTGCACACATAACAGTGTACAACCCGTTCTTGTAATGAAAGGACCCTGTGGTACGCTTCAATGCCATAATCCTTATAAAAGGAGCGAAAGCTTCTTACTTTTGTGTAAAACCTATCAAACCTTTCAATTTTAAAAGGTTTTGCTCAAAAGAACAAGTACTTCCCCTTATGATTTTTCAAAACCTCAACCGTTTATATCACTTGTTGAGGGGGAGTATTTGCTTAAAAACTTTGTTCACAAATTGTTCTTTGTGTAATCTTCCCACAAAACTCAAAATGGTCATATTTATTCTCAACATTTCTTCAAAAATAACATTTATATGCCATTTTTGAGGGGGAGAAAAATTATGTGATAAGAAATATGTTGTGTTTTGCTATTGAATCCTCGTATGGAAAGACTTCAACCCATGAATTGACGGGAACTGAACAGTCATACATTGAAAATATTTGTCTCCCAAGACTTATCCAAGTAAATTGTACCCATTCGAGAAGCCCTTGATAGACATGAACTTTGACGGGTTTGACAACCTTTCGGGGTTGTCCACATCTTCAAGGTAGTTATTATAGCTAGTTGTAACCTAAAAGCTGACAATGTATCTCTTTAACTATGCAGCGTAATCGTGTCTCGCAAGGAGGCTGTCTATCTTGAGTCGATCAATTCAAAAGTGCGCTCTTTCCTCCTTTGTCAGATTACATCAAAATTCTTAAGCACATGTGGAGGGGGAGTATTTCTAAAAATCTAAAACTCTTGAAGTGTTCAAACATGTTTTTCATTCACAAACACTTCGAGATATTTTCATGAAAATGGTTTTATGGCAATGGATTTATAAGGTGATTAAGGTTAGGAATAACCGTCCTATGATCTGCCAGAGCCGGAGGGATCTACCCAAGGACACTACCAATAGTTAGAACTAGAAGTCCTTAGGTATGATTATAAAAAGGAGAAAATGAGAATCGGAGAAATAAGGAGTTGAAGAATTAAAAAGAAAAGCAAAGAAAAGGGTGAAAAGAAATAGCCCTCAGTTATTCAACTTAGGCGGACACGGGTTCAATTCATATACTCTTGGTTGTCACTTGATGACACCGGTATTGAAGATTAAAAGTCGTCATGGACCCAGTGACGCATGCACTAAACCTTCTTAGCCACTCAAGTTTCTCTCAACAGAAGCTTGTTTCATTCTCACAGGGAACCCTACTTAAACTATCGGCTTTCTCTTAGAGATTTCTGATATTGAAGAAGGAGACCCTCTCCCTAGTCTCCGCTCAGGAAAACCAAAACGCACTATTGAGTCTAGAGACACGTTAGAGAAGAAAATCAACCTGTACACAATGGAGAAAATTTACAGTATGTTGTTCATGGAGTCCATATTAGACCTGATGTTGTTCATGATGAAGAACCCATACCTGTTGAACAAACGAAAAGTACTGATGAACCAAAATCCTCACTCTCTGCTGAGGATCAAGCTATTCAAGAGGAACTTAATCAGATGCTTTTTCAAGATGTAGTAGCACATTCTTATAATGATGATCAAAGAAGAGCTTATGAAGAAGCAAAGAAAAAGAACAAGACTGCAGAGTTCATTCACGATTACTTTGGGTGTGATGCTTTCGATCAAAATCTTTATGCGCCAAATAATGACACTTTGAATGATTTGGATGATCCTACCATGCCTGGTTTAGAAGATACTGATGATGAGTATGATGATGAAGGTATTTTTCGCAAATTCCAATGAAGGTGCTGATTTCACAAACTTGGATGATAATATTGAAGTTCCACAGACACCAATCTTAAGAGTTCATAAGAATCATCCTACTGATCAATTTATTGGACCCTCAAACTCTGGAGTGCTTACAAGACACAAAGCTAAAGGTTTTTCTAATCCTCACAATGCTTTACTTAGCTTTGTTTATAAACAAAACAGGTTGAATCACAAGGATCATCAAACATGCCTGTTCACTTGCTTTATCTCTCAAGAGGAACCCAAGAATATAGCTCAGGCATTATCTAAGGAGAGTTGGGTTGAAGCTATGCAAGAAGAACTTCTTCAATTTAAACTTCAAGAAGGTTGGGTACTATGTGATCTACCTGATGGAAAGAAGGTCATTGGTACAAGATGGGTGTTCAGAGTCAAGAGAGATGAAAGAGGGAATGTTATCAAGAACAAGGCAAGGTTAGTAGCTCAAGGCTACAGACAAGAAGAAAGAGTAGATTATGATGACGTATTTGCTCCTGTAGCAAGGATTGAAGCAATTCGAATTTTCCTTGCTTTTGCATCATATATGGGATTTCAGGTATATCAAATAGATGTCAAGAGTGCCTTTCTCTATGGCACTATTACAGAGGAGGTTTATGTCAAACAGCCTCCTGGTTTTGATGATCCTGCCCATCCAAACAAAGTCTACAAGGTGGTTAAGGCTCTTTATGGCCTTCATCAAGCACCTAGAGCTTGGTATGAGAGGCTCTCTACTTTCTTATTGCAACATGGTTACAGAAGAGGGGCTATTGACAAGATTTTGTTCATTAAAAGAGACAAGAAGGATATCATGTTAGTTCAAGTATATGTGGATGATATCATATTTGGAGCCACCAAACAGTCCATGGTTAAGGAGTTTGAGCAGCTGATGCATAATGAATTTCAAATGAGTTCAATGGGTGAGTTAACATTCTTTTTGGGACTTCAAGTTAAGCAGTCAAAGGAAGGAATCTTCATAAGTCAAGACAAGTATGTATCTGACATACTTAAGAAGTTTAATTTTGATGCTATGAAGACAGTCACTACACCTATCAAGTCTATCAACTCATTGGGCAAGGATGAAGATGGTCAACCAGTTGAAGTCAAGCTGTACAGATCCATGATTGGATGTCTTATGTATCTCACTGCATCTAGACCTGATATTATGTTTGTTGTTTGTCTATGTGCAAGATATCAAGTCTCTCCTAAGATTTCCCATATGAATGCAGTGAAGATAATTTTCTGTTATTTGAAACAACAACCTAAGT
This sequence comes from Chrysanthemum lavandulifolium, assembly GCA_022545495.1. Lineage (NCBI taxonomy): Eukaryota > Viridiplantae > Streptophyta > Magnoliopsida > Asterales > Asteraceae > Chrysanthemum > Chrysanthemum lavandulifolium. The sequence continues at coordinate 37,474,385 of CM040244.1, read as the reverse complement.
TAGGGTTGTGGTATCCAAAGGATTCACCTTTTCACTTAGAAGCTTTTTCAGATAGTGATTATGCAGGTGATAACTATGATAGAAGATCAACAACTGGAGGTTGCCAATATCTTGGAAGAAGATTAGTCTCATGGCAATGTAAGAAGCAGACTATTGCAGCAACATCCTCTACTGAAGCAGAATATGTGGCTACTGAAAGCTGTTGTGGACAAGTGTTGTGGATGCAGAATCAACTCTTGGACTATGGGTTCAACTTCAAGAATACTCCTATCAACATTGATAATGAGAGTACCATTTTCATTGTGAAGAATCCAGTTTATCACTCCAAGACCAAGCATATTCATATTAGGCATCACTTCATCAGAGATTGTTATGAGCACAGGCTCATTAATGTTGTCAAGGTTCACACGGATGATAATGTAGCTGATTTACTCACCAAAGGCTTTGATGTTTCAAGATTCACTCACTTAGTGGTGAGCATTGGGATGATTAACTACTAAGCTACATTTGAGGGGAGGACTATTTAGTGTAAGTATAGTCCTATGCATTGTTTGAGGGGAGGCAATATAATGTTTATGTGAAGTATTTGCTATTATCAAGAGAAGAATGGGAAAATCTTGCTTTTGGTTATCTGAAAATCTTGCTTGGAAAGTCTTGCACACGTGGAGCGTCTTGTTTGTCTTATCAATCTTGTTCCAACGGTAATATTGAGGGGTAACTACAACTAACGGTAACTTTGTTATTAAGGGCTGTGATTTTTTAAATCTCACCTATAAATAACTACTCTCCGAATTTCCCTCTCATATTTATACCTTATAATCTTTTCCATATTTCTCTCTCTTTCACCTATATTATTCGTCATATCAATTTCTTAGTCCACAAATCATCAATGGCAAATCGAAATACAGTTTCGAAACACAACATGGTGGCGAATTTAGACAAAACTGAAGCTAATGTCATCTTCCATGACATCATTGATTTTCTCACTGGATCGCCAATTAGTTATGCACTTTTAGTGGAACCATATATCATTGAGCCATGGGTTCAACAATTTTGGGCAACTGCTAGGGTTCATATGGAGAATGATGATTCGTATATTCAAGCTAAAATTGTTGGAAGGATAGTGAAGGTTTCTGAAGCTTCAATTCGTGAAGATTTATTGTTTGATGATGAAGAAGGGGCTGTTCGTTTTGATAAGCAATTGATTTGGGATACATTTAGAGACATTGGGTATGAAGGGTCCTTAACTGAACAAACATTCAATAAACCCTTATTTAGCCCACACTGGAAGTTTTTAGTTCATGTATTGCTTCATTGTATTAGTGCTAAAAGTACATCATGGGAGCAATTTGGTTCTAACATAGCATCTGCTATCGTGGGATTAGCTACAAATCGTGTTTTCAATTTTTCAAGGCTAATTCTTGATGGAATGTTATCTCATATTTTAAATGGATCACCCTGGTTAATGTATCCACGTTTTATTCAAGTGTTCTTGAATAAACAGCTTCCAGATGTGCCAAAGCCTACAAGTCTACTACCTGTTGTGGTACAACAAGCCAAGATTTTCACATTTATGGCTAGGAAAAGTGATCTATTTTCTGGAAGGAACACTCCATTAACCACTTCAATGATGGAGGTTGTTCAAGCGATAAGGGATGAAGCTGCAGAAAGTGATGACAGAGAAGGTACTGCTTCAACACAAGGTACTGCTTCTCAAGGTACTGCATCACAGGGTACTGCTTCACAAGGTGCTGAAGTTCAAGAAGATACTGCAGTTTCACCTCCACCATCTCCACAAGCTTCTACTCATGATTCTCAACAACAAGAACATCCACCATCCTCTCCCAATGATTAAACTTCAACAGATGGGCTTCAAAACTCTGGAGGAGATGAGGGAGATGCGGGTATTGTTCTCAACAATTATGCTTTATCCAGAGAATTGACTAGATTGAAGAAATCTTTTGAAGAACAGGCTACACAGATTCAGCAGTTGAAGCTTAAGTTTAGAAGACTCAAGAAATATGTCTGGTGATGAGTGCCTTTTTACTCATCGTTTTTACCCACCTAAGACCACAAAAATGACCAAAAACACCCAAATATGATCAAAATATGTTAAAAATATCCTCGGAGTGTGTTTTGTGTCTTGCAGGTACAAAAGGATTGAAAACAAAGCGAAAACGAGCAAATTCGAGCCTAAATCAGAAAAGTGCTGAGAAGCCGGTACTGGGATGTGATTTTCTTCGTTTGTTGATCAATTGAAGACCCGAGCAGCGTTTTTGGAGTGAGTTTGGGTAAACCATCTTAAAACCTAACCCTAAACCCAAAATTACCATTTGCCTTTTAAACCCAAATAAAATACGTCACTTCCATTTTATCCTAAACCAACCTTTTAACCTCCTTGAACCCCCCTTTTCCCTTCTCTCTTTAACCAAACACGAAACACCACATAAAAACCCATATACCCAGAAACACACTTTTACCCGCCAAACCTTCCCCCTCCTCTCATCCTGTCACTCTCCTCCCACTTCCCAATCCCACTAATCCCTCAAAGTCACATGTTGCCCATGACACCTTGGCAATCCAGAGGCACTAAGGTCCTCTCCAATGGCTCAGATGGTTCAAGTAAAGTGCACCTAACTATTGGATGGTGGAGATGATAGGAAAGAAGCACAAGGATGTTTTTGGTTGGTTTGTCTCACAAAAGAATCACAAACAAAGAAGAAAAGAGAAGAAGACAAATTGAAGCTTTGTATAAATAGCAATGAGGATAAATGTAAAACTAGTCTAGAATATAACTTGTTCTAGTCCAATTTTTTTATACGTAATGTTTTAAGTATTTAAAATTTACTTTCATTAAGCACTTTTACTTTCCATTTGAATAATTTTCTTAAGTTTCAATCAAAGTTCATCTTGTTTCAAGTTTATGTACCGCTGTTGAAAGTTCATGTTCAAGTAATTCAAACTTGTTAAATTCTTGTTTAAAATCTGCTTTTAATTCTAAGGAAGTTGTTTTCTCTGAAAATCATCAAGTTTTATGGTTCAAATTAGCTTTAAAAGCCAAAACTTCCCATAAGGAGTGTTTGGATCAACACTATAGTGAATTCGGATATCAGTTTTGACCCATTTGGGTACCAAAATCATTTCACTTGGTCTTAGTTAGTTTAGTTAATATTACTTTAGTTGGTTCAAGTTTATTTAGATTGGATTAGTAGCTCTTTTTTTTAGTAGTGTGCAAATTTTTGTCTTCACTGTTGCAGCAATTCTGCCCCTAGTGTCATTTTTTAATCCAATTTTTAAGTTAGTTAAAGTTAGTTTTAGTCTTTGATCTTGTTAGCACAAGTAGTTAGACGTAAGATATTTATTTGTTTTAGCATATACTTGAATTTAGAGCTTGAATGTTAGCATTTTTATGCCATCAATACCCTCTTGTGTCCCCATTTCTTTGTCCCTAGCAATGACTATTCACTTTTTTGTAGTGTTACTGTCCATTTATTTGCTTATTCAGTTTTAAATTCAGCTTATTAGTTAGTCTAGGTTCCTTATTAATTAGCTAAACTAGGTCTGCCCTTAGCTTATTTTAACCCCTCTCAGCTTTTCATTATGCTTTAGCTTGTTAGAAGGTCTAGTTGCTTTTGGTGTCCTTTAGTAGCTGTTGTAACCAAACAGCCCTTAGTCTCCTTTTTTCTTTTCTTTTTGCTTCTGCTGCTTTCTGAATTTTCTGCACAGCTTATGTAACATTTTCAAAGTTCAAGTTTTTGTTAAACTCTTATTTTAGTCTTTAAGTTAGTTTGCAATAGGAATTATAAGAAGAAAAAAAAGAAGCAAAATGTTTGAGCCCAAGGATTCGAACCTGGGACCTTACACGACAACAACACCTAGCACATCAACCATCTCTGCTGTTTGTCTTTTTGGTTTCTTGTTGGTTTATTTAATATTTAAAGAATCATAGCAGGTTTAACTTAGTAGCTTCTTTCCTATTTTTACTACTTATTTCAAAAAAGCAATCACTACGTTTTTTTTTATTTTTCTTAAATTTAGTTTAGTCTAAAGTAGTTTTTGTAATTTTGTAAGAATTTTATAAAAATATTTTGTATTTTTAATTACTTAATTAGCTTAATTTAGTTTTTTAATTCGTAATAAATAAAATAAGTCGAAAAAATACCCGGCTTTTTCCTAAAATCATTTTTTGTCATCTAGAATGTAAGAAAATTAATTTTAAGTTTGTAGGGTTAATATTTTTACATTTTCACTTTTTAAAGCGTGCGAGACCCGACGTGCCGATTTTAGGTTAATTACGTTTTTAATTAGCTTTAAGTTTCCCGTAGTTTCCCTTAGTATTTTAGATTAATTTTAGGACTCCCGTAGATTTCCTTAGTGTAGTTTTATTGCTTTTCTTTAAATTCCCGTTTTACGTTTTATTGCACTTTAGTTAATTTTAAGTTTCCCTTTACGTTTATTGTTGCCTTAGATTAGTTTTTAATTTCCCGTAGTAGCTTTAGCTTAGTTTACTTGCTTTGTTTAAATTCCCGTCATTTAGTTTAAAATATCAAAATCCAAAATCATTCAACCAATTCAAGTCCAAAATCACAAAACTCACGACACCGTCAATTTCACACCTCGTTGGGACACGACCCGGGGAATTCACTTTCCCGGTATCACTTTTATCACACCCGTAAGGTTTGATACGTTAACCTTTTTCCTAAAGGGTTGATTTGTCGAATTTTACGGTTATTTTGATATACGTTGATATTGTGTTTTTCACCACTCACAAACAAACGAATCAAATTTTGGCGCCGCTGCCGGGGAGGTGTGTTGCGACAATATCGTGATTTTTGCGATTAGTGACTTGAAGAACCTTCCTCGTGAAGTTACCGTTTTTGAAAAATACAAAAAATACTCTTCTCATTCCTCTTATCCGTATGATTCTATTTCTCTTACCCTCTCGTACCGTTTGATTCTACTCTTCTTTGACCTCAAAACTGTTTAATTCTATCTCTTTAACCCTCTATATGTTTAATTCTTATGTCGACAATCATCAACATCATCGTCACAAGTGTGTGTGAGCGGTGTGGAAGGCCTAGTTCAAGCGAATTTTGCAATGTGTGCGAATTATCCATCAAAAATTCTTTTCAAAGTTATTTTGACCACCCGCCACAACCCGAAATACGTTCTAATGTTGACAAACCCGTTCAAACGTCGGAGCTACCTCAGACACCCACCGAGGGTCCCGAGGACACTTTCTTTGAATCTAGAACCCGTAATCTAATTGAACAAATTCAAGCCGTTGAAAAAAGGTCTAGAATTAGAATTGATTACGATGAACCCGTTCAAACACCGGAGACCATAACAGAAGTGGTGGAACTTGCTAGCTCTAAGAGCACACCACTTGTCCCACCTCCGGAATCTTCTGAACGTTTTACCGACGCCTTCTTTAGGGCCAGAAATGACATGATTCAAAACTTCTTAATTGAACTTCGTCAAGATTCAACTTCGGGAAATACCGCTTTTCCTTCCTTATGTGATGTTTTTGAACCCTCGATTCCTATTCCCGAGCCCGAAATATCTTCGTTTGATCAAAGTTATTGCTACGGTTGTGGAGACTTGTTACCACAAGGTTTTCGTTGTTACAAATGTATGTGCGAGTGGTGTGGAAACTATCTTGTCAATGGATGTTGTTCGATTTGCGCTGAGAATTCATTTGCTTATGATTCTAACCCGGAATCTTTCAGTTATCCTCAAAACAATTTCAATTACCCTCCACAAAATTCATACGAACCAGAACCGTATTTTCATCATTTCAATGATCAAACGTCATTTCAAAATTTCTCTCCCCAATACCCTCATTTTGCTAAGTGTGGGGGTCCTCATAATGATTATCAATGTCAATCATGGACTTCCGAATTTGACAACATCCAACCCCCACAGTTTCCCGTCATTGATCAATTTCCTCGTATAATTCTTGAAGAACTTTCCGAGGAACAAGTTGCTCACAACGAAAGATTACTAGCCGATGAGCGAGCAGCTCAAAAGCTTCTCCTCTTTAACGAAGCTTGCCGTCTCGATGACGAGGATGAGGAAGATTGGGAGATGACAAAGGACAAGGTGCATATCTCAAGCCCACAAAGTACCGCACATGTCCACTCTCTGCCCTTATCTTGCCTATCTACCTTAGAACCGTCGGATAATCTTTTAATGGGGGACAAACATCTTAGCACTATTCCGGAAACGGAATCGTCTTGTACTGAGAACCTTGACCCAACCCCAAGTGAATCCGAGGTTACCTCCGGTAATATGTGTGATAAGCCTATCGGTGATGATTCTTCTCCTCCTCTTGACATTCCAAACGATCATGTCGAGATGTTCTCCGATTCTGAAAACGATTGTACTTCGTTTGACGATTCTTTATCTTATGGAGACATCGATTATGTCGAGGAGTTACCTTCTGAGCTAGTTAGCTTAGAGGAAGTGAGAGATTCTGATGATCTGGAAATTGAGGACGAGATACTTCGTGAAAAATTGTTCAATGTAAATCTCCTCGTTTCTAAGATCGAATCAATTTGTGCTAAACCAGCTTCAGATCCTATCCCAATTAAGGATAGTGACTCTATCTTGGAAAAGCCCGAAACATTTTCTGAGCTTGAGGCTTTCCCCAATGATTCTCTTCCGGAATTTGATGTATTCCGCTTTGATGACGATCATACTGAAAAGGAGAGTAGTGGCAATCCCACTTTTCATCTTTCTCTTCCTGAGTATGAGTCGTCCACATTTGAATTGCTTCCTCCTTCCGAAAGGAGTAGGCTTTTCCATGAGGAGTTCGCCGGTGAACTCACTCACATCTTCCCACTTCCTCCGGGAATTAAGGATGAGCTTTTTGAGCAAAATGCTCTACACCCCCTTTCCTCCATGAGTAACTCATCCACCCTTGAGGATTTTACCATGGTTGATACTTGCGTTTCATTCCTCTCTGAGGATAAAGTTTTCAAACCCGGTATTTTACCTTTCAAGGGAGTTCACTCTCGGATATTTCTTAAGTCCAACACGAATGTTGTGACTTCTCTTGCGGTGGAAAAGATTTTTGAACATTCCGTTAATGTTCCTCAATCTAATCTTTTGCCCACCTATCCCACCCGTTGTCAAGTAATTGACACTTTGCCTTCTCCTCCCATTTCTTCTCCTTGTCTTAACTCCTACGAGAGTGAAGATACCATCTTTGACCCCGGCATTTCTCATTCTTTTGAGTCGGGAATATATCTCATCGATGTGGAACTTTCACGTGCTTCAAATGTTTGTCCAAACATCTTGAATGAAAGTCCGATGGAGATTGTTTCTTCCACTTTGCTTCCCCATGAACCAATGAATGCGGGGTCGAGTCAAGCTAGCGACTCGGTTAACAAAAACAGTAGCACACCATATGGGTTTTCACCGTATTCGATTTCTTTCTACTTTCTACCACCCTAGTGTGGGGAGTTGCCCATTGTTGTATAAAGGTTTTCCGGAAAAAAAAAAAAAAAAAAAAAAATTCAAATAATGGTAGTAGTATTTCCCTTTACGTTCTTAGTTTCGGCATAACCGCGGTACTTTGAATATTGAGGGCAATATTCATTTCTAGTGTGGGGGAATTCTCACGAATTTTATCATATGTTTTACCACCCTATTCCCCATTTTGGCCAAAATATTTTTGGAGTAAGTGTTTTGCACTTACTCAAATTCTGATTATCGATCCGCCATGTCTAATAAACAAAAGGATTGGCTAATCCAGAGTAAACGGCTCTTGGTAAAGATATCTCAAATCCGTTGACGACTTGCAATTTGCCCAAAATTGTATGGTGTTCATTTCACCATATCTTTAATTAGTGAAGAGTTGGCTAGCCCGCAAGTTTATGGCTTGTGGTAAAGGCGGTTGGAAGACCATAATTGGTAATTGACTCACCAAAGATATTTTATCTAAGAGTTGGCTAGTCCGAGCAAGCGGCTTCGGTAAAGACAAATCAAATCCGTTGGAAGCGGTGATTTGCTCAAAATCATATGGTTATCGATGTACCATAGTTCTTACTTGAACTAAAACATTTGGCTACTCGAGTAATGGCTTTTGGTAAAGAGATTCAAATCCATTATGTTTTCTCAAAAGATTGCTAGGGACTAGCAATTGCCTAGTGTGGGGATTTGATGAGTGCCTTTTACTCATCGTTTTACCCACCTAAGACCACAAAAATGACCAAAAACACCCAAATATGATCAAAATATGTTAAAAATATCCTCGGAGTGTGTTTTGTGTCTTGCAGGTACAAAAGGATTGAAAACAAAGCGAAAACGAGCAAATTCGAGCCTAAATCAGAAAAGTGCTGAGAAGCCGGTACTGGGATGTGATTTTCTTCGTTTGTTGATCAATTGAAGACCCGAACGCGTTTTTGGAGTGAGTTTGGGTAAACCGTCTTAAAACCTAACCCTAAACCTAAAATTACCATTTTGCCTTTTTAAACCCAAATAAAATACGTCACTTCCATTTTATCCTAAACCAACCTTTTTAACCTCCTTGAACCCCCCCTTTTTCCCTTCTCTCTTTTAACCAAACACAGAAACACCACATAAAAACCCATATACCCAGAAACACACTTTTACCCGCCAAACCTTCCCCCTCCTCTCATCCTGTCACTCTCCTCCCACTTCCCAATCCCACTAATCCCTCAAAGTCACATGTTGCCCATGACACCTTGGCAATCCAGAGGCACTAAGGTCCTCTACAATGGCTCAGATGGTTCAAGTAAAGTGTACCTAACTATTGGATGGTGGAGATGATAGGAAAGAAGCACAAGGATGTTTTTGGTTGGTTTGTCTCACAAAAGAAGCACAACAAAGAAGAAAAAGAGAAGAAGACAAATTGAAGCTTTGTATAAATAGCAATGAGGATAAATGTAAAAACTAGTCTAGAATATAACTTGTTCTAGTCCAATTTTTTTATTCTGTAATGTTTTAAGTATTTAAAATTTACTTTCTGTTAAGCACTTTTACTTTCCATTTGAATAATTTTCTTAAGTTTCAATCAAAGTTCATCTTGTTTCAAGTTTATGTACCGCTGTTGAAAGTTCATGTTCAAGTAATTCAAACTTGTTAAATTCTTGTTTAAAATCTGCTTTTAATTCTAAGGAAGTTGTTTTCTCTGAAAATCATCAAGTTTTATGGTTCAAATTAGCTTTAAAAGCCAAAACTTCCCATAAGGGAGTGTTTGGATCAGCACTATAGTGGGGTCGGATATCAGTTTTTGACCCATTTTGGGTACCAAAATCATTTCACTTGGTCTTAGTTAGTTTAGTTAATATTACTTTAGTTGGTTCAAGTTTATTTAGATTGGATTAGTAGCTCTTTTTTTTTAGTAGTGTGCAAATTTTTGTCTTCACTGTTGCAGCAATTCTGCCCCTAGTGTCATTTTTTAATCCAATTTTTAAGTTAGTTAAAGTTAGTTTTAGTCTTTGATCTTGTTAGCACAAGTAGTTAGACGTAAGATATTTATTTGTTTTAGCATATACTTGAATTTAGAGCTTGAATGTTAGCATTTTTATGCCATCAATACCCTCTTTTGTCCCCCACTGCTGTCCCACAACAGCAGCTATTTACTTTTTTTGTAGTGTTACTGTCCATTTATTTGCTTATTCAGTTTTAAATTCAGCTTATTAGTTAGTCTAGGTTCCTTATTAATTAGCTAAACTAGGTCTGCCCTTAGCTTATTTTAACCCCTCTCAGCTTTTCATTATGCTTTAGCTTGTTAGAAGGTCTAGTTGCTTTTGGTGTCCTTTAGTAGCTGTTGTAACCAAACAGCCCTTAGTCTCCTTTTTTCTTTTTTTTTACTTTCACGCTTTTCGAATTTTCTCTGCGACTTATGTAACATTTTCAAAGTTCAAGTTTTTGTTAAACTCTTATTTTAGTCTTTAAGTTAGTTTGCAATAGGAATTATAAGAAAAAAAAAAGCAAATTGTTTGAGCCCAAGGATTCGAACCTGGGACCTTACACGACAACAACACCTAGCACATCAACCATCTCTGCTGTTTGTCTTTTTGGTTTCTTGTTGGTTTATTTAATATTTAAAGAATCATAGCAGGTTTAACTTAGTAGCTTCTTTCCTATTTTTACTACTTATTTCAAAAAAGCAATCACTACGCTTTTTTTTATTTTTCTTAAATTTAGTTTAGTCTAAAGTAGTTTTTGTAATTTTGTAAGAATTTTATAAAAATATTTTGTATTTTTAATTACTTAATTAGCTTAATTTAGTTTTTTAATTCGTAATAAGTAAAATAAGTCGAAAAAATACCCGGCTTTTTCCTAAAATCATTTTTGTCATACACTAGTACAAAAGCGGATTTGGTCACGCATGGTCGAAATGGAACGACCACACATTCGCATATTTGTGTGGTGAAGGTCTAAAATTGACAACATGTACTAATTAGTCACACATGAAAATTTTAATTGTGTGACCATTAGAAACTATGTCGCCACACAATTGAGCGTTGTGTGGCTAAAGGTATCTGGTGATTTTGTTTGGATCATTTAGCCACATATGAATTTGGAGCGTGACAAATACAAGTAACCTTGATCGTTAGTCACATGAAGTAATTTTTGTGTGTCTAAATCATAGAGTCAAGTTTTGTCACACATTATTTAAGGGTGGTGATATGTTTTGCCAACTCTTTAGCCACATCGAAATTGGAACAAGTGACAAATGAAAAGTAAGGTTGAAGCATTAGTCACGATATACATATAAGCGGTGACAAATATATGTCACACACTTGAACACTTGTGACCAAAAGCCATATATGGTCACACTAAATGTTTTGTCACACATTCGTTAAGTGTAGCCAAAATCCGGTACATATGTTCACGTAAGTTAATATGTGTGTTTAAAGTTTAGTTTGTGTTAGCTTGCGAAAGCTAATCTATAAAGTCACATTGCTACTAACACCGTGACCAAATGCCATATATGGTCACACTAAGCGTTTTGTCACACATATTATTCAAGTGTAGCCAAAATCCGGTACATATGGTCACGTAACTTAATATGTGGCCATTGGATGATGAATAGTCACTCAAAATACGTTTCCTCACTTTAAACACCATATGGTCACACTTATTAACACTTTTAGCCACTTTATGGTTAATTGTATGTGACTAAATACCCAAAACAACCATGCTTTGTGTGACTACATGTTAGAAAAGGCCACACAAACATAAAATTCATGTGGCCATTGGATGATCAATAGTCACACAAAATACACCTTTCTTCACTTGAAACACCATATGGTCACACTTATTAACACTTTTAGCCACTTTATGAGTAATTGTATGTGACTAAATACCCAAAACAAACATGCTTTGTGTGACTAAATGTTACAAAAGGCCACACAAACATAAAATTCAAGTGGCCATTGGATGATCAATAGTCACACAAAACACACATTTCTTCACTTGAAACACCATATGGTCACACTTATTAACACTTTTGGCCACTTTATGATAAATTGTATGTGACTAAATACCCAAAACAAACATTCTTTGTGCGACTAAATGTTAGAAAAGGCCACACAAACATAAATTTGATGTGGCCATTGGATAATCAATAGTCACAAAAATACACGTTTCTTCACTTTAAACACCATATGGTCAAGTTTGTTGCATTTATTGTCTTTGTTAATGAAAATGTGGGTTTGTAGGTGATGGCTTTTATAGTCACATTGATATGCACACACATTAACACTTGTGCAACACCACAATATACTAAACTTGGATAAATCCAAACTAATTATATATATGAACAACTCTTTAACAACGAGTACTTGATTGTTAATGCGGAATCTTAACAACAAGCAAGAAGAACACAAATACTATTTCACTAATAAACTTATTTTATTAATATTTCTATTCGTCTAAGTACAAGTTCATTTCACTATACTTTAGGGTTCCTTTATACACTTAGGAAAACCTAGTATACAAAGCGTGTAGAAGGATATAGATATCTCTTCCTAAGATATCTCTGGCGTACATATGCCTTCCTAAACTCTAATAAACTATTATGTTTTCATAAGCAGAACTAACTACGAATACTACCGGACTTAAGCATTATCTTGCCGATATTATTCTTTGTTGAGCTTTTGATTCAATTAACCTCAAAAGGCGATAGCATGCATCATCCTTTCTTTCACCAAAAGCTTCTTCTCAAGCATAGCCACCGCAAATCTTGTTTGGAAGTGGATACTCCATACGTAAGCATATAAAAATTGCGGTTTCTAATTCCAAACAGTGCACGACAAGTGTGGAAATATCTCCATCGATCACTTGTTCTTGACAGGCCGACTTCCACATTTCATCATCGACATCGGTGTCTCAAACATGGTCTTCAAGTCACCCCAAAGGACTCTTTCATATTCCTCTTGGTCTCTCGTCACCATGCTTCTCCATCATCGGTGGTACATGGTCTTCAAATCATCCTGGACAAATCACTCAATAAACCGGAAAGTTCACATATATAGTGTCGTGTGATTTTCCCTTACTATCGAGTAAACTACCTTTTCCCATTTTGATGATCGAACCTTTGCAATCTTAGCGGAAGTCTTGAACACAGTAGGAATGGAGCCCATGGTAAACTCTTCGATGACGGTTCATCAACCTTATCCTTCATGTACTCTTCCACTTCCTTCTTAACATTTGTCTTATCCTTTTCACTCCTTTCTTTCCGATTGGATTTCTTCCTTGTCATATTCAAAGCGGTTGCTTAACCTCGACTTCCTCCTCTTTCTTCTGGTTTTGGCTTATCACCAAGTTTTTCGACTTCAACAACCTTTTCGATCTCTGCAATCTTGTGCTTCTTAGCATCCTTTGGTTGAAGATTGTAACCCTTCCTTTTAAATGTTGAAGCTTCCAACTCGAATCCATTGGAATAAAATTTTTATTTTGGTACATTGCTTTTCAAATTCGCTTTTAGTTCATCATTCTTCAATTTCCTTAAGCGGCTCAACTTCCGTGCGATTCCTTGACTTTTGACATAGTGGATCATATAATCCCTTTGCTCGGCTTTGGTCATGGGTGCATTCATCCTTTCTCTTTGTCTACGCTCTCTCGAGAAGCCTCTTCTTCGCATTAATAATCTCAACCAATTTACTTGCATAGTCTTCTCCGCCAATATCGGGAAGGATATCTCATTTACTAATAATCTTGCATTTATAGTATCCCATTCTTCATCGATGTAGAATTTGGCGATTCGAACTTGACTTTCCTTTTCATTTGTTCTTGATTAATTGTGGTTCCTCCTGCGAGTTTTTGCAATCGACTCATCATCCCTTGTTTGTTACGCACGTTTAGCTTCTTGACCGCATCCTCTGCTTGAATCCTAGCAATCTCGGCAAAGCTAGCTTCCTCTTCTGCGAGTTGCTTTTGGTCTTCAACGGCTCGGAAGATTCTTGCACTATTCCTTTGCCTTCCCTATGCACAAACTCCTCACCGTACTACGGATCACTACCGGGATTAATATGTTCGATGCTTGTATTAACTTGACATCAAAGCCGGTATTAAAATCTTCATCAAAAGCGATTTAATTTCGGCACCACCGGACTTATCGTTAGTAAAGTCACGGACTTATCCACTCCACTAGAACTTGCGACTTCTTTATCCGTCTCTTCTTAAAGGATTTCTTGTGATTTAAATTCTTAAACAAGATTTGTTGCTTCCAATCCTTGAGGACTAATTTGAGTTTCCTCGGAGGATTCCTCACCTTCGAGTCTGTAATGTCTATCCCGTCTGTTTGAATTTCCCTCAATTTCTTAACTCTTTTGCGAGTAGTCCCCGGTGACTTCTTGGTCTTCTTCAATTTTTCTCCAACTCATCAACCCTTGAAATCGGTTGTGGAACCGGTTGAAGTAGATCTTCCATAGATAAGGGCGGGTTCTGCTGTAGTAGTGGGTGTTGGAGGTTGTGGTTGAGGAATCACCGGTGGTTCTTCCTTATGGGTGAAGGTGAAGGTGGTGGGGTGTTGGTGTCCTCTGTTGAAACTCTGTTTTTCGAGTTCGGATGTAGGTTGAGCTGAGCTTACGATGTAGCGATGGGAGATGGAGCAGATGTAGATGTACCTTGAGGTCGGTAGCAGCAGAAGGCAACATAGCGAGACAAAAGTGGCTTGTGTGCCCTTCAAAACCCCTTTTCATATTACCAAATATCTTTTTAGTGAAAGGAGAGCAATGTAAGGATGTTTGCTTCTTTGTTTCAACATTTAAGATCATTTGCAAAAATCTTGGGTACATCAAAACTTTTCTTATTCTTGGAATTAGCAACCATGGCATCAAAAATCATTTTGAAAAATTGAAGAGTCGCGGGTGGAGAGCAGACCAATGCGAAGCAATATTGCTTCCAAATTGATCCCATCCACCACTTTTAGAACTCATACAATGTAAAATATGATGCACAAGGAAGCGCCATTGTGGCGTAAAATGACTCTTCAAAAGTGAATGTTCCATCGGTTGGATATCCAATCTTTTCCAATCCACGAAAGAGGTCATGATTTGCCAACATTGAAATCCACGAGGCATCGACCAATTGAAGCTTGCTTCGGTGATTCCTCGATGATTGAATACTCTAACGTATCAATAGTTGCATTTAACTCTAGTGTCCCATCGGCAATAGTTCTAGCGATGGCGATCGCGAGCTGTTTGACTAGGGAATCATAGATAGTTGGATTATGAGTAAGGGCATACGATATGACTACCCTTTAGAAAGTCCACTATCGCTTTCGAGCACTGTGCTTTCGGTGAGCTTTTGAGAAATCCCACTTGATTGTGCTTGTCTACAAACTTTAATTGTGCCATCTTTTATGTTAATTGAATTCTTGGTAGTGCGGGGCAATTAGGGTTTAGTCTTTGGTGAGGAGACTTAATCGAAATAAAATAATTAAACTTTTAAAGATTAGGATAAAGTAATTAAAGGATAAATATGATTTCTAAAAATAAAATTATCCATATAAATACTTGACCATCTAAAATTAGGTAGCGGTACTATTTAAGCAGTAAAAATCGTTTTTATTTTTGCACTACCGGACTAAAGAATGGTCAAACAGACTTAAAAATGACATCACGAATTAACTCGTACTATAGCACATCAACTAGCTTGACTTCCATACATCTCAATCTGTGAGAATTCTTTCTTTTCAACATATCCTTAAACAAAAAATATACCTATGATTTAACTAATATTAAGTCTTGTATTATAAACATAAATTCTTAAAAAGTACAAAAATCGAATCTATATGCTTTGAAAGAGTGAAATATGATAAAGGTAGAGTGTGACAACTTGACCATAACATGGTTCACTTGGACTTTCAGTATAACAACACCTCCACGGTCGGTTCGATAGTAGTCGGTTCGTGATTCGTTACCCAAGTCACGTCGATCCACACGTGGCAATATGTTATCATTGTCTTTGGTGAATAGCGGTACTAAATTCCTCATCGGCCGTCATACTTATCTTTGTAATTCTTGGGAGGTGTCTTAAACACAATAGACAATTTTTATCTACGGTCTTTCACATAAAACACTTGTCGTGCTTGTGCGGCTAATATGAACGGATCAACCTTGTGGCCTAAACTATTCGGGTCAACCAATGTATACCCAAGAGTAGTATCGCGTTTCACACCACCGACTTTGTGATTAACCGGTCACATTTGAAAAGAGGAATTTGCATGTAACGGTAATCTAGTTCCCATATCTCTGTAAAACCCCATAATAATATGCTTTTCTTGTGGTTGCAACTTCTTTAGATATGTGGATATCTAATGCCTCAACACTAACCCCCCCCATTACGGTAAACTTTGCCTTCATGATCTTTCGTGCGAAAAGTATACCCATTGATGTGATATGCATCGTATTTCACTACGGTGGCGCGTGGTCCATAGGATATCCACCTTACAGTTTCGATACACTTTCTTTGTCGATTTGTAACTCTCTCAACTGAATTTCATTAGAAGTATATATTAGCTCAAAACAATAAGTACACCAATTTTCGGATCAAAATGAGTGAGAAATAAGGTTTAGAAAGGGTATGTTGAGTAACATAAGATTAATTACTTCTTTGCGTAACCAATTGGCAAAAGATTTCTTGTGCTCATTCTCCGAAATGCTATTCGTTTACGGGTTTTACGCTTTCAAAACTTGCTTGTGTCGCTTTGAAACAACGTGTTTGATTATTATATTTGATACATCATTTAATTTTCGATATGAAATAGACATGTGTTAGTAAGACTTACTCGATATCGGTACAATTTCATCGTATTATTTATTACATACAAATGTGCTTTACGAAAGAGTTCATGAAACTTGATTGATTTGCCGGCCGACAATGGCTTTCCTTCCTCATTTTCATCTGTTTCATGTTTATCGGTGGGATACCACAGTTTTCATGGATTTATGATATTCGCTAAAAACTCTATTGTTTCTTCCGCAATAGTCTCCTCAACAATGCATCCTTACGGTCTATTTACATTTCGCACATGTCCTTTAATAACCTTCATACATCTTTCGAATGGATACATCCACGAAAGCATATGGGACCGCATAATTTTACCTCCCTAGTTAGGTGCACAGTCAAATGTATCATAATATCAAAGAATGATGGAGGAAAGAACTTCTCGAGTAGGCGCAGTGTCACTACGAGTTACGCTTGCATATTATCTAGTTCTTGCAATATTATTTCTTTGCAACATATTGATTTAAAGAAAAGCAAAACGATAATAGCATATCGTGTGGGTGGGTGCATGATTGAGCGTATTGCAATTGGCGAAACTCTTGCATTAGCATGTGATAGTCATGCGATTTTAGGCCAATGAGCTTCCTATCCTTTAGGTGACCAAAGAAGAGAAATTTGAACAATATCCTTGTGGTACCACGATGTTGTGTAAAGTTTCACAAAAATATCTTTTCGACATTCGTTAATGTGTAACTTTCTTTGGAGGTAGTGTTGTTTTGTCTTGTTCTTGCATAGCAAACAACTCTTCTTTTACCCCAACTCGGCCGGATCAATCGAGCATTGATCCATCTTTCGTCTTTCACGGAACATGTAGCAAAGTTCCGGCGAGACTCTCGACAACATTCTTTTCTACATGCATAAAATCAATACAATGTGGAGCAATTATGCCTCCAATACCTAAGTTTTCGATACCAAATGTTGAATTTCTTCCAATACGCACCGTTTTGTCCGTTTACTTGGCTTGAACTACCCTCTACTTACATTATGTTTCTTTTACGCTTTTGAATCTTCCCACCTCTACCTCTCGTATCTTCTTGGTTTTCGATGCATTATTGTTTGTTCGTTTTCCTTTTCCCACTTATTTTCAATATGTTGTACCTCGTTGTATATTTGTTCCCGGTCATTGGGTTTGGAGCGGGAGAAATTCTTGTTGTCCATTAAATGCCTTCCTTTGCCTTACGAGCGGATGGTCATATGGTAGATATCGTCTGTGACCAACATAACTTTGCTTGGATGAGGCGAGAAAGTCTAACACGGTTTGTATCTTTCCACATACTACACAACCTTTGAATCCTTCATGCGGGCAGCCACATAATGTACCAAGTGCGGGGTAATCATTTATTGTCCATAACACAACGGCACGTAGATTAAAGTTATCTTTTGTGGATGCATCATATGTATCAACCCCCATGTCGAATAAGGTTTGCGGATCATCAACAAGCGGTTCTAAAAACATCGATATCATTTCCGGGTATCCGATATTAATACCGAAAGCATGATAAACTTTCTTTTCATACACAACCATGGAGGAAGGTTGTATATGACCGTTAAAGCGGCCATATACTTTGTGATGCCTATTTCACGAGTT
Organism: Chrysanthemum lavandulifolium; assembly: GCA_022545495.1. Lineage (NCBI taxonomy): Eukaryota > Viridiplantae > Streptophyta > Magnoliopsida > Asterales > Asteraceae > Chrysanthemum > Chrysanthemum lavandulifolium. The sequence continues at coordinate 37,456,525 of CM040244.1, read as the reverse complement.
GGCGTCAACCCCATCACCGATATTCCTAGCCGTAGATTTCTTGGATCTTGACAATTTGGAATTTTTCATCTATAGTGCGCCATGCCTTTGAATCTGCGGGGTGGCGTAACACACCATCGGTTATCCTCCGTGTCGCGTGCCATCTTAAATCCTCGAAATACTTTCTAGCTTAAATAGTCGTTGCGGTCTTGGTATAATTGGAAAGTACCACATTACCTTTCTTTGGAATGTTTTCGTACACTTTCTTAGTCTTATTATCCACCTTCCATCTTGATATCCCACAAGTTCGACACATGATCAAATCCTTGTCATCCTTCCGATAAAGAAGGCGGTTGTTGATACATACATGTATCTTTTGTATCTGATCCCATCAATTTCAAATATTTTTGGCTTGATAAGTTTTTCCACCATTTCGTTACCGTGTGACATCTTCTTTAACAATCCTAGTAATTGATAAAGAACTTATCGAACATCCGTACTTACCCTTCAAGTTGAGTAGTTTAACTATTGCGGACATCTTTGTGAAGTCGGGACATCCTGCGTAAAGAGGCTTCTCTGCGTCTAATAATAATTGTTGAAACTTGACAAGATCATCCTCATCAAAATTATCTTTTGTAGCATTAACCATTTCTCTCATTCTTTGGGGCATCTGTTGGAATATCTCGAAGCAAAATCCGTGTCGTCAACAAACTCATTGTAGCGTTAACGGTGTTTGGTACTTATTGATGACTCATCCTTCTCTCCATGTTTAGTCCGGTTTAGGTAGCTTAGATCAAACCCATTCTTTGAATAAATGGGCGCACTTTCTCCACTTGATGCTCTATGTGGTTTAAACAATCATACACGGACATGGCATTGAAAGATCATTTTCTTAACTCGTGGGTCGATGTTCCCCATCTTCCATAAGTTGTGTCTTGCATAATCAATAAACGCTGCTACTCCATCAACATAAGATTTGTTGGTCCTATTAGTTCCTATCCAAGACTTGTCCATGTTTATAAATGTGTCCCACTTATCCGAGCGGCAATGTTTATAAATGTAGTCCCTGCGGGCATGTTAAAAGGCAGTCAAGTTATTGAAGATTATACAAGACAACATCAAACTTCAATTGATGATCTTAAAAGTTAAAAAGACATTCCAAGTAATGAGGATAGCTCAAAGATTGAATGTCGTATTGAATTATGCTAAGAATTGAATAAAGTCTAATGAAACAGTTCCTAAAGGGATGTTTGGGTCAAGGAAAAATAAGAAATTAACTAGCTAAATTATGGTTCCATGTTCATGTAGTAATGAGCTTATGAGGTTTCTTAAATTTTTAACCAATTAACTATCTAAATTTAACAAAAGCCGACATAATTTACAAGAGGATATCTCGAAACAAATGTTCAATTATAATACGCTTAATGAGGTTATTTTATGTGTTAGAGATGTGTACAAAGGAAGATAACAATACTTACCGGTGGTGGCCGGGATGGTGGGTCTATGTGGGAGAGTTGTGGTGGTGGCAGGATTTGTAGTGAGATGAGAGGGAGGTGTGGCGGTGCAGGAGGAGGAGGAGGAGGAGGAGGAGTTAATTTTGCAATTAGTTTGAAATGCCTTGATGCAAACTTTGGGGAATAAATTTAATTTGTGGGGAATTTTAAATTTGCTTAAATTTTGAAAATTTTTCATATTAGTTTAAAATGTTTTTCTCTTATGATTTAATGATTTTATTCATTTAATTAGTTTAAAAGGTTTTTATTCATAATAAATAAAATAAAATTGAGAAAAGTATAATTTTGTTAGTTGATTTATTTGCTTATTTAGTTGTTTTAGTTTAAAAAATAAAAAATAAACTAACTAACCCGATGCCGTCTTCCACGGGTTATGGGTCCCAATATCGTCTTCCACGGTGTATGTGGGAGGTTGAGGCGTGAACGACCTTACCCCTACCTAAGGTAGAGAGGCGCTTCGGTTCTACCAAAGGTTGAAAAGGACCTCCGGCCTTGCAAGGGTGAGGATCGAACCCTTGAGAGGTGCTTTCTTTTCTACCAAGGTGAAAAGAACCTCCGACCTTGCAAGGGGTAAGGATCGAACCCTTGAGAGGTGCTTTCTTTTCTACCAAAGGTGAAAAGAACCTCCGACCTTGCAAGGGGTAAGGATCGAACCCTGAGAGGTGCTTTCTTTTCTACCAAAGGTGAAAAGAACCTCCGACCTTGTAAGGGGTAAGGATCGAACCTTGACCTCTTTCTCCGGAGGCAAGAGTGTTAACCACTTGATCTAACCTTGCTCTTTTTTGTTTTTAGTGTATGTTTCATCAATTTATTCACGAAATCCAAATATCTTTCATTATTATTTATCACCCGATCACGAACCGAACACAATTTCCAAAACCGTAACATGTGTGACTATAATTTTATATATACTATTGATTGAATGTTTGAATTTCCTAAACCGAACGCAATTTCCAAAACCGTAACATGTTTGAATTTCCAAAACCGTAACATGGTTTCGGATATAATTTATATATACTATTGATTGAATCATGTCGTAAAATGAAACTCTAAGCAACTATAACCCAATGATTTTGACCCATATTATAGTGTGAATGTTATATGAATTGTATTAAAGTTATTAAAGGTGGGCACGTTAATTTTGACATTTCGGGATGACATAAAATCATTAACTCATGTGTCTTACTCAAAACATTGTGTGAAAGCGTGTTTAGGGTTGCGTTATATCGTTGGGCACGGTAACACAACCCTTGTGCGTTTTCGTGCGTTTTAGTCATCCTATATGTTTTCGTCCGTGTTCATACGTTTTCTTAGTTTTGTACATGTTTTCTTCCGATTTTATGCGTTTTACGTTTCGTCTCTTTTCACATGTTTTCGTCCGTTTTATGCGTTTTACACTTTTACACATTTTCATACGTTTTTACGTTTGCGTCATTTTCATACTTTTCCACCGTTTTAAATCGACTTTGTCCTTTTAATAAGTTTTATCGTTTTGTTTTTGTTTACGTTTTCGTCCGTTTTCATACTTTTCCACCGTTTTAAATCGACTTTGTCCTTTTAATAAGTTTTATCGTTTTGTTTTTGTTTACGTTTTCGTCCGTGTTTAAACTTTGTCATTGGTTTTCATCTTTTAGTCCGTTTGTATAAGTTTTTGACCGTTTTGGTCCGTTTCTAGCCGTTTTCATCTATTTTAGACATCTTCGTCCGTTTCATACACTTTAATATGTTTTACATATTAATGTACATTTTCTTAAGTTCCATACGTTTTCTTACGTTCTTACACGTTTCCGTCTGCGTTAGTCCGTTTCTTTCCGTTTTATCCGTTTTAAGACTTTTCGGGTCAACCCAAGAAGCGAAGTGAATTCATATTCGGTTTCGGCTCCCGGTTTAATTCTAGTTCGGTTCGGTTCGGTTTTCGTGTTGAAGCGAATAAAAGATACCGATTTAACAAAACCAAACAACCCGATAACCAAGCGGATAAACACCCTAATTAATTTATAGTGATAGTTTAAAAGGAGGACTTGTTTTGCGGTTTTAAAGTTTAGGTCTTTATAGTTTGAATTCATAAGGAGTTACAAGTATCTTCTCTATCACACTATCCCCACAACTCTTCTTCAACCTTTCTTTGCAATCTTTCAATAATATCATATTTTACCCAATTTCATTATCAATGGCGGCACCATCACCACAAAACCATTTGGCTAAGCGTGTTATTGATGACCTAATTGAGTTTAGCGGGGAGACATCATTGATGGTTACATGAGTTTCTTCAAGGCTCGACAAATTTCCGGTCTCCGTGGCTTTATAAACCGGATCTGTGAAGAGGCCACCACGGTAAAGAATGAGATTGCGCATTTTAATGCTTTAATTCTTGAGATGGTAGCTATTGGAGATGGGGATGAATATTTTGACACATTGATGGATCTTAGGCATGACATGGAGGCTACGAGGACTAAGGCTGCGGGGTTGAATGATCTCATTACTCAGGCGAGGAGGATATCGAGACCAAGGAAGAACAAATTAAGTCGATGAATGGTTGAAGGGTTGCTCGCTATGTAAAGGGATGGTTTCTTTTGCTATAGTGTCATCTGTTTATAATGTCTAATGTCTTGGTTTAATATTATGGTTTGTAGATATATTAACGATGAAACATGTATGGATCTTTTGATGGTTTATCCAATGGAATGGAATGGGTTGCGCTCGCTAGTTTGTTTCATCTTTTTTAATGTTGTTTTGCATTTAGGAATTGGTTGTGGTGTTTAAGTTCATATCGGTAGAATGTATTATTGTAGGTTTGAGGTTGATCCAAACTCATTCAATGTTGAGCCATGGATATCACGGTTCATAAGTGCTTTGCTTAGGTTGTTAATTTTTAGGTTGTTGTCAATTTTAGGGTGTTTTGTTGTTGTTTTGCTTTAAGTTAATTGCATTTACATGATTTCTTGATTTTTTTCTTGTTGGAGGATGTTAGAGCTTATTTAAGTGCTTATAAATAGGTTATTTATAGGCTTAAAGTAAGGTATCGTACATTTGTTGTGTCGTGATCCTTGGTTGGATTGATTATTTTGTGCTTACTTGTTTATATGGGATTGCTTATTAGTTATAGTTGCTTAATTAGTTGCTTTAATTCCATTTTTTATTTTGTTTCTTCATTTGTATCGCCATGTGGTGAGATTTTAGTGTAGCTGCTGATTATATGTGCTTTGATCACATTTGGTTTGAAGTTATATGGGTGTTTGGGATGTGGGTAAGAACCATTTCATCATGGGTGTGTTGGTTTCAAAATCGACCAAAATGAAATATTTAAATTCTATATTATCAATTTGGAGCCACATTTTAAAATTATGAAATTTGGAGCCAAATTTATTAAAATTTTAAAAGTACTTAGGAATTTATGGTTTCCTTATTTGAAAAGCGCCCATAATGAGCCCTAATTTTACTCCAATAAATCGAGATTCAAGCAAAACAACGAACTTCAATTTTACACCATTATTTACCAATTAAGTTTACTAATTTTCTTTAACACATTACTTCGACGAATCATGGCAACTCAAACCAATTGTCGGGATGATTTGGTTTATTCGATCGTGAAAATGATAGCAATTTGGATATGAATCGGGCGTATTCGGATGAGGGTGAGGATCTTGAAAACAACCATTCAAATGCGAATGTTGTTAAGAGGGCATAACTAGGTTAGCTAAGTTTCGCGAGGATTATGGAAAAACCGACGGAATAAAGGTCGGTGTAACCTTGATGCTTGAATAGGATATCGAGGAAAAAGCAGGGCATTGTTTTCGAGTTTTTGGGTGATTTGGTTCGTGAGCATATAGGTGTCGATTCTATCACGGAGGAAGGTTGATTCGAAGCAAGAGATAAAATGTGGGGACGAGATCACGGTACACATATACTTTTTAACTAGTAGTGGCTTGGCATCGTAGGTACAAGGTGTTAATAAGTTTATCTCTGCATTTACATTATGTGCAACTAATTAACAACATTGTGTTAATCTTTGCGTGATATTTTGATGTTGGCTTGTTGTCCGAAAGGCGATAATGAATCGTCTTGGTCAACTTCTAAGGAATTTTCGAAGGAAATTGACCGAAAACTACATATTGCCCAACCAAAATACCCTTTCAAAACTTAATGAAGTCCGTGATATAGTGCAATTATAAAAGCGAAGATTGGGTAAATTTTGTAAACTACACGCCACCGAGGAATACAAGGTGTTAATTATTCATTTTATTCAAGTTCAAATATCATCACATTTGATGTTTCCATATATATTAGTTGTATACTATCGACATTACTACATCTAAACACCTTTTTATTTTGTGTTGCAAGGTGAAATCATTTGCATCTAAAGTGGCGCGTTCAAGTCATTTATCGACATAGAATGGGACGAGGTGGATACGCCCGTGTGATGGATAAAATGGTAACATTAAACATTAAACATTTGCATTTAATAGCATCATACTTTCGTTTATATTGGTTTATCTTACAAGTGTATGTATTTGATGTTTATAAGATCGAGAATAAAGAAATTCAACGGATGAAGAACCACCGCGTGATGCTGCTGTGGTTGAAAGGAAGGGTGAATAAAGGCGGAGAATTTCACGATGATGATATCGAGCAGTTGAACAAAAATTGTAAGTTTGACTCATTTTATGATTATGTTTATTGTTAGTTATAAGTTAATCTTGATAGTGTATTAGTTAAAGCGATAGTGTATTAGTTAAAGCTGTTAGTTATTAATTAATTACATTAGTTATAAGTTAATCTTGTTATTTATAATTTGATCTTGGTAGAATTAAATAACCTATTTCCCATATTGTGTGTGCGAGAAAGAGGCGGAGGAGAAGATCAAACAAGGAACCTTGAAGCTTGATCATGGCGATGCCATGACATTTGTATTAGGTAAGGAAAAGGGAGGATATGCGAGAGGGTGGGAGGTGGAGTAACCTACAAGAGGTATTTTGATGCGCCTCGAATCGGACAAGCATCGATGAAAGAGTGGTGTTACTTCAAAGTGAACTTGATGATGAGGCGCCAACGTCAAGAAAAAGAGGCGTGTCTGATTTGATGAAACAATTGGGTGCACAAAGGCGATTGCGATCAACTTCAACTCCATTGATGAAGCGGAAGTAAGACATAAGAAAGTAACATTCCATCTTTTTTACCCTTTTAAATCTGCTGCGGTCTTCTTAAACAATTTATATTTCGGTGTCTCCGGTGAACATTAATCTTTTAAATAGCGGTCTTGATGAGGATCTTGGAACACGTGTTCTTTGGGCGTGAGAAAGTTGCGAGCTTTGAGAAGTCTAATGGACTTGCAACTTTGGAAAAGGAAATTCAAATAAGTGTAAGTAATAAATCACCCCACAGGATTTTGAATTCTACATACATTATTTATTTACCGTGTATTATACATATAGGAAGCTGTTAAATCATCGCATCTAAGAAATCGACTAGATCAAAGCGAAAGGATTCTTCACGTCAACTTTACGGATCACAAGAGCAGAGTCTCCATTAACGATACTACCACAAGTATGTATTTAAACATTTTCATATGTTCTTTAGTTTAATTAATTCTTCGATACATATATACATGCAACAAATTATCTTTTAGGTAATTAAGTGCGGTGTGGCATAAAGAAATCAACTATTATTGCGGAGGTACAGTGTACAAAGCGATGGAAAACAAATGCTTCATAACAAACCACTCCCAAAGGATTGCTCTGAGTGTCTATTGAAAAATCTTTAGTGGATGCGGCGTGCATACGGATGTAGGAAATAACGGTCTCAAAGCAGTTAAGGATGCGATAGGTGGTTTTATGCATGGCCAAAGGATCAAGTGGTTTTCGATGAAAAGGTACATAGATGCATGTGTTTTATAAACCTACATATATCATTCTTCATATTTAATTCGATGTTTGATACCCGGCTTTTGTTTCCTCTGGTAACACCACCAAGTACCATAAAGCGATTGGTGAGAACAGAGCGCACCTAAATTACATCTGAGCGCTCGTCTCTAGTCATACCATGCAAAGGAAGCTAAGAAGATCAAGAGTCGAAGTCGTTAAATTATTGAGAATTTTATTATATACGACATTACAATTTTATATACATTCCAATTTTATTGTATTTGAATATATTTTGAATATATTTTTATATATTAGAATTTGTTTTGATATATATTGATTTCTTATATGTGACTAAAAGATTCATATAGTCACAATTATTAACACTTTTGGTCACGGTTTGCTTAATTCGATGCGTGACTAAATGTTAGAAAGCGCCACACAAACATAAAATTAATGTGGCCATTGGATGAGCAATAGTCACACAAAACACACATTTATTCACTTAAAACACCATATGGTCACACTTATTAACACTTTTGGCCACTTTATGCTTAATTTGTATGTGACTAAATACCCAAAAGAAACATGCTTTGTGTGACTAAATGTTAGAAAAGGCCACACAAACATAAAATTCATGTGGCCATTGGATGATCAATAGTCACACAAAACACACATTTCTTCACTTAAAACACCATATGGTCACACTTATTAACACTTTTAGCCACTTTATGGTTAATTGCATGTGACTAAATACCCAAAGAAACATGCTTTGTGTGACTAAATGTTAGAAAAGGCCACACAAACATAAAATTCATGTGGCCATTGGATGAGCAATAGTCACACAAAACACACATTTCTTCACTTAAAACACCATATGGTCACACTTATTAACACTTTTGGCCACTTTATGATTAATTGGATGTGACTAAATACCCAAAAGAAACATGCTTTGTGTGACTAAATGTTAGAAAAGGCCACACAAACATAAAATTCATGTGGCCATTGGATGATCAATAGTCACACAAAACACACATTTCTTCACTTGAAACACCATATGGTCACACTTATTAACACTTTTGGCCACTTTATGGTTAATTGCATGTGACTAAATACCCAAAAGAAACATGCTTTGTGTGACTAAATGTTAGAAAAGGCCACACAAACATAAAATTCAAGTGGCCATTGGATGATCAATAGTCACACAAAACACACATTTCTTCACTTAAAACACCATATGGTCACACTTATTAACACTTTTAGCCACTTTATGGTTAATTGCATGTGACTAAATACCCAAAAGAAACATGCTTTGTGTGACTAAATGTTAGAAAAGGCCACACAAACATAAAATTCATGTGGCCATTGGATGAGCAATAGTCACACAAAACACACATTTCTTCACTTAAAACACCATATGGTCACACTTATTAACACTTTTGGCCACTTTATGATTAATTGGATGTGACTAAATACCAAAAAAAACGTGCTTTGTGTGACTAAATGTTAGAAAAGGCCACACAAACATAAAATTCAAGTGGCCATTGGATGATCAATAGTCACACAAAACACACATTTCTTCACTTAAAACACCATATGGTCACACTTATTAACACTTTTAGCCACTTTATGGTTAATTGTATGTGACTAAATACCCAAAACAAACATGATTTGTGTGACTAAATGTTAGAAAAGGCCACACAAACATAAAATTCATGTGGCCATTGGATGATCAATAGTCACACAAAAGACACCTTTCTTCACTTGAAACACCATATGGTCACACTTATTAACACTTTTAGCCACTTTATGATTAATTGTATGTGACTAAATACCCAAAACAAACATGCTTTGTGTGACTAAATGTTAGAAAAGGCCACACAAACATAAAATTCAAGTGGCCATTAGATGATCAATAGTCACACAAAAGACATATTTCTTCACCTTAAACAACATATGGTCACACTTATTAACACTTTTGCCACTTTATGCTTAATTGTATGTGACTAAATACCCAAAACAAACATGCTTTGTGTGACTATACAGTGTTTATGGTCACTAATACGGATTAATCCAACAAAATTTGTACCTAATTAGTCACACATGTTACGGTTTTGGTTACTCTTTTGCAATAGAGACTAAAAAAGTCAAACACGTGACCATAGGGTACCTATGGGTAGTGCGACCTATATGTATAGTCACACACTTTTGTTCTAGGCGAAAAAACATGTGTGACTATATGTATATCGTCACACATATTCGGTGTGGCCAAATCCACTTTTGTTCTAGTGTTTGAATCTTGAAGTTTTGAAACATTAAAGACACCTATTCCTGTTTCTGCTCTACCAAGAAGACCAAATCGTGCTAAGGAAAGAAAAGCAATGATGGCATATTTAAAAGGTCAATGGTTTATTGGATTGCAGATGAAAGAATTGTATGAGGCTGTTAGAGAGGCTTATAAGAAGAATGTTGAGAGTATCAAAGATTTTAGAGATGATGATGCTTGGAAAGCAGATGATAAGAAAGGAAGCTTAAAAAGAAAAAGAACAACTGAAGTTGAAGATACACAACCATCAAAGAAGATTGAATTAAGATCTGATACTGATGATGAACTAAGGAATTACTTAAGAGTAGTAGAATTTGAGTATTCTAAAGATGATTCTGAAATGAAGATGAACAAGTCTCCAATAACTACTTTTAAAGTTGTAGAATCTAAGGGTGGAAATTATCTGATGTTTCATAGAGAAGATGAAAGTTTCAGAGTGTTCAGTATGCTATGGGATCTATTGCATATAATAGATAGAGTGGATTTATTTCATTTATATCACTTGGTGCGAGAATATTTTGAACACATTCCATCAGAAGGAGTTGGTTTAATCTTGCTTGGAGATCTCACAACTATTTGGGAAACTGAAGAATCAAGTACTGATGAGATTTGGAAAAACCAAGAAGATTGGGAGATTATTAGCTGGAGATTCTTTGAAGAATCTGGAGTACATGTTCTAGAGCTAGAAGATGGAACTATGATTCACATGTTAGCAGACAGAAGATATCCGCTTACATCTGATCTTATGAGGAGAATGCTAGATCATGGAATGGAAGTTGAAGAAGATAATGAAACTGCTCTTATGGTCATCAAACTATTTATCAGATGGACTACTATTGCTGATGATGATGAATAACTGGTATGAATCTTTATTGAATAAATTATTTTTGAAATATTAGTACTTTATTCAGTATCTGGCGATCAAACAAGACTTTCATCAAAGTATCGCTTGCGACTTTAAACCGCTTAATGATTTTGAAAGAAAACTTTTGTTAAGTAAAAATATTTTGAAACAAAGGTTAAAGGAAATAAATGGTTTTGAGATGGTAACAACAATAGGTTATCAATCCACCATGGTTACAAAAGGATTGGCTAATCCATGAGCAAACGGCTCTGGTAAAGATATCTCAAATCCGTTTTATAGTTGACAACTTGCTAATAAGTTGTATGGTAATCAACTCACCATATCAGAAAATGTGAAGAGTTGGCTAGCCCACAAGAAAATGGCTTGTGGTAAAGGCTGTGGAAAAACCATTATATGGTAATTAGTTCACCATGAATGAAAGAACTAACTAGTCCAAAAGGGTACAGCTTTGTAAAGACAAATCAAATCTGTTGATAGCTGATGATTTGATAAAAATCATATGGTTATCAATGTACCATGGTCTTACACACCAAAACATTTGGCTACTCTAGAGTTAATGGCTTTGGTAAAGAGACATCAAAATCCATTAATTTTCAATGATTCACCTCTCACAGGAATTTACACACCTGGAAGTGATGAGAATAGACTGCAACTTAAACTGAATTAATGTACGAATTGTCATATGTTGATGTGTTGCTGAAAAGATGGAGCTTGCTGAATGATGTTGTAAAAGAATTATTTCTAAAGATACTTTGACAATGTTGATATAAGCACAGAGATTACAAAGATACAATCTAAAGACAAAGACACAATCTTTCCTTGAAGATGGAAAAGTTAAAGATAAATTTACAAAGGAACTTGAAGTCAAGCAAGTAGAATTCAAGTTAGGGAGGATTGTTGGGATATGAAAGTCTGTGAAGAATGACAAAATCTTGGAAGAAGTCATCATGCTAAAGCGAAAGTCAAAGTACTCTTGTCAAAGTCAAAATCGCAAAGCTAAAGAACGCTATATTCGTTTATGGAAAGCTTTGTTATTCTAGAATATTCTTTGTTTAGATTACTTGTCGTACAAGGTTACAAATTGTAAACCGACTAGGGTTATCCTTGAGCCTATAAAAGGACCCCTAGATTGGCATTAGAGTTAACGAGTCTACGAGCTCTTAGAGTTTTAGAGAGTTCGATATTAATGTTTTAGAGTTGTTTAAGAGTCTGCATAACAAGCAGATTTAGAGTTATTAATAAAATCGTTGAAAGTTAAAGTTATATTCTTCTTAGCTTTGTTAAGTAAATTCCGCATACTTAATAAAGTTTGCTCAGTGTTTCATTGTTAATAACTTAGGATTTATCCGAGGTTATTAAACCCTTAACAAGCTATTTAAGTTAGTTTGGTTAGAGTACATCGATCCAACAGACACTGATCCGTAGTATGCCTTGCCTTTTCGTGGAATTCACATAATTTACCATTATCCTTTTCTTCAGTTGCGGTAGCTAGAAGAAAGTTTGGAGATCTTGCTTTCTTTGGTGCCGGTATTTCTCTAAAAGATTTAGGAGGAATGTGGAGGCCATGTTGCCTTTCTCTTATTCAAGGCCTATTTCTAAACTATCTTTTGAAACCTTGTCGATGCCCGACTCCAGTTTGCTTCCTCGGCATTTGTATCCATGGTTTGCTTCTTTCTTTACTCCCAGCAACTGTTTCCCCCCGTAGGAAGGATGTGGTTATATTCATTACTTCATTCATTGATTTTGGGATCCTGTCATTTAGCCGTTTAATTATTTCTGGATCAGTGATCGCATGCATGAATCTTGAGATTCTCATAATTTCCGTCGCTCCCTTTATGTCCCTAGTTTCTTCTTTAAACCTTCGTACAAAGTCTACTGTAGGTTCACCTTCCCTTTGCTTAATGTGGTGAAGCTCTACAAGATCTTTGATACACTTCTTTTGTTGGAGGAAGTTATCCAAGAAAACCTCTTTCAGCTCATCGTAACTGTCTATTGATTCCAGTGGAAGGTCATCAAACCAAACTCTAGTGGATCCGGTAAGTGTGGAATTAAACATGTAACACCAGGTTGGCATGGCCCAACGTTCCACCTTCGCCGCTGCCTGGAAAATTTTGAGATGATCTTCTGGGTCTCCGCTCCCGTCATATGTTTTCACATTAGTCGGCATACGTGTTTTCGTTGGCATTTCAAAGTAACGGATGCGTGGAATGAACAGTCAGTCTCCTTACATACCAATGGTCTGGCCAGGTCGTCACCGTTAGTGCTTGACTTCTGTTTCTTGAACTCGGACTTCCGATGTCCGCTTCCCTTATTTCCGATTTCAAAGTATTCTCCTGTCTTTCGCGGATGTGCCCTATCACTTCAATGCCTTCTAGAGTTAGGTTCTATCTTTTGTGAGTAGGAGTTTTGGTAGCAGCATTCCTCCTCTTTCTTGGATCCGTGGCGAATTGATCTTCTAGGATCTATGGAATACACGTAGATGCTTTCCTCCGTGTCTCCCAGCATGTAGAACACACTTTTGCATAGCATCTTAAACACCGCTTCTCGCTTCGCATTTTTCTTCCCTGGCAACCTATATCGACTATGCCTCTGATCCAAGCCTACTGGTGTGTTCCGGCGCTTCCTAGGCTCGAGCTTTTACCTCAAATTCCTTCTTCCGGTCGGCCTTTCTGACCCGGAATATTTTGAAGCTTCACGGAAGTCTAACCGAGTTTTTAGTTCATTTATTGCTTTGGCCCTTTCTTATTGTTTCTGAACTTTCTCTGTCACAATCGGCAAGATCTGGTCGTAATACTTGTCACATTATTTCCTAAGGGTTGCGTCGGACGCAGGTCCCTCAAGTTCCGTCAGAGTTGCGTTATTTTCTCTTCCCGCCGTGTTCCGCATTGTGGATATAGGAGCGGGGGTTGGTTCGGACCGAGTGCCCATGGTGATTATTTTTCAAGAACGCAGTTGTGTACTGGGTCCCACGGATGGCGCCAACTTGTTAGTACAAAAAGTGTGACGGGTTGTAACAAGTTTTTCTGATGCCTGTTGGATTGGGCCAACAAGCTATTGATTGGCTAATCTTGTACTAATCCAAGTGATTGATTGAATCCTTCCACAAGCGAGAGTAAACCATTAGCCTTACCGTGGGGACGGACCCCACGATTAAGCTCCGACGTGAGAATAAGTACGCATTCTTGTCAGAGATAATAAGAGTGTGTGTGTTATTATGAGAGAGAAAGTTGTACCTTGTGAGGGGTTTAGAACCCTTTTTATAGGTGAGGCTCCCTGTTAGGGTTTCCTAACAACTCGCACATAAAAATTTTAGTGGCCGGAGTAGGACCCTTGTCGGGCAAGGTTTCGTAATAATCGCGATCACGGACACAGAATACCTTTCGTGGCCAAAGGTTTGGTCCGCTGGGCATTCTGTGTGCATCTTTGAGTCTGGACCATAGCCAATTTTGTTATTGGGCTTATTGTTGGTCCAGTACTCGTAGTTGTTTCGTTGTTGGGCCCGGGCCCAGTATGCATATAGCACGAGCTAAGCCCAGTAGGCCTAGCGTGACTGGCGGAACTCTTTATAGAAAACTTTGGTAAAAGAGTTATTTTTTCTTTGGGAAAACGATTGGAGTGTATGTTGGGTTGTAGTAAGATGAGCAAGGGTTTAGTTTAGTTTTGGTGTAAATGGTTTGATTTGGTTTTACTATGAGGTTTGTGAAAGTTGTCATGATGGTTTATATGTGGTAGTAATGTTGTAAATTATAGTAATAGAAATATACTACTATATTGTTATTAGTAAGTAACATAAAAAGAGACTAAAAAAATGGAAAGGAAAATAATAAAATATAACTTGTGAGGGGTAAGTGTTTTTAGATGTACTCAAGTTGACACGATTTACTAATATTCTTTTTTTCTCAATATATGTATAATCAAAAGTAATAAATTTACTAATAAATATATAAATTTTTTCTCAATATATGTTTACTAGAAAAGCACCAACCCTTCCCCTAGAGGGAAGGGGTATTTATACTACATACTACACGCCACCAACGGGCTGTGGATCAGGCATACAGTGGGTAAAGACCCGTGTGTCCTCCACGGTGTTACTAAACTAGGCTAATAACTAATAAATACGTAATGTCTACGAGCTAATATATGCTAGACTATAATTGGGGTGACCGACACTTCAACATGGATTTTCTAAATCCTAACAATCTCCCCCTGAGGGAGGTCACCCCATGATTCACATTTTGAATCCTAGAATTTTGTTGTTAACTTCATGCTCGAGCTCGTAGACTTCAATTGTTAAAGTTTCGCAATCTTTTTGCTTTAGCAGTGATTCTTCAAAGTCTGAATACTTTGTACTTTCAATGGAGGTCTTTGAACTGATCTACGACTTGGTGATCTTTGAGCTTTCTTCGAGATCATCAACCACTGTAAATCTCTTAATCATCCTTTGTTGTATCGCCTTCATGTGATGTTGGGACTTTTGGACTGGCATGCTCACACTTTCTGGATCATGACATCTTTCATCAGAGTTGCGGAAGCATTGTTATATGTCTTTGATTGTCATGATTTTCTTCAATTAAGAGTGTGTGCTTGTGAGCATTCGGTTATAAATTGACTTCTCAATATCGATCAGTTGCAGCCGTTAAATGTTCCTGCAAACAATAGTTAGCAATAAAACACACGAAAGTGTCTTTGTTCACTTTCATTGAATATGGTTGCAAGAACCACGGTTCCCCGTTGATCATTATAAATGCTGCCTGTGATCAGGTAGAATTCCTAAGAATCTCCTTGACAGGGTTTCGCAGCTTGATCTAGCCATTCTTAAATCGGAGCGTCCCAAAGTAGACAAAACGGAGTGAGTGAACCAGCAAATTGAGATTCACTTATTGATGAAAAATTGATTTGAAAACAATCGCGTATTGCTTAAGAGAAAGAGTTTTGCAATACGACGAAGATTTTATGAGAAAGATCAATTTTAAATCATAGATACTCTTTTGTATTTGAAAACTTAATACGCAGTCGATGTGCTAGAGAAAAGAATATATCATATTTGCACATCGAAAGGTTTTTCAAAAGTATTCGTCAATTCATTTCCTGGACCAAGGTTGATTCAAGAGTGAATCGCCCCATCGTTTCTATCCAGTTGTCACAAGCTTGATCTTTTGGAAAGATCTCACATGTCACCCACCAAGAGCTTGTTTGATGTTAGCTCTAGAAGGATTTCCATCTTCATCGTGAATACTTTACATATCACTTGGATGTTCTGGCAATACCATAAGGATAATGCGTAGGACTCTTAATATATATATTCTTACTTTCCATATTATGTGAAACAATAAGTCTTCATAAATTTTGTGTCCTAGTGAGATTAAATGTGAATGATCTCTTGGCTCTAGACTCAATTGTGCAATTTGGTTTCCTAATAAGAGACTAGGGAGAGGGTCTCCTTCTTCAATATCAACCATCTCTAAGAGAAAGTCGATAGTTTATGTAGGTTCCCCGTGAGAATGAAACAAGTCCTTTTAAGAGAACTTGAGTAGCTTGGGAAGTTTAGTACAGTGCGTCACTGGGTCCATGACTTCTTGTCTTCAATATCGGTGTTACCTTAGTAACCACCAGTAGCATATGTATTGAACCCGGTTTCTGCCCTAAGGTTGAATTATTGGAGGGCTATTTCTTTTCACCCTTCCACTTTTACATTTATTTTTCATTCTTCAACCCCTTCAGTGCTTACCAAGACTTCATCACTAGAACCTTGTTGGGTTTATTCCAGTTCTAGCTCTTTCTCAGTCGACACTCTTCCCTTATTCTCACTTTTCTCCTTTTTCATCATAGCTAAGGACTTCTACACTAACTAGTGGATTGTCCCTAGGTAGATCCCTCCGGTTCTGGCGGGATCGTGGGAACGAATACCTTACCTTACCATCCTTATAACTCCAATGCATAAAGAAAAATGGTCGGTCTTGTGGTATAGTTCTTTCCTCCCTGAAACCAACTGAAAAATCAATCAAGGTACTTGTGATATAATATCAAAGTATTTTGTACCTTAATTGTTTTGATCAATTTTATAAATGCTCCCCCTCAACATGTGCTATGTGATTTTGAAATTGTTTAGCACGTAGAGGAAAGAGGACTTTGAAGTTTTTCCTTGATCACAATTTCCATAGAAAATCCTTAAGTTTTTATTTTTTGGTAAATGCTCCCCCTCAATATGTGCGTTGTCATTGTTTATTTGAAATCATTTAGCACATAGAGGAAAGAGGTCTTTGAAGTACTTCCACGATCACACTTTCCATAGAAAAACCATTTAAAAATCAATCAAGGTACTTATTGTTAAAACATAGAATCCTTAGTACCTTGATAGTTTGTTTTCTTTTGAAATGTTCCCCCTCAATATGTGCATTAATTAATGAAAACTTTTTGCACATATTAGAGAGAACTTGCACCTTGAATCAAAACGATCACCTTTTTATCATATTTCATATTTAAATCATATTCTCTCCCTTGATCAAAAATATCAAACCCTTTAAGATTTTGGATCCCAAGTGATTTAAGTAGGTTTAGAAAACATGGGAGAAAATGTGGCCTACTTTAAATGCTCTTTTGGTTTTTGGATAAATGCTCCCCCTCAACATGTGCATCTTGTATTTGAAATCGTTTAGCATATGGAGGAAGGAGTGCCTTTAAAAGACTGAATTAATCACCATTTAAACAGATTTGAGATTTAAATCACGATCTCTCCCCCGATCAAAAATTTTAAACCTTTTGAGATTTGTGATCCCAATTGTTTTAAATCATTTAGAAAATTTTGGAGAAAGACGTGGCTTGATTTAATTTTGAAATTAACTGATAAAGAACAGTTTTTTACATTAAAGATTGTTAGTTTCAGGTATGATAATTTAAGAGATCTTTAAGTATAATTAAATTTTCATTTTGAAAGATCTTTGAGTTTAACAAAAACATCAGACCCTGACACATAACATTATATCTTTAGATCACCACTTATTACGTACAACCGGACTCGTTAGATGAAATATCGTTTGAAAAATGTTTAATTTGAAATCACTCTCCACCTCAATCGATGACCGTAGTCGTTGATTGAGTGATTTAAGTTTTGACAAAATGAAGTCGGTTGATTTTCAAAATTTTGAGTCCGAATTATTTTCAAAAAATATTTTACTACCATGAGAAATACAGACATGGTATCATTCACTACTTGTCCAGCACAAAGATACGTTATGTGATGGAAAAACAGAAGCTGCTTCAGTTGTTGCTGTAAGGATGGAAGAAATCATCTGCTGATGCAGTGAGACCTCTGGAGTTGTATATATCATGTAAAGAGATCTGATTAAGTCTTGTTTCTTCTTTTGTCGACCCAAGATATAGTTGCCCTTTCATTTTCTTCTTTTGTGGAAGCAGGGGCGGGAACATTCTCATAAATCATGTTATTTACATACGTTAGTCAACACAGATAGACAGATTTATGGTGGTCGACAACACCCAAACAACAATCGACTAATAAAAGTCAATCCTACATATAAAATCATTCAGACAGATCATACAAAGTCATGAGGATTATGTGTGAACATCAAACTCAAATCATCTAATCCTAACAATCATAACCTAGGCTCCTAGCCTTTCAAAGTTGGCAAACACCTTTTTTCAATTAAGCATATAGGATGATTAAATATGCCCGTTAGATTATATAAATTTAAAACAATCTCCCCCTCAATCAATGACTTATTTCATGAAAAGTTTTTAAAAAAAAACTGAGGTCATTGATTGAGTTTCCAAATTTATGAAAACTACAAGTCTGATTGATTTTCAATTAACTCATTTTCCAGCATTTTGAAAAACAAATATTTTTCTGAAGAATTTTAGAAAGAAAAACATTTTTGTAGGAACATCAGTCTTTTTGTCGACGTGCTTTCCTCATTTTGTTTTGGGATAAGTGCACGAATTTATGAAAGTCGATTAAGCGTGGCACTTTCCCCTTTTGAAAAACGAGTTGTATATCTGAAATAATAGCAAACCTTTGTTTTAAAGAGCGGGTTATAGTTTGAAATAACTGCAAGCCATTGCTTGAGACATGTTTTGAAAATATTTACACATTCTGATCGAACTTCATCTAAATTCCCGTGCCATTATTAAATGACATTTCTAAGACCGTAGATGTTATCGATACCAGAAGACATGTCTTGAGAAAACAATATTTTTGGTTTTTTCAAATTTTCTGATTTTTTATGGATTTTTGTTGGTTTTATATTTTTCTATTTTCTTTTTGCTGATTTTATAATTTTATATTTTGGTTTCTTTTTGAAAAATATCTACAAAGTAGATGATATAGTTTAAGAGGGTGATAATACGAGTACCGAGATAAGGATATCGTTCAGCACGTTGTAGAAGATAGAAACCATCATCTCTTAAACTTTCACCACCAAAGCTTTCGAGGCTCTTGAATCGTCGACAGAACTTGAGCCTTCTGAAAGTGAGACTTTGGTAGCTTCCCCCCAAACCGAAAATCTTCTTGTTGAGTATATTTGAAGCTCTATTTCAAGCTTGCCTTAGCTAGGTGCACATAGGAGCACACCATATCATCGATCTTGCTGCTCCTTTTAAGAATGATCATCGTGATTCTCCATTCGGGGTATCATCAAATATAACAGAAACGTATCATCTCATGCTTGAATAAATCTTCTCATATTTCTTTCCACTAAAGTCCGAAGTGATGTATACCAAAAGTGTCAAGAGACCACTTCCCCCAAGTAGTTGAAGTGATGCAGTCAGTCTTATTGAATGAAGCTCAAGAACCCGAAGTACACATATCTCTACCCTGATGATAGTGTATGAAGCTCAAGAACCCGAAGTACACAAATACCCAAAGAAAAAATAACCGATAACACTGAAGTAGCAGGTTGAATCACTGATTATCTCTGCGGATATCAACTCCGGAATAAGTGATTAAGCTCGATCATGTGAACCTGTTATGCGTCCCCAATGTACACATTTCTCTCCCCTGAGTCATCACACACCTGTGTACCTCTTTTATCATCAGAGCATGTCTCTTACATCTCTTCCCCCACGTAGTTGGAGTAAGAACACTAAAAGCCACGAGTTACACTGAGTTTCTCTACGGTTATGACATTTATCTTCCCGGAATAACTTCAATCAAGCAGAAGTATTAAGTTCATCAGGTGTACTTGTTGTATTTTTAGATGTATTTCTCTTTCCCCCTTGCTGGTTTTGATACTTCAGAATCAGCAACACATTATAAACCCATATTGCTTGAAATCTTTTGAGAAGAACACTTGAAATCTTGTGAGAATCAACTTGCTGAAGAATAATGTGAGCAAATCTAATTAGGGATTAAATATGTCTTAACACTCTCCCCAAATTAGTGATCTCCCCTAAACTGACAATCTTTCTGATGAATGCCCGGAATAAGAAGAAGTCTTTTGATATTCAAATGCATGACGTCTTTTGTCTTCTAACACGCAACAGAAAATGTAGAACAGACTGTAGACTCGACCTTCTTCAAGATTGTCCGTTTGGGGAACAGAATGTCAACATCTTCATCTCACCAAATGCATTCCAATTAGCTTACATATTGCAAATCCCCTTAACTAAAAATCCCTCACATCAAACAAGAACAGAAAGATGTTTATCAAGGAAATCAGCCCCGCAACGAACACATGAAATAGTAACACCAAACTAACAAGTTGGAAAACTGATCATCTTGAATTTTTTGCCCGAGATAGGTGAAGGTGGATAAGATAGAAGTACGAAGAATAAGACACTAAGAGATACATAATCAACCAATCTTCGACACAAATCATTTCATAAGTCATTAAACTCGATTAGGTAAACTTGTTGTGAGTCCTTGGTGTACACATTCTCTCTCCCCCTGATGATTTTGATTGATCGGAATCATCATGATGATGTGTACGTAAAGCATTAACTTGAAGCACTTTGTCATTAATCATATCAGCCCGTGAGAAGATGTCAACCAACGGCTCTTAGAAGAAACTACATGCTAAGATAACCCTATAGGAAAAAGCTCGGTTCTTACATGAGTTTAGATCCGTATGACCATTTATTCCTAAACATCAATCAACATTCACACTTCTCCCCCTCAAGAATTGCATACGAAGTTGCAATTCTTGATTAAACAAGTGAATAGCATCCAAATGTATTCTATACACACTTCTCCCCCGCAAAAATTAAAAATGATGTCGTCATTGCCATTTTTATTGAGCAAGTGAAATAAGATTACAATCATCGGTAAGTAGATCCACTTGATGACTGAGCGGGCATGGAAAAAGCATGAGGCTTGTTGATGAAAATGGTCATAAACAAGAAGATTTCTCTTCTTTCGAAGATAAAGCGCACTGAAGCGTACACTTTTCTTTTCTTTAAGGAACGAGGTTTGAACTGAAGTATCCAAATGTCATCTCTCTCTTTTCTACTTCTCTTAGCTAACTTGTTACCAACCCCATTATCATTCAATCGGCTCGTTATCATGACAGCTGATGGAGAAAACCCAATATGATGAATTTGATACTTAAGTAAACTAACCCGAACTTGTAACTTAAACTTGCACAAATGTGTGACTAAGAGCGGTGCAGAGAGTTCGTGCAACTTTGAATCCCTAAGTACTCTATACTCTTCACCCAACCAACGATCAAGTATAAGACATACATCACCTCTTGACAATCCACAACTTTGTGTGACACTGAGCACTACAACATAACTCCTTAAAGTGATAGTTATTTTGTGGTAGTATAAAGGAAGAATCACCAAAAAATAACTAGATTTCAAAGTCTTCGTCATTGTATATGTTAAAAGCTCGAACATGGATCTTGAAGAATCTTCATTCAACCATCCCCGATATCTTCAGATACTAAATACACTCACCCGTGAAATTTCACTTCAACCTCAAATAAATAATAATGAATTAATGCCATAGTCACATCTTATGGTTTAAATTCCCAGATCTAGCCCCTTTTTGATGTTTTCAATGAACTTTGATAATGGTTTTATCCCGACCTTAGTCAAACTTACATAATCCCGTAAAACTTAGTGATAACCAAACTGCCATGAAGAATATCCAAACAATCATCCAAGACATGAAGTACACACTTTTATCACAAAACTGAGATCAAACCTTTTTGTTGTAGGTAATTTTCCTTTTATCGTTGTAAGTAGTTTTCCCTTTTGTTCTTGTAACCAAAAGAAACGAATAAAAGAAAGATGAGATCGTGAAACGAAGTCTTGTTTTGAAACTGAGATGACAAAGGTATACGAGAAATCTGTGATGAGAACACACTTTTGTTTTCTTGATCTTTAAGGTCTTGATGATTTAGTTACCCACGAAAGTAAGCTGAGATCTCTCGTTATTCAGTTTTAGTAAATCCTTTGAGATTGATGATGATTATTACTCGCTTGTGGGTTTTTTTTTTTAAATGAGATTAGGTACTTGAAAAAACTGAGATTAGGTCCTTGGGTATGTGATTGTGATTTGTTTAATTGTGATACGGATCTTGAATTGGTTGATTTGTTGAATTGGTTAATGTCAATTTGTGATACGGATCTTGAATAAACTGAGGTTCATAAGAGTTGTGGTATTTTGGTTTTGGGTCAAGGTCAACAAACCGCTTTTTGCATCTTCTTCTCCTCCTATCAAAACGCGCCAAGGTTTTGGGTCAAAACGCATCTTCTATCTAGAGTCAAAACGCAATCAAGTGTCAAACCACAGTTGAATTTTCTTCTTCTTCTCTTTCTGACAAACCTCTAACACTTTAGGGTTAAACGCAGTTGGTCGGTCAACATGCATTCTTTTCAGTGTCAAACCGCACCCAATTCTTTCTTTTATCAAACTGTAGAGTCAGTTTACAAACCGCATACCCATCAAATCTCACTACCCTGTAACACTCAAACCGCATCAGCAAACGGCAGTTGACTTATGAGTCAAAACGCATAAGTACCAGAAAAACCGGATCTGGACAGATTCATAGGTCAAACCGCACTGATGAATGTCCATGTTCAGCTCAAACCGCAGTGAAGAACAGCTTCAAAACTTATTCACGAACTACTTACAAACCGCAGTCTTAAAACCCTATTAACTGAGAAAACTAAAAAATGCTTTAAAAACAGATTCAGTAACATAATAACACCAGCAGATTCAAACTAAAACATCTTAACACCATATTTAAAACTGCTTAAAACTTGTTAACAAATAGTTTGACCACATCTAGTTTTAAAACCAGTAATAGAACTTGTAATAATCTGTTTAGACCATGTCAAACATAAAACCAATAAACAACTTCAAAACTATTAACTTCTTAAAACCAGATTCAACCCACAACATAAAACTTCATCATAACCGCATCAAACCGCATCCAAACCCACACACAAACCGCATCAAAAACCGTTCAAAAACCGTACGAATCAACAAGAACAACATAACCTGTCTTTGATACTAATTGTACGATCATTATTCTATGTTATTCATATGATTCGGGTGGTCTAAGATGTAGAACAAGATAGCCATTTTAGAGAGAGAAAGAGTAGAGAGGGTTGCTTTCTAGAGAGAGAAACAGGTGTTTCATTAAAATAAAAAGCACTAACCCTTCCCTTAGAGGGTAGGGGTATTTATACTACATACTACACGCTACCAACGGGCTGTGGATCAGGCATACAGTGGGTAAAGACCCGTCCGTCCTCTACGGTGTTACTAAACTAGGCTAATAACTAATAAATAACGTAATGTCTACGATCTAATATATGCTAGACTATAATTGGGGTGACCGACACTTCAACAGATTTTCTAAATCCCAACATGTCTATAGTCTAAACTAATGAGGGCATGCTTGGTGGAGGGTAATAGGGGCGTGGAATAAGAAAAACAATCATTAATTATATTTGGTGGAGGGTAAAGGAATGAAGCATTACCCTAAACTAGATAATGACCCATTGCACTACAAATTGGGGGTTAAGGTATTCATTACCTTTTCAATTTTTATTTCCCATTCTTATAATTGAATCAAGCGGACCCTAAATATTTACTTTAAGTAATGGGCTTTAGAAAAACAAACCATGAAGATAATAAACTTTTTAATATAATGGGTTTACATGGCCCAGAAATATAACAAACCAAGAAGATAATTGCTAAAGTAAAAAAAGGAAACAAACCATGCCCTATAAATTAAGAAAAAAAATTGGGGCCAAGGAAAAAAGACGACTCAGTTAATCAACCGGAGAAGTTACAATTACGAATCAATGGGTAACTTTTGTTCTTTTTTGTTTTTTGGTTTAATCATCGCTGCCTGCGTGGCTGTGTTAATATTACTAGTTTTGAACATGCATACGCACGTGGTTTGGGTAGATAATATGACGTTTTCTAAAGTCTAAGAAAAACTTGTATTAAATCTTTTATAACTATCAGCAAACCAGAGATTCAGTTAAGCGTGCAGTAGCTTTTATTAGGGGCAAACGGATGAGGTTTTCATGTTCAAGATAGATACACCTCTAGCTTGTACTGGTTGCTTCTGTTAGGTTTTATATAGTTTACCTCCCGTAACAAGACATATGTCTCGTACAAAGTAGACCATTTTGTTTAGGCTTTTCCTCCTCTTATCTTTACTCGTCTTGCGCAAGTAATTCTAACCGGTATTTCTTAAAACAATTCATCATTTATTTTCTCCACAGTTAATCAGCAATTTTGGCTCGATAAACATACTTAGTAATTCCAATGCACAAATTCATGCTTCAAGTAAACATGTCTTATATTTGCCAAATATTGTTTCTTGGTTATTGTTTGTAAATAGTACCTATCTATCTATATTGTTGATATGCATAGTTTTATTATATGTATATCACATCCTAATGTCATACATTACATATAGAAAATCCAGGACTTACACGTCAGGAGTTCATTGCTGACTTGCATATTCATAAGCAGCTCGAAGATGTAAGCAGATGATTTAGCTAACTATAATTTGGTTTTAGTTTCTCTTTTCTTATTTTGGTAATATTTTGATGCTTGTGGTATTATTTTTTAGAATCTACTTACGGCTGGGTACAAGACTGTATTGGACATTGATGATGTCGATTATGAGTACATTGAGATTCTTGAGCTGATACATACAATTGATCCAAAAACTAATAAACCAATTAAGAAGAAACCGCTTTTTGCAAAGCAGGATGAGCATGTCATATGCCGTATACAGGTTGGTTTCATATGCCATATTCTTCTTGTATTCTATTGTATTAGATGTATATTGATTGATAGTTTGTTCAGGTCATATTATTAGTGGTCGCTTGTTGGCGTTTCTTAGGCTCTTTGGGTGTCCTTTTATACATAAAGTGTAGCCAACTGACGATTTCTACTATTTTCATTAAGGGTTAATAGCATCTAATAGCAACAAACTTTTAAAATGTTCTCATATCAGTTATGAACCCAATAAAACACCATAATACCCATGAAGCTTTCAAATTTTAGCTTGATATTATACTTTTGCTTACGTGGCATGACCGGCAACCGGCTACACCGTTAAATTGCATACGTGGATTTTGTTTATTTATATTTTTAGTTAATTACATGAAGTTTGCTGTTTCAAAATACCCATCAAACTTTGTCAAATGTTTCAAAATACCTATCAAACTTTGCCAGATGTTCACTTATCAGACATGACCCCAGTTGACGTGGATCATAACGGTACAAATTTATGACGTGACATGTACATTTGTCCTAAAGTAAAAACGGGTTTATTTGATATCAAAACAAAACAAACAAAGTTTGATGAGTATTGTGGTATTTTATTGTGTTCATAATAATATGTAAACATTTGGGAAAGTTCGTTACTATTAGATGTCATTAACCCCTTTCATTAAACCAAAGATTTTATGGTGGGTGTGTCATGCAATTCGAAAGCTGCATCACACATACTTACTTTACAAAATAGAATTTTATGACCATAACCAGTAGTAAAAATACCCAGTCCTGCCAGATATGGTGTAAGTAGAATGTAGATAGATCATACCCCTACCTAAGGAAAACCCGAAGGTAGGGAGACTTTGACCAATAGTGCTAAAAAAAAGGCTAGACAACTCCGCAAGCTTGAGCCTAATCTTTAATAAACTGAGAACCCACCATCAACTCCGTAACCTTGCAGATTTATCTTTTTTTATCTATAAATAACCGAGAACCCACCATCAACTCTGTATCTTCCCCCTTTGGTGCAAGGTGTACGTTATTATTGTTAAATATTGTTGTTTGGGTCTCTGTCTTGGTGGCCATCGTGTAAGGTGTTTTGTCCCTTTTAATTAAGATTTTAATATAATCCCTTAATGAGAACCTTAGCACACAGGCGAGCTTGCTAGTACTGAGTCACAACAATATACATAAAATGTTTGACTATATTATTTATTCAAATTTCAAAATGCAGTGTTCAATAATGTTATGCAATTTTTTATGTCATTTCCAGGTGTTAGAAACCGCAAGCACTGAAAAGTCACATGATTATCAACCATCTCAGAGATTCAAACTTCATACCATATGTACAGATCGACTCAAATAACTTCTGGAATTACTCCATTAATGACTTTTTTCTTTTAACCAATCAGTTAAATATATATTCTTTGTTTCTTGTGTTGCAGTTGGAGAGGAATTTGCAGAGTTAAAAGTTCTGAAGTTGAAGAAGTAAACAATTTCGATACACAACCTATATTCGCATCATCAGCTACTGAGTAATACATGAGGTAGAGATATGCCAAATTAGGCAAGAATTGCTGTTTACGATTTCCATATGCTGCACCAAAACTTCTAGTTTTCTCATTATAAATCGAATAATATTGCGTTTTTTGCAATAGGTACTTTTAAGTTTTAATACACTCAGTGTCCATGTTTCTTTCAATGGCTAAATGTATGGACAATCTTATAGTAATATTATCTGTTTGTCGCACCTAAGACATTGTTGCATGTTCTTGTTTTAGAACCTCATGCAATCATGCATATGACGCTATCCTGGTATTATCGTTCACTATGGTGTCATCATCGAATCAAACACACACACAACACACACGCTTGTATATATTCGAGAGTCGTTGAGTACATAATGTGATTAATTATAGTTCACTTACGCCAACTTCTTGATTTAACCGAAATTAGTGTTTCTCAAGTAAGAAGTAATATGGATCTCAAGAACAATTTTAGATGAGCGAGAAAACAACACTATAAGCAAGGTACAATAGAACTTTGTTACTAATTAACTATTAGATGTTTTGCCATACAATCCTTTAGAATGTGTTTAATCAAATTTTGACATTTGGGCTTTTTCCATTTCAAATTAACCCAACTATTTAATAGGTGACACGAACTCCTTGATATCTAAGAATTTCCCCGATAAGCTCACCCTTACCTGACCCGACATACCTCCCACATATCTCTCCATCTCTAATGAACAAAAAGGTCGGGACCTCAATGACCTCCATATCTTTCAAGAACTGCATACAACTTTCATTCTCGTCGCCATTCATTCTTGCAAAAACAGCATTGTCCATTTGCTTTGATAGTTTCAAAACAGTAGGGTATACCTTCACGCACGGGCCACAATGTTTTAGGCCAACATCAAGCACAAGAAGTTTCTTATCCGCCTTGTTATCAGCTATTAGCTTTTCAACATCTTCCCTGTTATGGAGTTGTACCTAATGACGCATAGGATGAAAAATAAGAAAATGAAAGTTTGTTCCAGATACACATATATATGTCTATGTCTATGAACAATTATGTGTGCTTGTATAAGCACACAGGACAAGGCATACTATAATCATGTTATATCTAAGGGGTCATTAGCCGACCCTAATTAGCCCACTTTATTCATTATCTATTCGGTTCAATGGCTAGTTTCTTAATAACTTTTGCAATCAACCCCTTAATCATATAGATTTGTTAATTAAAAGTTCCAAAACGAACTGTTTGAACAATAAAAAAACAACACTAAAATGAATTTACTTGTCAAACTATGATTTCCTAAATTTAATTCATTGTTAATCATTACTGTGTTAGGTTGAATCTAGGTTTGAAAAAAATATGGATGCATCATTGAGCGAACTATAGTTTTGTCCCTCTTAACTTAAAATCCTGGCTCTATACGCACACAGATACTTGCGTTGTCAACTAAGATTCATATTGTTGTCTAATAAAATACTTATATGCAAATAATTAAATTGGTAAATTTTACATTTATGTTTCCAAATGATACCTTTTAGCTATATTAATATATGTTGTGGACCATTATCTATGTTAAAGTAATGTTAATAAAGGTCTTTTAACCTCCTAACTTTGTTACCCTTCTATTGATTTACTTATATTTAGTTGGTTTTTGTTATGATTTGAGAATTCCCAGATGTAAATATAAATTATGCATTCTCAAACTTTTGCGTAAATTTTTTTGGGTTTTGCTAACTACAGCCTTATTTACTCAAACACCTTTTACATGTTTATTTACAAAACTTACCACTCCGGAGTGATTGTCGCCATAATACAAAACATCACCCATCAACATATCGGGCCCAATTCCTTCTTCTTCATGAATCTTTTCCATGTTTTTATAGAAGGTAAAATGAGGCACTTTTTCGATCTTTTCCCTAATAAACAATTCTCTCATCTCATCCGATTCATCACCCAGAGCCAACAAGAAAACAACGTCGTTGCATGTCTTACTTAAGTTCACCATAAATGGATACATCTCGCTACTTTTCTTACTAGTAGTTGCAGCAAATTCAACCACCACTAGCTTTTGTTTAGCTTCACGTAAAGCAGTCTCAAATTCGACCACACTATGGACACGTAGTACTTTGTCCTCATCTTTGTCTGCTTTAGCAGTTCCGCCACCAGCGCTGTCAGTTTTCGTGGCAGCGCCACTGGCGGAACTCTTTATGGAAAGCTTTGGTAAGAGAGTTTTTGTTTTTTTTGGGAAAAAAGATAGGAGTGTAGGGTTGTAGTAGGATGAGCAAGGGTTTAGTTTGGTTGTGGTGTATAGGGTTTGAGGTGGCTTAACAATGAGGTTTGTGAAAGTTGCCATGGTGGTTGGAAATGTGGAGAATGATGGTGGTGCTAGTGGTGCTAAAGGTGGTGGGGAAGGAGATGGATAATGGGGTTGAAAAAGAGGTGAGATGAGGTGTTGAAATCAAGCGAGGGATCATGGGAACCACTCGTTGAAGTTTGAAGCTCATCCACCAATCACTTTGATTTTTTTTGTTCTGATATTTTCATAAAAGTATAAGAATGTTACATGAGAGGATAAGGAATTGAAAAGTCATACGAACATTTATTTGTAGCATGGTATTTTTTGTTTCAACTTAGAATGATAATAACTTACCTTAAAACCTTGTTTAATTATTTTTTACTCTCTTCTTTTCAAAACATAAGTTCAGTTTTAACTTTTAAAATTTATTCTCTTCAACTTTGATCTTAGCTTTTTATTGTGTTATAATGCAAAATATATAAATGAATTAGATTTTAAATATATTTTAATTAGTATACTTTTTATCAAATATTATAAATAATAATAATAATAAATAAATAAATAAATAAAAATAATAATTTAAAGTCAAACTAAGTTGAAAAAAAAATCAAAAAATTAAACGGAATTTATATTTTAGGACGGAAATAGTAGATACACACTTTCTCCGTCCTATAATAAATATCCATTCTAAAAACTATATTTTTTATAATTTTCTAAGTGCATTTTTATCCAATAAACCACAATCTTTATCCACAAAATTATCTTCTAATTGGTTAAATACAAGTAAACACTTATCTCAACTACTTAGTATGTTTTTAAATCTTGAAACTTAAATTAATTTAGTTTGACTAAATTACCTTTAAATACCCCTTAATAATACACCTTAAGCTTTATTAATTCTAAACTTGAAAACTTTTCAAAATCACGCACTATATTAATTTTAAAAAACACATGTTTTGCATCAAGGGCCGAACCAATAATCACGATTTCTCAAATACAATTATTTGCGCTATAAACCGTCACTTTTGGACGGGTATTCACTACAAAAAATGGCAATAGTAAACACTTTTTTTTACACACTTGTGAAAATGTGTACAATTTTGTCATATTGTTCATAGTTGTAAATGTGTACAAATTATGGACACTTATAAATGAGAAAAATACTCAAAAATTCACACTTTCAATTGTAGAGAAAAAAATTATACACTTAAAAATGTCATTAAATAGTATTCACGGTTACAAGTGTGGATAAATATTATGCTTTCTTAACACACAAAAGTGTGTAAAATATATGCATAATTTTGTAACACATTTAATCGTAAATTTAGAAGGAAATTCCACAGTTTAAAGTGTGGAAAATTATTAAAAAGATTAGAAATCAAGTTCTCCAAAAGGTGAAGATCGGTGGGATCACCCTGGTCCCACGATCCTATGGATGCCAACCGGACCTCCCCAGGACCCAAATTTCAGAACGAAAGACTGTCCAGGTGTTGATTCGGGAGGTGGGCTTTAAACCCAGCCATTTTCTCCAAAAGCCCCTCGATAACCAAATAATCCGAAAGATTTTGCGGTGGGGAGATGGTACCAAATGATCTTTAGTGCCATGAAAGAGGTTTGAACCCGGGTCAATTGACTCAAGCCCAAGAGCTCTTACCAATGGACTAAAGCATCATTGGTAGATTAGAAATCAAGTTGACACATAAAAAAGTGTGAACTTTTTAAAATTAACACGTGTCACTTTGTAACATATTCCTCTCTCCTTTGTCTGAGAAAAAAAAAATCATTTCACCCGCTTCACTTCACTCTATCTCCAAAATCAAAATCCCCAATTCGATTAAAAAAATTCACACACAAAAACACACAGTAACATAGGGTTTCGTTCAAAAATCCCCAATCTCGTTAGTTAGGTGTTTAGTTTGGGTTTCGATACTTAGGGTTTCGATGCAACTAGCTAGTTTCGATACTTATTAGGGTTAAATCTCGTTATGTTCATTCACAGCTTGAATCTAGTATGATTTTTGTTACTTTTTAATTTTTGTTATTTTTTATGATTGATTTTAGTTGATAAATTGTGAATTGTTTTAACTTAAACGATGTTATAAATTTTGATATAGTGTGTTACGGTATGATATGTAAAACGCTAGTTTTTGTTTATGTTAGTTTTAGGTTGATCGGATATATCGTTTGTGAATGTATCTTTATGTGATATAGTGTGTTACATTATGATATGTGATAGTGTTGGTTTGAAGCTGAAATCAAATTATAAATTGATGTTTAGATGTTTAAAACTAAAACTGCAGTTGTATGTGAAATTAGGATAGTTGTATGTATATTGGTTTTTTTTAATTGTATAGACATGTTTAGGTAAGCTGCATAAATGGATAAAAGCTCATATAACAAGCAAAACTTTTAAAGAATGAGTCAAGTCTTTTATTTAATTTGATTGTGCTAGAAGTGTAACAGATGTAATTGCATGTCCATGCCTTAGATGTTATCATTGGGACGTGAATACTTGGCGTGGCCACATATTGCGTTATGGATTTTTACCGGGGTACATCATGACATCAAATAACGATAAATTTATAGCATCATTTATCCTATTTATATTGCTCGTTTTATATCATTGTATATAAGAATTGGTACTTAATCGTTTATTTCTATACATCTCAGTTATTATCGAGCAATTGGTGAAAGTTAGCATAAAGGACGTGTTTTGGAGCTAAATTGATGAAGTCCAAGAAAGTGTACTAGACTGACAAAGAACATTCTAGATAGACACGATGCATCTCAATACTTAGACGGATTCATGACCATTGCCTGATTTTGATGCATATGCCGTATTCATTTCTACAATACCCCGTATATGAAACCTTGGTCAGTAAGAATAACAAGCATGTTTTAGTATCAACACGTCGTATTCACATAAGCTAATACGACGTATCCAAGCCGTAACTTCACAAGACATCGATGACGGGAAGACTCCAATATGTCGTATCCATGTGCAACGATACGCCATATTGGATGACGGTTGATGAATATTCTAGAATATTATAATTGTGGACCCTACGCTAAGCTACCTCGATACGCCATATTGGTCTCACCCGATACGCCGTATCGGCCTATTTTCAAAGATTATAAATAGAAAGCCTAACATTCGATTTTCAAAGAGCTTCTAACCACCAAGTACGGCTCATAGATGATTTTAGAAGATCAGAAGGTCCTGCAAGTGCGCTCATTCCATAGGAAAACTCTTGTAATCATTATACTCCACATTACTCGTTCGGTTAGCGTATTGTTTTCCTCGTGAACTTTATTTTAATCGTTTTGAATATGTATTTGTGTATTGTTACAGATATTATGGGCTAATACCTGTAGGTATTAGCCAATTTTGTTACAATTTAATATTTTGATTTGTTTATATAGGTTGTTTACTCTTTCAATTGCATGTTGATTATGTTTATCACTTCATTCTCGTTTATGTGCTTGATTATTGTTTATCTTCTATTCAACTAGATTTAGTTCATAGATAAAGTACTGTTTCATTGTTATTTGGAATTGTGTTAAGTGGATAATCGGTTTAGGCCTATATTAAAGTCTTAATTCACTATTTCGGTAATAATGTTAAGTGGATAATAAGCTGGGTTCGGGATAGATATTCATAGAAATTACCTATATGAGTAGATCACTAGTACTATTAGAATGTCCTGTTTATGCTATTGGTAAGTGAACTATATACTAAGACCAGCTTAGGCTATATTTAAAAAGGTCCTCTTTCCTTTAGTAGTTAAGTGGATAATATGCTACTAGTATATAGATAACCCATTAGGCCATAAGTTGGTGAAAGCCTCGTTGTTTGCCTTAGTCGCAATATTGTAGCTCAGATAGATTATAATTGACTGTGTAGTGCGTTATACGGGCTTGGTTAATGGTGACAGGATTGACTGACTCATAAGCCTCGAGTTTAGGGAGAAGACCCGCCTAGCTTACGATAGTAAAAACACCAACGAAAGTAGTACGACCATTTCACACATAGACAAATCTTGAATTTTATCTAATAAATTGATTAATACGTTTTCCTTACATAAGAGCTTGACCCCTTCTTTATTGTTGTCTACTTGTGGGGGTTATTAGTCTCATTAGCTTAGGATAAACCAAAACTCATGCCAGTCTCTCAGGCTGAAAACCCCCTCTTGCGTTAGTTTAGGTTAAATAAGATAATTAGAATACCATTAGATTAAGTATTAGCGTCCACTCTTAGTGATCGACAACCTACTTACCAATGAACCAACAATTGATCGGGTACACTGCCCGTTAGAGTTAGTTAATAGGTAAATTCGGCAAAATATAAATAGTAAAACTTGATAGTATAATTACATATACCACACGACACACATCAGTACACAAATTGGTCGGTTCATAGGGAGACTTCTGAACCTTTACAACCATCTCGACCTAGTTTTGTTCAGAAAACTCCTTTTGGTAAAGATAAGATAAGAAATTTGGTACGTGGTGCTTTAGGTCATTTACCTTCAAATTGCCCACTAGTGGTTCATGGAGAGAATTATGTACCTTCACAACCATCTCGACCTAGTTTTATTCAGAAAATTCCTTTTTGTGAAGATGAGATAAGAAGTTGGTTCGCGATGCTTTAGATCATTTACCTTCAAATAGCTTACTAGTACGGGATTCAATGTCTGGAGATAATGCTGTCGAATCTTCTCAAAGTTCTCATCGTATGGTTGAGGATGAGAATGTTGGTGAATCTTCTCAAATTTCTCATTGTAGGGTTGAGGATGAGAATGTCGGCGAATCTTCTCAAAGTTCATATCATAGTGCTACAGATGCTACATATAATAAGTTGTTAGAAGAATGTGACAAAGAACTCAACCCCGGTTGCAAGTATTCCAACTTGTCCTTCACGTTACACTTGTATCACGTCAAGTGTATTGGTGGTGTATCTAACAAGACCTTTGGCATGTTGCTAGAGCTTATAAGGGATGCTTTTCCTCATCTTACATCATTACCATCCTCGGTTAGTGAAGCAATAACACTAACTAAAGATATGAGGCTTGGTTACGAGAAAATCGATGCTTGTCCTAATGATTGCATGATTTATTGGGGTACAAGGAAAGGTAAAAAAAATCTTGTGATATTCGTAAAGCTTCGCGATATAAAAGTGATACGGGTGATGACATAGGTGAAAGTTTAAAGTCAAATAAGTCGTCAAAAGTTTTGCGATATTTCCACTTAATCCCAATACTAAAAAGGCCATATATGTCTGAGAAAATAACAAAGGATATGAGGTGGCATAACATGGGTCGAACAATGGATGGAAAGTTAAGGCACCCGGCAGATAGTCTTGCTTGAAAGAATTTGATTTATATTTTGCCTTCGATCCGCATAGTGTCAGGTTTGGCCTTGCTAGTGACGGGGTTAATCCTTTTCGAACAATGATTACAACCCATAGCACTCGGCCAGTGTTGTTGATTCCTTATAATTTACCTCTGTGGATATGTATGAAACAAGAATATTTTATTCTTTCATCGGTTATTCCAGGAGAGAAACTCCCGACAATGATATAGATGTTTATCTACAAACTTTAATACAGGGCTGAAACTATTATAGAAGGGTGTGGACGCTTATGATGTTTTTTCAAAAAAAAGAATTCAAGTTAAGAGCTTCACTGATGTGGACCATGAATGATTTTCCTGCCTATGCTAACTTATCTGGGTATAGCATAAAGGTTTGTGTGACATGCCCAGTTTGCGCGGATTCAACTTGTTCAAGGTGGTTAAAATATGAAAGAAACTTTTGCTACATGGGACATCGTAGATGGTTATAGTAAAATCATAAATATCAGTTTCAAAATGACCAATTTGATGGTACATTTGATAAAGAGGGCTCACGTACCCTATTGACAGGATGTCGTATTTTGAAATAGCTAAGCTGTGCAAGTTTTATGTATGGGAAGTCTAATAAATCCAGTAATAAGAGAACAAGGTATGGTTTTGGTTGTTCAACAAATGCTCACAATGAAGCGAACAACGAATCAAGTGCATTTGAGGATATTTGAAAATTTTGCAGAAGAAGAAACTGTTGAGCACCAGTTATAGAAGAAGAAGCGTGTATTTTTTGATTTGCCGTATTGTAAGTATAATTTGATTAGGCATAATTTGGATGTGATGCATATTGAGAAGAATGTTTGTGATAATTTGTTCAGAACCCTATTACTAAAGATAACGAAAACTCTTGCAAGGATCTTATGGAAATGGGAATAAGGCATGACCTCCACCTTATAAATCGTCCTAACAAAAAGCAATACATGCCCCTTGGCATGTAACACCATGTCTAGTGTTTAGAAGTTCAACATCTTACAAGTTTTTAAAAATCTTACATTTCGAGACGGATATTCATTTAATATTTCAAGGGTGTGAGCATGAAAGATCGTAAAATTACCAACCTAAAAGTCATAATTGCGATATTATAATGCAAGACATTTTGTCGATAGCTCTTAGGGTTTCCATGCTTTCAAGAGCACAATTTCGAGTAGTTAAAGTGGTTTTTGATTTTTTGTTTCTTTTTCAAAGGGTTGTGTGCGAAAGTTTTTGATCTTGATGAATTAGAAAAAATGTAGTCTCAAATAGCACTTACATTATGCGAGATGGAGAGATTATTATTTGACTATCCACTTGATATCGGAGGCCAAGCTTGGTGGACCCATTCATTATAGATGGATGTATCATGTTGAAAGGTACTTGATGCGGTTGAAGTCATATGTTCGCAACAAGGCTCAATCGAAGGGATCAATCACTGAAGGATATATTAAAGATGAATGTCTTAACTTTTTTCAAGATGTTTCGAATGTGTTGAGACTATCTTTAATCGCCCTCCTAGAAATGATGAACACATTCTTGAAAAAGATATGTATATTCTTAATTCGGGTGGTCGTAAGCTAGGAAAGGTTGAGATTATGAGCTTGATTACAATTCATTAGCTCAAGCACACCGCTATGTTCTACTAAACCATAGTCAAATTCATCCATTTCGCGAGTAAGTATATTTGTATATAATTTTTTCCGCAGTGGCTTCAAGGGTAAGCAACCAAATTTATAGTTAGTATATAGCGGTTGAAGTCATATGTTCGCAACAAGGCTCAACCGGAGGGATCAATCACCGAAGGTTATATTAAAGATGAATGTCTTACTTTTTTTTCAAGATATTTTGAATGTGTTGAGACTATCTTTAATCGCCCTCCTAGAAATGATGAACACATTCTTGAAAAAGATATGTATATTCTTAATTCGGGTGGTTGTAAGCTAGGAAAGGTTGAGATTATTGAGCTTGATTACATTTCATTAGCTCAAACACACCGCTATGTTCTACTAAATCATAGTAAAATTCATCCAGTTCACGAGTAAGTATATTTGTATATAAGTTCTTCCACAGTGGCTTCAAGGGTAAGTTACCAAATTTTAAGTTAGTATATGAGTTCTTTCATCTTCAGTGTGCATAAACTAACAAGTGTATTTAAAACTATAGGTTCCATCCTTAGAAAATATTTAGTTTGATGAAGAAGTTGTGTCCATTGCTAGTGGCCCTAGAGTTATTGCTAAACAATATAACGGCATCATCACGAATGGTTATAGATTTCTTACTAGAAGAAGTGAAGAGTTTAAAGACCCAAAATTCAGGATTCATTGTGGAAGTTGAAGGAGGAAATTAGCATGGGAAACTTTCCAACATTATAAATCTAGAATATTTTGGTGGATACAAAGTTGTGCTTATTTGAGGCTGAAGCAAGCTGATTGGGTTTTTTAAGCAGATGATGAAATGTGACTTGCTTTTCTACTTAGATTAGGGTGAATAAGTTGTCAAAATAGCATTTTTAGTTTAGGATGAACTATGTAGTATATGCAAGTTTAATAGTATGTAGGGGTGTGTTTGGGAATTAGGATTTGCTAATAGATAAGCTTTTTCGAGTAGTTGATGAAAAAAGTGCTTATGCAGTGTGCTTGTGCTCTTGTTCGAACTGTTATGATGTGAATGGAGTTTTTTATGTTAGTATACTGAGTTGTTTGACATGTGATGGGGGTGTTTAGGAATATGGATTACATATTTGAATAGATTATGTGCTTATTGAGCATTTATGAGCAGGTGAAGATATGTGACTATGCGTATCTACATAGTTTGAGGGTGAAATAAGCTTTTTTTTATAAGGATTTTGAGGTTGAATAGTTTGAACTTGTTTTTGTTGGTGGATTCAAGTATGTCAGTGTAACCTTAGGGGTGAAATAAGCTGTTTTAGGTAAGTTTATTTTATGGTTATGAGCATAAGCAGTTTAACGTAGTAAATGTCAAACAACCATTTTTGCGTTTTGATACAGTAGATTGCTTTGTGTTATTGTATTGCAGTCTTACACATGTCCCATAACCTATACGACCATATGAACAAGTTAGTGAGTATTACAAATTCTTAAGGAGTGTAAAAAAATAAGCTCCAGACCAATACTAGAAAGGAAAATCCATTTTACTAACTGTTATCCTAACATACCATGTATCCATTTTGCGCTCAAAAAAAGTATGTTTAACCTTTAAAGTAACATTTTTTCTCTTTAGTATAGTTAATTTATGAGCAGTAGTTAACATGCTCATCAGGTGAGCATATGATTACTTTTCCTGCATAATTGACTTGAATTGAATCCTTTTCTTGCACACTCATAAATTGACCATTATCCTCACTTATATTACAATCTGCTTATGAAACCAGGTTGCTTTGGATATCAGTCGAAGGGGCAAAGGAAATTCTCAAGAATGACGAGCATTTGTTGATTTTGAGGAAAAAGAAGTCTAGGTAATTGCATAATTGTGGTAGATGCTAGATAAATGAATTAATTGTTCATTGTAATCTGCTTATGATTTTTAGTCTCAAGTTGAATCCGGTTTATATGATGTAATTGAGATTTAAATTTGGAATTTGTTTAGTTTTATAAAATTATCTGAATATAAAACTCTGGACGTTGTTATGATTTTTAGTTTTCTATAAATATCTGGATGTACAAATAGCACTATATAATTTGTCACACTTTAAAGTGTGAACTTTTCTAAGCTTTTTTTAGTTGGCTTTTGGTTGGTTTGTTCAGACTTTCAAGTGTGAAGTTTTTATAATTCTTAACATTTTAAAGAGTGTAGCTCCTTCTTGTTTGTTCACACTTTCAAATGTGGACTATTAAATTCTTATCCTCGGTTTACAATGTGAAGCTTCTTTCCCTTATGTTCACAACTAACTATGAGATAAAAAAGAAAAAAAAAATATCTCCACACTAAGTTGTGTGAATAGTCTATTTATATATAATAAGTGTGGCGATTCACAATAATTTTGTAACACCCAATATCCCTACATAAGAGGAAAGTGTGGAGCATGGTTGTTAAGATCCCGATCCTGATATTAGGATCTTACGATTTTACGATACTACAAAGCAAAAACGATCCCGTTCATACATAGGATCTTTGTAGGCTTAAGATCTTATAGGATCCTGGTTTTGATCATACGATCCTAAGATCTAATCTGATCTGATCTTACTTTTCTCGGATTACAAACAAAAAAACTACAAATTTATGGATTTTTTTTTGTAGAATTCAAAACAACATGTTAATCTTTTTAAACATTTTATAATCATAATTTACGATTACATTCCTATGAAACATATCATTCTGTATTTATGGTATATAATAATTTGTAGATTTATATAATATTACAAAAACTATTAAGAAAATGACTTTGTAGTAAGATTTGAAGATCCTGACCCGATCTTACGATCACGATCTTACAAAGACGAAAACGATTTGGATTCCGATCTTGAAAATCTTGGTGTGGAGAATGAAATTGCACATACTTTAATGTGTGAAGATGTACCTAATAAAATGTGTAAAATGACATGCTTTTTTGTAGTGTTATTCGTCTAGTTTTATAAAAACGCAAACTAAAGATGAGATTATTTTTTGTGAAATGAAAGGAGTATAACTTAGGCTGTGTCTGTTTTTTAAAAAGAGGCTTTTAACAACCTTTGAATCTGAACCGTTCAGACGTGGTCGAAATTTTACTGCTCGCACCATTTGTTTTTTTTTCCGCTCGACACGTCCGCCGTAGGCGAGAAGATCTTAATGGTGCAGGCTTGAGAGGGGTGTTTTAACGCTTCTTGTCTCTTATTAATACAAAATAACCCAAAAAAAATTAGACGCAATGAACAGAAATGCGGTTCAAACACGTAGCTTTTTTTCCCGCTCGGACGGTCGATTCAGACATTTACGCGCAAATTGATTCGGATGTGCGATTGATTCGGGCTATTAAAAACAAACACCACCTTAATTTTGTATGAAAGAAAAATAACTTATAAACGAATAATCATTCCCATAAGGTTATCTTGACACACTTATAATTCATATATATTGACATGGAAAAAAAAATAAAAATAAAAATAATTAATCAAAATGACTGATAATTGGAATATGGTATATTCTAGATAAATGTTTGGCGTGTTAAGTTAGGATTGTTTAGATTTTTTCTTCTTTTATTTTTTTTATTATTATTTTTTTTCCTTTCCTTTTTTTGTGTGTGTCAAGTAAGGTAAGAAACTATCAAACAATTTTGTGTGTAACAAAAGTCGACCAACACATAAATACATATAACGAATTAACATATACAAATTATATCATCCTCATACACAATTTGAAAGCGAAATAGATCTCTTTTAGTTATTGGTGTGGTCCAACTTATGTTACATAAACGAAAGGTTCGAAATTATGCAGTCGTTAGAAGTAGTATTTCCAAAGGCTTATATTTATGTCACAAAGATATATATATAAATAAATAAATAAAATAAAATAAATCCCTCTTTGCTATTCTTGAGAATGACACTAATTGTAAGAGCTCGTAATCGACGAGCCTAGTTCTATGTCAATTTCTCTTCTGCATTTGTTAATATCTAGTTTTGTTCAAGTACCCTTTTAACTTTTTGAAGCATATCTGGGATGAGACGACATTAAAATAAAGTGATTTGTAACCAATGTTTAAAATATATCTTTGTATGTTTTCATGCTATCATTTCATTTTTGCGAAAAGGCATTTTATATGAGAACAAAAGTACACAACTATATTGTCATCACATTGGGCTAAATTAATAAATTGAAGTCCAAAGTGTTGTTTGATTAATGATTAATACAGAATTGGGCTAGCAGGTCCACAATAAACATGTCCAGTTGAATGTGAGGTAATGTTTGGACTTTGGATTGATAAAGGAAATGTTATAATTTTTAATATCTTTGTTTGATGCTTAGGTTGGGTAAGCATGGTCCAAAAACCGGACCCGACCGATAAAAATCAGATCGGATCGAAAACCAATTTAGTCTAAAACATCATAACGAAGATCAGATCAAAATGTGTTCGGTCTGTGATGAGTGTGTAAATACTCATCATTTTTGGTTAAATTTGAATCAAAACGTTTAAAACGCTCGAATGCATCAAAATATCGAAAATATTCCAAAATTGCATTTTATATGTTTCGGATGCAAAATGTTTAAAATCGATGAAAAAGGAGCAAAGTTTGCATAATTGGCGCTTCACCCCCAAGTTTCTAAAATTGTCAAAATAGTCCTCGAGTCAAAATTTCAAAGAAAAGTTACCAAAGGTCCTTTTAAAATCATAACTTGTCAAAATTAGTCCTTTGGTGAAAAATATCAAAAGTTTGAGAAAATTACAAGTTTGGTCCTCCAACTTTGAAATTTGGCGAAATGGCCCCTGAAAATTGGAAAATGATGATTTGGTCCCTGTACTTTTGAAGCTTGTCAAGATTAGTCCCTTGGAGCAACTTTGTTGAATTGGCGTGATTGGTCCCCGATTTTCGTAAATTGCACACTTAGTCCTTGTCATTAATACCTTTGCTTTGTCACAATCCTTTTGACCGCCTATCCATTGTGCCCCGTCAAAATACATTTTGGACCCTTTTATTATTAATAGCCGGTCAATCCTAGTCAAACAATCCACCTCCTTGGCGCCAAAACCCTTCTCCCCACTTTTCTTTCTGCAAACACTCGCTACACACAACCTTCCTCACCTTATCACAAACCCGTCCCCCTCCAAACACTACATCCAAAATCATTAACTCTTCACCTCTCCCACACTCAATCTCACTCCAATTTGTTAAAAAGCTTTTCCCGCCAAAAATAACAAATGGCCAAGATGACCCTAAAGTCATCCAATGGCCTCAAAACCAGTGGGATTTGAGAGAGAGAGAAGAAGTCAAGTGGGGCTATAAAGAGAAAGATTGAAGCAAGAAAAAGAGTTAGTTAGTTTTTTCAATTTTTCTTAAATGTCGCTTTTTAAATTAATGTTCTAGTTAAGCCAAATGTTGTAGTTTAAGTTTATTTGTATCTTATTCAAGTTAAAACATCATGTATTAAGCTTTTGAGTTCTCAATCCAAGTATTTAGATAAATTCCATATTTTCGTGTTATTGTTGTAATTGTTAATCTTAAAATCTTATGTGTAAGCTTTGGTGGCTTGTCTTTAATCTCAACAAGCTTGTATAAGCTTATGATAGCTTTTGCATGCTTAAATTCAAGGTTTAAGTAATTTTGGTTCATAGTCAATAATAGTCAACTGTGGGAGCAAATTGGAATTGGAAATGGATAATGGTGTTGCAGGATTTGGTTTTGGGTTGGAAATGGTTTGATATATTGATATTGGGTCTGGTTTAGCCTGTGACACCAGCTGGACATTTGTGAGTTATATTCTCATTTTCAATTTCTTGTCAATATTGCATTTTATGCTTAAATGTGTATCTGTGGTCACCAATGGTTGAGGTCTGCTTAATTAGTTGTTTTTAGGTCTAGTTAACTTAATGTGATCAATATAGTAAGGTGGTTCAGTAGCTTAAGTGGTTTTAGTTGGTTATCAGTAGTTTTAAAGGGTGTTTGATTTCTTTGCTTTATCGCTTGTTTAGGGTAGTTAAGTACATGAGTCTTGTTGTTTCATGCTTGTGTAGCCATTTCACACTCATATCGGTCATAATCTCACAACCGCTAGCCACAAAAGTCAAAATTACACTTTAAGTACTTTAAGACTCATTTGTTGGAATTTTGGCACATCAAATTCTTGTTGTGTGTTCCAAATACCTAGATAAAGCTAGCATTAGTCTTATTTCATCTATTAAGTTCATTTTCAGTTCAAAATCATGATCAAAACTCAAATAAGTCAACTTTTCGCTTTGATAAAAGTCAAATGTTGAAAACTCGGTTTTGTTCAAATGAGATGAATTTTCCTTGATTCATTTCGGGCCAAATCATGTGAATCTTGTGGTTTTAGAAACTTCTCTTGGTCTACTTTGTTATTGTCATTTTGTGAAATTTTGTTAAATTTTATAAGCCTCAATAGAGCTTGTCAATATGGGTTCAAGTGCCTGTGCATGGCATTGATTCGCATGTGACTTTTCCAAGTTTTGTAGCTATTGCACGAGCTCATCCGAGCACCTCGGGTCTGATTTTTGGTTTACATGTTCTTAGCCAGGTTATCTTGAGGTTCCAATAATCGCTTTCTAGTTTCCACTTATTTTGTGGCTTATAATCTTGCTTAAAGTAGACCACCGTAAACTGCTTTTTAGCTTAAATCTCAATTCATCCAACTGTGTTAGCTTGCAATCAGAGGTTATAGCTTGTTGATTATTGTTGCATTTGGTCATGTTTAGCATAGTGTAGTTCTGCTTTCGGTTGGTGCCTTTTGGTGAGCTTTTGTTTATCCAAGTGCTTATTCATAAGCACTTTCCATATCAGTTTCATATTCCTCCTAACAACCCCATGTTTTTCCATTTTTCTTAGCTTCCTTATATTATTTTAGAGTTTTCCTGAAATTTTCAGATTTTTCTAAGTTGATTTGCTATTTTTCTTAATTTAAATTAGTTTTTAAGCATTTTTAAATAGCATTTAATACAAAAAACTAAGAAAAGGTTCAAAAAAATAATTTTTCAATTTTCTTAAGTTTAGATAAATATAAAAAGCCAAAAAAGTATTTTTCCATATTTTTCTTAGTTAAAATTGTATTTTAAATAATTTAAGTAGTTTTTAATAGTTTAAAATTCATAGAAAATAGAAAATAATCGAAAAATACAAAAATAGTTTTGAAAATTCTATTTTGATATTTTAGATTTTTCTAAGTCTTAATTTTATTTTTCTAGCTCTATTTCCTATTTTCTTGCCTTGTAGGTTATTATTTAATAGTTAAAATTAGTTTTTAATTAATAATAATTAATTTAATAGTTATAAAATAATTTTCTTTTCCAAATATTTTCTTTTATCATTAGGATTGTAAAATGTATTTTCATATTTTTAGGACTTTTATTTCTTAGATTTCACTTTTTATTTTGTGCGTTTACGTAATTTTTATTTAAACGTACGTTTTTAGTTGTAAGTTTTAAACGTTCATCATTTTAAATATAGTGATAGCATTTATTTAATAGTTTTTATCTTTTTAACTTTCTTTAATTTGCATTT
This sequence comes from Chrysanthemum lavandulifolium, assembly GCA_022545495.1. NCBI lineage: Eukaryota > Viridiplantae > Streptophyta > Magnoliopsida > Asterales > Asteraceae > Chrysanthemum > Chrysanthemum lavandulifolium. Next base: position 37,413,424 of record CM040244.1, on the reverse strand, counting down.
AAGCCGTTGTAATTTGTTGGCTTTTCTGTAGTTATAATTAATTCACCAATCTCTTTTCCGTTCAAATCTCCCGATCACTATACGTTTGATAATCCATTGCATAGCTCGCTGGGACATAACGACCCGGGGAAACACTATACTCCTCAGATCTTCATTGAGTTCGTTCCTGAGCCGTTTTAAGCTTGTTACGGTCTGCCATTCACAAGTGGCAGGCTTGAGTGATAAAGCTTGACTGCAGGAGCGATCAAATTTTTGGCACCGCCGGGAGTCGTGGTGATTATCTTCCGTCTAGCAGATTAGTGATTTGGATACTCACTCCTTGTTTATACCATTTGTATGTGTTTATATTCTCTTTTTCAAAAACCCAAAAAGATTTTCATTCTTTGTTTTTTTTTCAAAAATGTTTATCCAAAAACCCAAAAACATTCATCTTTATCCTCTTACCCTCTTTGATTCTTTATCCCTTTACCCTCTATCCTTTTGATTCTCACTTCTTCTATTCTTATGGAATCTCTCGAGGACTAATTCGGGACGGTTGAAAACTTGATCAGATCTCAAATGTCAAGAATTGAGTTGTTCGTGACGATCCATTCATTCTGCGTAGGGAAATGGAACGAGACACCGGGGTGACAAAGGACCAAGTACTTCCTTTTGATAATGGAAGTTCGAAATACGTCCAACCCACGGTTATCCAAAGACCTAACCCCTCGATTGCTCTTAAGCCGTCTAGAATTGATTCTAAACTTTCACGATTTACGGTTAAAAGCAAACATGCAGAATTCATCCGGTGACTAGCAAGAATGACTTGCCTAATCTTCACGCTTCTCAAGAACCAAAACCGGAGACCATAACGGAAGTGGTGGAAATTGCTAGCTCGTGAGCACACCACTTGTCCCACCTCCTGCTTTTTCCGAATGTTCTTCGAGACTTGATAGTCATTCGGATCACTATGTTGGTTTTGTTGATTCTTCAATAAACCGATTCCTCTTCATAACTCTCAAATGCAATCGCTTATTCCTTGTGTCGGTTGTGGTGAACCTCTCTTTGGTTCACCACGTCGTTGGTGTACTTGTGTACAATGTGGTAATGATATTCATAACGGAGTTGTTTGTTTTGTGGTTCGAGGAATTCATTTGATTATGATCCTAATCGAACTCATTTAACGACTCCTCAAACTTTTCCAATTACCCACCACGCCCGACTTATCTTCATATGACCAACATTATCACTGTGAATTTTGTGGAGGTCCTCATCAAGGATTTGAGTGTCAATCCGAAATACGTTTGTCTATGAACAGTTTTCCAATGATGCTCGTAACTTTGGTCATAACCAAAATCCATATGATTCACTGTCTGCACTCAACAGCTTTTATGTTGTGAGTACTATGGAGGTCCCCATTTCACCGATTGTCAAATAGGGAACCCAGCCTTGTAACAATTATGACTCTCACATGTTTGACAATTTCCAACCTCCACAAGACCATACGGTTCAAACTCCACCGAGCCGTTGTCTCAAGAAATCTCCCAAGATTTTGAAACCGCAATGAAAACACTTGATGATATGATTAGTAACTTTAAGAATCAAGTGAGTAGTGAAAAGTCCATGGGAGAATTGCTTGCCGAAGAGCGAGAGGCCCGCCAATCGAGGGAAGAATTATTAGTCCTAGAGCATGCGGCTCAAGACGCTCCCAATTTCTTAAGGCCGCTCTATATGATGATGATAATGAGGAGAGTTTTATCCTTTTAAAGATAATAGTTCTCAACTCCTCAATCAATCGATATCCCAAAGATTGAGATTACATCTCATACAACTGCTATCACACCAAGCTCCCACTCACTCTCCGAGCATGGGGACGAGCATCTTGACACTGTTCTCGAAAAGGAATCGGACGAATTCATAAAGTCTAGTGTCGAGGACCTTGTCCCAATCCCGAGAGAGTCACAGGAACTTTGACCATATGTGTGATTCTCTTCCCTCTTGAGTGTTCAAATGATCATTTGAAACTTTCTCCAATGTTAGACGATTTATTGTCTTATGGAAACATCGAGTACGCTGAGGCATCACTTCCACAACTGATGTCGATCATCTTCGAGGAGTTCTCCGTGAACTCACTCACATCAATCCACTCTTTGATTTCAAGCCGATCCGGGAGAGACCGAAAGTCTCATTGATAATGATCGCTCACTCACTTCTTACCCCAATAAATTAAATGAGAATGTTGATCACTTTGTTCCCAAAACATTCAAAGCTACTTTCACTAATCCTCTATTTGAATTCGACTCAATTCACTTCAATTCTCGAGAAACCACTCTTTGATACTCGATTGAGGATAGTGATGAGCCCACAATGGAACAAGAGTTCACAAATTCAATTCATATGAATGATTCTCTTCATAAAGAGTTCTCCGTGAACTCTCTCATGACATATCTCCTCCGAACATGATCATTTCTATTTTGATCTTGAGGATGATATTGGCTCGGAGGAAGGTGTACTCTATCGTATGAGTTTGCTTATTGATGATACTACCTCACCCTTCCTCCCGACACGTCTACATTTGAGGATGAGGAATGGATCTTGATTGTTATCAAGACCTTCTTCCTTTCCTCAAATATCTTGTGATTTCCTTCATCTTCACTCCTTCGGAATGAAGACACTATCTTTGACCCCGCATTCTCATTTATCATTTTTGAGCCGGTTCTATGTATATCTCATCGGTGTGGAACTTTCACGTGCTTCAAATGTTTGTCCAAACATCTTGAATGAAAGTCCGATGGAGATTGTCTCTTCCACTTACTTCCCCATGAACCAATTAATTGGGTCGAGTCAAGCTAGCGACTCGGTAATCAAAACAAGAGCTAAACATGGGTTTTCACCGTGTGTCCCACCCTAGTGTGGGGAGTTACCCACATATTATATATATATATATAAGTTTTCATAAAAAAAAAAAAAAAAAAAAAAATCTTCTTTCTAAATAATGGCCGTAGTATTTCCCTTTACGTTTTTGTTTCGCATAATCACGGTACTTTGAATATTGAGGGCAATATTCATTTCTAAGTGTGGGGAATTCTCACGAATTTTATCATTATACCAATTCCCGCTTTTGGCCAAAATTTTTTTTGGAGTAAGTGTTTGCACTTACTCATTTGGTTATCATCCGCCATGTTTGATAAACAAAAGGATTGGCTAATCCAGAGCAAACGACTCTTGGTAAAGATATATCAAACCGCTTACGGCTTGCAATTTGCCCAAAATTGTATGGTATTCATTTCACCATATCCTAAAAAGTGAAGAGTTGGCTAGCCCGCAAGTTTATGGCTTGTGGTAAAGGCAATGGAAAACAATAATTGGTAATCACCACCAAAGATAATATTGATAATTTATCTAAGAGTTGGCTAGTCCGAGCAAACGGCTTCGTAAAGACAAAATCAAACCGTTGAAAGTCGGTGGTTTGCTCAAAATCACATGGTTATCGATGTACCATGGTTCTTACTTGAATCAAACATTTGGCTACCCGTAAGTAATGGCTTTTGGTAAAGAGATGAAATCCATTAAGTTTTTTCAAAAGATTGCTAGGACTAGCAATAGTTTAGTGTGGGGATTGATGAGTGTGTAAATACTCATCATTTTGGTTAAACTGAACTGCAAAACGTTTTAAAATGCTCGAAATGCATCAAAATATCGAAAATATTCCAAAATTGCATTTTATATGTTTCGGATGCAAAATGTTTAAAATCGATGAAAATGAGCAAAGGTTGCATAATTGGCGCTTTACCCCCAAGTTTCTAAAATTGTCAAAATAGTCCCCGAGTCAAAATTTCAAAGAAAAGTTACCAAAGGTCCTTTTAAAATCATAACTTGTCAAAATTAGTCCTTTGGTGAAAAATATCAAAAGTTTGAGAAAATTACAAGTTTGGTCCAACTTTGAAATTTAGCGAAATGGCCCTTGGAAAATTGGAAATGATGATTTGGTCCCCTGTACTTTTGAAGCTTGTCAAGATTAGTCCTTGGAGCAACTTTGTTGAATTGGCGTGATTGGTCCCCGATTTTCTAAATTGCACACTTAGTCCTTGTCATTAATACCTTTCGCTTTGTCACAATCCTTTTTGACCGCCATCCATTGTGCCCCCTGTCAAAATACATTTTGGACCCTTTTTATTATTAATAGCCGGTCAATCCTAGTCAAACAATCCACCTCCTTGGCGCCAAAACCCCTTCTCCCCCACTTGCTTTCTGCAAACACTCCTGCTACACACAACCTTCCTCACCTTATCACAAACCTGTCCCCCCTCCAAACACTACATCCAAAATCATTAACTCTTCACCTCTCCCACACTCAATCTCACTCAAATGTTAAAAGCTTTTCCTCCAAAATAACAATGGCCAAGATGACCCTAAAGTCATCCAATGGCCTCAAACCAGTGGGATTTGCAGAGAGAGAGAAGAAGTCAAGTGGGGCTATAAAAGAGAAAGATTGAAGCAAGAAAAGAGTTAGTTAGTTTTTTCAATTTTTCTTAAATGTCGTTTTTTTAAATTAATGTTCTAGTTAAGCCAAATGTTGTAGTTTAAGTTTATTTGTATCTTATTCAAGTTAAAACATCATTGTATTAAGCTTTTGAGTTCTCAATCCAAGTATTTAGATAAATTCCATATTTTCAGGTTACTGTTGCAATTGTTAATCTTAAAATCTTATGTGTAAGCTTTCAGTGGCTTGTCTTTAATCTCAACAAGCTTGTATAAGCTTATGATAGCTTTGTACAAGCTTAAATTCAAGGTTTAAGTAATTTTGGTTCATAGTCAATAATAGTCAACGTGGAGCAAATTGAATTGAAATGGATAATGGTGTTGCAGGATTTGGTTTTGGGTCGAAATGGTTTGATATATTGATATTGGGTCCGGTTTAGCCCTGTGACACCATGGACATTTGTGAGTTATATTCTCATTTTCAATTTCTTGTCAATATTGCATTTTATGCTTAAATGTGTATCTGTGGTCACCAATGGTCGAGGTCCGCTTAATTAGTTGTTTTAGGTCTAGTTAACTTAATGTGATCAATATAGTAAGGTGGTTCAAGAGCTTAAGTGGTTTTAGTTGGTTATCGAGTTTTAAAGGGTGTTTGATTTGCTGCTTTATCGCTTGTTTAGGTAGTTAAGTACATGAGTCTTGTTGTTTCATGCTTGTGTAGCCATTTCACACTCATAGCAGCCATAATCTCACAACCGCTAGCCACAAAGTCAAAATTACACTTTAAGTACTTTAGCGAACCTTCGTTGGAATTTTGGCACATCAAATTCTTGTTGTGTGTTCCAAATACCTAGATAAAGCTAGCATTAGTCTTATTTCATCTATTAAGTTCATTTTCAGTTCAAAAATCATGATCAAAACTCAAATAAGACAACTTTTCAATTTTGATAAAAAGTCAAAATGTTGAAAAACTCAGTTTTGGTTCAAATGAGATGAATTTTCCTTGATTCATTTCTGGGCCAAATCATGTGAATCTTGTGGTTTTAGAAACTTCTCTTGGTCTACTTTGTTATTGTCATTTTTTTGAAATTTTGTTAAATTTTTATAAGCCTCAATAGAGCTTGTCAATATGGGTCTAAGTGCCCTGTGCATGGCATTGATTCTGCACAGGACTTTTCCAAGTTTTGTAGCTATTGCACGAGCTCATCCGAGCACCTCTCGGGTCTGATTTTGGTTTACATGTTCTTAGCCAGGTTATCTTGAGGTTTCAATAACTGCTTTCTAGTTTCCAGCTTATTTTGTGGCTTATAATCTTGCTTAAAGTAGACCACCAGAAACTGTTTTTTAGCTTAAATCTCAATTCATCCAATCTGTGTTAGCTTGCAATCAGAGGTTATAGCTTGTTGATTATTGTTGCATTTGGTCATGTTTAGCATAGTGTAGTTCCTGTTTTCAGTTGGTGCCTTTTGGTGAGCTTTTGGCTTATCCAAGTGCTTATTCATAAGCACTTTCCATATCAGTTTCATATTCCTCCTAACAACCCCATGGTTTTCCATTTTTCTTAGCTTCCTTATATTATTTTAGAGTTTTCCTGAAATTTTCAGATTTTTCTAAGTTGATTTGCTATTTTCTTAATTTAAATTAGTTTTAAGCATTTTAAATAGCATTTAATACAAAAAATTAAGAAAAGGTTCAAAAATAATTTTTCAATTTTCTTAAGTTTAGATAAAAATAAAAAGCCAAAAAGTATTTTTCCATATTTTCTTAGTTAAAATTGTATTTTTAATTAATTTAAGTAGTTTTTAATAGTTTAAAATTCATAGAAAATAGAAAATAATCGAAAAATACAAAATAGTTTTGAAAATTCTATTTTGATATTTTAGATTTTTCTAAGTCTTAATTTTATTTTTCTAGCTCAATTTCCTATTTTCTTGCCTTGTAGGTTATTATTTAATAGTTAAAATTAGTTTTTAATTAATAATAATTAATTTAATAGTTATAAAAATAATTTTCTTTTTCCAAATATTTTCTTTTATCATTAGGATTGTAAAATGTATTTTCATATTTTTAGGACTTTATTTCTTAGATTTCACTTTTTATTTTGTGCGCTTACGTAATTTTTATTTAAACGACGTTTTAGTTGTAAGTTTTAAACGCTCATCATTTTAAATATAGTGATAGCGTTTATTTAATAGTTTTTATCTTTTAACTTTCTTTAATTTGCATTTAAGCCGTTGTAATTTGTTGGCTTTTCCGTAGTTATAATTAATTCACCAATCTCTTTTCCGCTCAAATCTCCCGATCACTATACGCTTGATAATCCATTGCATAGCTCACCGGGACATAACGACCGGGAAACACTATACCCTCGATCTTCATTGAGTTCGTTCTCGAGCCGCTTTAAGCTTGTTACGGTCCGCCATTCACAAGTGGCGTGCTTGAGTGATAAAGCTCGACCGCAGGAGCGCATCACCGACTCGCTCGTCCGACGGCCCGCTCATCGGTTTAGTCCCGTCCGCAATCTATTGGTGCGTTTTGCGTAAAATCAGACCGGATCGAATCTGACCGATGACAAGATATGATGAAAAGGATGGACCAAGGACCAGATCGAAATACATTCGGCCCGATCCGGTTGGTTTGATTCGAATTAGTTTATCTATCCAATCCCATCCGTAATAAGCTCCACAATATCGTCTCATGAATGGAATTTTGTATCTAAGGTCCTTCTTATCACCCTAGCTTATGAAACTAGCTTCATTGTGTAGGTCTTAAGTAGGCTTCGAGCATTATTCAAGAAGTGCACAATGGGTCTTGTGGCCTTCACATTGGGCCAAGATTGGTCATTGCCAAGATAACCAAACTTGGATACTTTTGGCCTTCCATGCACAGAGACGCAATGGCTGAAATACAAAAATGTGAAGCATGCCAAATACACTCTCCTGTTCCAAAGCTGCCAAAGCAAGACATGACAACTTTAACATCTGCCTAGCCCTTCAGCCAATGGGGCATCGACGTAGTGGGGCCTTTTCCTCCAGCCTCAAGAGGAGTCGAGTTCTTGGTTGTGGCTATTGGCTACTTTACAAAGTGGGTCGAAGCTAAACCCTTGGGTTACATTAACGGGAAGCAAAATGAGAAGTTCGTTTGGGAACACATCGTATGCAAATTCGGAGTACCTCACAACATAGTCTCTGATAATGGAAAGCAGTTTGCATAAGGAACCTTCCTTGTCTTCTACAAAGATTTGGGCATCAAACAATCCTTTACCTCCATCTACCACCCCCCAAGCAAATGGTTAAGTAGAGGTCGCGAACAAAGACATCATTAAAGGTATGGAACGAAGGCTAGGAAAAGGCCATCATGTGGCATATTTAATATTTGAGTAAATTACATGGATCGTCCTTCAGGTTTGTCCCATATTGCATCTATTATCCCTGGTGGTTTCATATTTCATTGACGTTTTTTTTTTTTCCGAAAATTTTTATAAACTTTTTTTTTACTTTTTTTTAATTACGAAATTTTTTATAAACTTAAAAAATATGAAAAAAATTATAAACTTTTTCTTTTTAAATTGCAAAAGATCTAATAAACTTTTAAATTACGAAAATGTTTTGTTCCAATTTACCCACAAGTTTACGGGCTTTAATCAATTTTTATACGTTTTTGTACGTTTTAATACATTTTCATACGCTTTCATCCGTTTTTATACGTTTTTGTACTTTTTTATATGTTTGTGTATGTTTTCTTATGATTTCATATGTTTTTCATCCGTTTTATGCGTTTTTATAAGTTTTTGTACGTTTATGTACGTTTTCACACGTTTGCTTACATTTTCATACGTTTTTATCCATTTTCATATGTTTTGTATGTTTTTGTACGTTTATACGTTTTCATATGCTTTCGTCCGTTTTTATATGTTTTTATGTTTTTATATGTTTTCATATGCTTTCATCCGTTTTTATACGTATTTGTACGGTTTAATACGTTTTTGTACGTTGTGTACGTTTTTGTATGTTTTTATACATTTTATACCTTTTTTGTTCATTTGTGTACGTTTTCCTACGTTTATATATGTTTGTATACGTTTTCATACTTCTTTTGAAACGGTTAAAAACGTATGAAAACATAAAAACGTATAAAACATTCATAAACATAATAAATGTGTGAAAATGTACACAAACTTATAAAAACGTGTAAAGATGGATGAAAACATACGAAAACGTAAGAAAATGTGTGAAAACATACATAAACGTACAAAAACGTATAATAAGTACACAAATGTATAAAAACGTACGAGAACGCATAAAAACGTACACAACCGTATAAAAACATACAAAAACGCATTAAATGGATGAAAATGTACGAAAACATAAAAAACGTACGCAAACGTATAAAAATGTATAAAAGCGAGCGAAAGCGTATGAAAATGTATAAAAATGAACGAAAGCGTATGAAAACGTATAAAAATGGATGAAAGCGTAAGAAAATGTATAAAAACATACACAAACGTACAAAAACGGATGAAAATGTACAAAAACCTACTAAAACGACAGGGATAGTAGATGCAATTTGGGACTACCAGGAAGGTCGATTTATGTAATTTAAATAAATATATGTTAGTGGAAATTCTATGTGGATGCATATGTGGTAAAAAAAGTTTTTGGTTTTGGTTAAATAAGTTTGGTGGGGTAAATTTGAACAAAACATGAAAGTACGTCACATTAAGTGGACAAAAAATAGTACATGTACTAAATCGATATATTTGAAAAGTACGTTGCTATTGTATGGCCAAAACCCTATATTATATTATATTATATTATATACAATGTATACCAACAAATTAGCAGTACAAACCAAGATTTTTGCGATCGGAATCCTACTTATGATCGTTTTCGTCTTTGCAAGATCGTGAGCGGATTAAGGTCTTAAGATTCTACTATAGTGTCATTTTCAAAATAAGCATTGTAAAATTATGTAAATCATATTATTATATATCATATATCATGAATGTAATGTCAAATTATGATTATGAAGTGGTTAATACAATTGACCCCTTATTTTTATATTCTACGAAGTTTAATACACAAATTTGTAGTTTTTAGCTAGTAGTTTGAGGAAAGTTAGATCGGATCGATTGAGATCTTAAGATCCTATTATCTAGATCGGGACTTATTACGATCCTATGTCACAAAGATCCTACGTATGACCATGATCATTTTTGACTTGTAGTATCGTAAAACTGTAACATCAGTATACACTAATTATCGCAGAATGCACATCACTTTGTGGTTGCTAGCATTAAAAAAGTCATAAATGAATAATGTAATGTTTTGCTTATGCGTTTAAGAAATTATTGTAATAAGAGTTAAATCAATTAAAAAAAGTTTTGAGTTGCCACTAAGGAATTACGGTTTGTTCAATTCATAAAATTGACATAATTTCTTGTTTTATTCTGATGCATTGCTACTTTCTTTATAATAAATTATTATATATATATATATATATATATATATATATATATAGAGTTAGGATCAAATAAGAAGAAAAATTAAAATAAGAATGATAAGAAGAAACCACAACCACTTCATTTCGATGCACCTATAAAATAGATGCATCTCCCTTAAATTTCTCCTCCTATTTGAAATGTGTGGCTAGAAATTCTTCTTATTCTTCCTATTTTAGTTTTTCTTCTTATTGATCCCTATATATATATATATATATATATATATATATATATAGAGAGAGAGAGAGAGAGATAGTAGGGATCCAGTGAGAAGTAAATTAAAATAAGAAGGGTGAGAAGTGACCAAACCACGATTTTGTTGGAAAATTTAGTGCACTGTGGGATTAGTTCACACCTTGTAATGGGTTAGAGGTACGGAGGTACACCCATAAGGTCCATGAACACCTCGACTTACAAAGGGTTTGTATTGGTAGTGCTAGTAGAAAGTACCGCTTGTGGTTTCCACCGATAAGCATTGTTTCCATCGATAAGCAAGAGTTTCCATCAAGCGGTGTTTCCACCGATAGTGCTATGAAAGCATCGATGAAGGTACTACTTGTAACGGGCTTTGACCTATTCAAGTGGCGCTATAATCGCATAATGACCACGCTTAATTGGTCATGTAACCAATAACGGCTATAATAGGGATAATTATGAGGCTATTAATGGGCCGATTAATACTCATAATTCCATTGGAATAGCTAAGAGTATTTCCCATAAATAGGAGATCTGTTTATGCATAATAAATGATACAGAAAACACAAAACACTTCTAAGCGAAAGGGTTATTGAATTGTGCCTAATTCTATAACTGCATTTGGTCTTATCCCAAGTAGCTATTCGTGTAACCCATGCATTAGGGTCGAATAGTTTACTTAGGAAAGTGATCACACGATTCCAAGTGATATCCGGTAACCACCTAGTGGTATTTGTTTCTGCTGAATAGTTGCTTGTTTCTGCTGAAGTTGATTATCTTACCCTGTTCTGGGAGTCACACCACCAACAATCAAAGTAATCTATTTTGTGATAATCAATGGCTGCTGCTGCAATGAAACATATGGTTTCAAACTTTGCTGTCGGACAAGTTTGAAGGGTGGACTTTAGGAGATGGCGTAAGAAGATGCACTTTGGTCGCCAAGCATGAGTATGGTGTATGTGCCGACCACACCTATTCCTCGATGATGGGGACAATGCTACAAAGGAGAAGATCGTGAGGAGGAGCAAATGGGAGAATGATGACTACATATGCAGAGGTCTTATTCTCAATGGTATGTCCGATTCTCTGCTTGATATTTATCAAAACTTTGAATCTTCCAAAGAACCTGGACTCCTTGATGCCAAATATATGGTCGAGGATGCATCAAGTAAGAAGTTCCTTGTTAGTAATTTTACAAATTACAAAATGACCGATTCAAGACCGGTTATGGAACAATACAATGAACTTCTTGGAATACTTGGAAGGTTTACACAACACAATATGAACATGGATGAGGCTATTAAAGTCTCTTGTGTTATTGACAAACTCCTCCTTCTTGGAAAGATTTCAAGCATACCTTGAAACATAAGAAAGAGGAGTTAACTCGGTTGAGTTATAATCATCCGCACATTGAGGAATCTCTCAAGGTGCGTGATAATGACAAGCAAAGAGTAGCAATGCTTCGATCATCTCGTTGTCAATATGGTGGAGCATAACAACTTCACCGTGTACAATGACAACAAAGGCAAACGCAAATATTATGATAACACAAGGCGATCCTAACAAGAAGGCAACACCTACTTGTTGGAAATGTGCAAGACCGCCACATTAAAAGGGATTGCAAGGGTGTTAAAATTGATGGTAAAGCCAATGGATCGTGCACTAATGGTTCGTGGAGTGGTGGTTCACCAACTCACCGAAAGGTCGAATATGTTTAATAAGTCTTTTCGTATTTATTATGTTACATATGTATCTCGAATCTTTTATGTGCAGGATGATGATGTTGTGTGGTGGGTTGACTCGTGCAACAGTTCATGTGTGTAAAGATAGAAGCTAGTTCAAGACTTATGAGTCACCGAATGATGGTTCTATTCTTCACATGGGAAATGAGTCAATGACTGTGCATGGTCGTGGTTGTGTAGATCTTAGGTTTAGTTCGTGAAAGATTGTAACTTTGTTTGATGTTATTCATGTTCCCGATATCGTGAAGAACTTGGTTTCAAGTAGTATTTTGAATAATCATGGTTATAAACAAGTTATTGAGTCTGATAAATTTGTGCTTTCTAAGCATGGTGTTTTTATTGGTTTTGGTTATTTATATAATCAAATGTTCAGGCTTAATATTTCCACTGATAGTGTATTTATTTCCACTGATAGTGTAAATTCAGCCTGTGTGACCACCTCTGACCAGACTGTCTCTACCCTGTGGCATGCTAGACTTGGCCATGTTCATTATAAAAGGTTGCAAGATATGTCTAAGGATGGGTTGATCCCAGCTTTTGACATGGACACTGAAAAGTGTAAAACTTGCATGTTGACCAAGATTACCAATAAACCTTTTCAGGGTGTTAGTCGTGAGACTAATCTCTTGGAGCGTATTCACAGTGACCTGTGTGATTTGCATGCCACTCCCTCTTTGGGGAACAAGAAGTACTTTGTGACATTTATTGATGATGCTTCTAGGTTTTGTTATGTTTTTCTATTACATTCCAATGATGAAGCATTAGATAAATTCAAAGTGTTTAAAACTGAAGTTGAATTACAACTTGGGTCTTTGATCAAAAGATTAAGGACTGATAGGGGAGGTGAGTACATGGATACTCAGATTTTCATCCGTTGGTATAATCCATGAAACGATCGCCTTTATACTCCTCAAAGAAATGGCATTTCGAAAGGAAAATAGGTGTCAAGGAGATGGTTAATTCCATGTTGTCCTATTCAGATCGAGTCAAGGGTTCTGGGTGAAGCTATGTTATCACGGCTATTTATTAAATAGGGTTCCCAACAAAAGAAACAAGGTTACCCTTATGAACTCGACTAAAAGGAAACCCAACCCGAACTATCTCAAGGTCCGGGGTTGTAGGTCGTTGTAAGACTCCTCGATCCAAAGCTAAAGACTTTGGGTGAAAGAGGCATTGATCGCATCTTTGTTGGATATCTTGAGCATTCCAAGGCTTTTAGGTTCTATGTTATTGAACCTAATGAATATGTTTCGCTTAACTCTATAATTGAATCAGGGATGCAAACTTTGATGAGAATAGATTCTCATCATCCCTAGACCAAGTCGAGGATTCCTAATGGAACACATGACTTTGGTGTATCGAGGTCCTCGATGATGAACCATCGCTGGTCCCTCGATGAGGTTGTGGTTCAACAACTCGAACTCGTGCTCGTGAAGAGCAAAGGGTCGGACTCCAAAGTCATTTGACTCGAGTTTCAACTATACCTAGTTGAAGGAACAAGGGATGAGGTCTCGATCAATACTCCTATTGCTTCATTGTTGAGGATGACCCCAAAACATTTGAAGAAGCAATGAAGTCCCGTGATATTGCTTTCGAAAGAAGCAATTAATGATGAGATGGATTCCATCATGGGCAACAACACTGGGTGTTGCTTGATCTACCACCGTTGCAAACCTTTGGTTGCAAATGGATTTTCAAGAAGAAAATGAAGGTAGATGGAACTATTGAAAAGTTCAAGGCTAGACTAGTCATTCGTGGCTTTAAACAAAATTCGTGGATAGACTATTTTGATACTTATGCCCCGTGGCTCAGACAATACCATAAGGTCTGCCGATTGCTTTGCATCTATTCACAATCGATTATTCATCGATGGATGTGAAGACGACTTTCTTGAATGGTGAATTGAAGAGGAGGTTTATATGAACCAACCTCGTGGCTTCATCTTGCCTCGGCAATGAAAACAAGTGTGTAAACTAATTAAGTCTCTTTATGGACTTAAGGTGCACCTAAGCAATGGCATCAAAATTTGGTGAAGTGGTTTTGTCTAGTGGTTATGTTCTTAACCAAGCTAACAAATGTGTATATAGCAAATTTGATGAACTGTAAAGGAGTCATCATTTGTCTATATGTTGATCACATGTCGATCTTTGCACCGACCAAAATTAGTTGACCGACAAAGGAATTTTGTCATCAAGGTTCTCCATGAAGGACATGGGGAGGCGATGTTATCCTTGGTATAAGGATTAAACATGAAAGTAAAAGAATTTCTATCTCTCACCTCATTTTATTGAGAAGGTGCCGAGGAAATTCAATTACTTTGATTGTACTCTAGTAAGTACACCTATGGATACTTGTGAGAAGTCGATGCCTAATCATGGCAAGGCAGATCTCAACTTGAGTATTCTAAGGTAATTGGTCGCCTGATGTATGCCATGACTTGTACAAGGCCCGATATTGGTTTTGTAGTGGGAAAATTGAGCAGTATACTAGTAATCCTAGTGCTCATAATCGCAAGCAGCTTAGAGGGTATCAAGTATTTGAAGAGAACTATGGATTATAGTCTCATATACTAGTTACCCATCGGTGTTGGAAGGTTACACCGATGCAAGTTGATCAAGAACATCAAGACAATTCGCTCTACTAGTGGTCGGGTATTCCTACTTGGTGGAGGTGCAATTTCTTGGGCATCCAAGAAGCAAACTTGCATCACCGGTTCAACAATGGAATCAATTTGTGGCTTTAGCAAACTTTGGTAAAGAAGATGAATGGTTGAAAAACTTGCTTCTTGAGATTCCATTGTGGCTAAACCTATAGCACCTATTTCTATCTCGGTGTGATAGTGCAACTACATTGGCTAAGGCTTATAGCCAAATGTACAATGGTAAGTCTAGACACTTAGGTGTCGTGCATAGCATGATTCGTGAGCTTATCATGAATGGGTGGTATCTATAGAGTTTGTGAGATCTCAATGTAACTTAGCCGATCACTTGACGAAGGGTCCGCTAGAGACTTGGTTATAAAGTCGCTAAAGGGATGGGTTTAAGTCCAACTTAGTCATCGAATGCTAGGACACCCAACTACCCGAGGAAACTTAGGAGTCGAGTTCAATGTGGAAATCTAAACATTGATTGGACTGGAGCACATGTTTTATATTACATCCCAAGGTTGTGCTCGAACCTCACGAAAGGAGGATGAAGTCTTTACTTTCAATGGTTAATTTTCTTTGAAAAGTGCTTGGTGAGCATGAATAAAGAGGAACCACCTATGTAAATGTTGAAGTTTTGCCGCTGTGAAGCTTTGGACTTTAGCTTCTATAACATTTATGAATTTGGATATGGACACATGGCTTGTATAGTGTCGCGCTTTTAAGTGTTTGAAAACTTTGTGTATTTTATCTTCGTATTCAAATGGGTTGAAGGGTTCAATTCTTAGAACACCCCGATTCTCGAATATTTGAACGTGTAATTTACTAAGATGGAAATTCAATCCTCATGACATTTTCGCTTATGCACATGTTTTGCTTGATGTTTGTTTTTCATGCAAAGGAAGTGAACTAAATTTGGGGAGGATTGTTGGAAAATTTAGTGCACTTGTGGGATTAGTTCACACCTTGTAATGGGTTAGGAGGTACGGAGTGTACACCCATAAGGTCCATGAACACCCTGACTCTTATAGTGGTTTGTATTGGTAGTGCTAGTAGAAAGTACTGCTTGTGGAAAGTACTGCTTGTGGTTTCCACTGATAAGCATTGTTTCCACTGATAAGCAGTGTTTCCACTGAAGTAGTGTTTCCACTGATAGTGCTATGAAAGTACTGATGAAGGTACTACTTGTAACGGACTTTGACCTATTCAAGTGGCAGTTACAACTGCATAATGACCACGTTTAATTGGTCATGTAACCACTAACGGCTATAATGGGGATAATTATGAGGCTATTAATGGGCCGATTAATACTCATAATTCCATTGGAATAGCTAAGAGTATTTCCTATAAATAGGAGATCTGTTTATGCATAATAAATGATACAGAAAACACAAAACACTTCTAAGCGAAAGGGTTATTGAATTGTGCCTAATTCTATAACTGCATTTGGTCTTATCCCTAGTAGATATTCGTGTAACCCAGGCATTAGGGTCGAATAGTTTACTTTGAAAAGTGATCACACGATTCCAAGTGATATCCGGTAACCACCTAGTGGTATTTGTTTCTGCTGAATAGTTGCTTGTTTCTGCTGAAGTTGATTATCTTACCCTGTTCTGGGAGTCACACCACCAACACATTTGAGATGCAACGACCTGCATTAGATGCATTTATATTCATATAGATGCAACATCTTGAGTTTCGAAAGTTAATTTGATGTATAGATGGTGCAAATTGATTTTCATGATTTCGGCACGTGCAGAGGAACAAAAAAAAGAGAAATCATGAAATGCATCTAGTAGACATATATGCATCTGATTAAAAGCTAGAAAACACACTATGGTGTGTTATAATGCATCTAAGATTATAGGGATGCATCTAATTTAGGTCGGTGCATCTCGGATTTGCGGTTATAGTTCTTCTTATTCCTTATTATTTTAAGTAATCTTTTTATTTGATCCTATATATATATATATATATATATATATATATATATATATATATATATATATATATATATATATATATATATATATATATATATATATAATACCGTGCCTAGCGGCATCGGTTTCTAGCGGCAGACAATTAACGATATGCAATATTGTGGTAAGTGTTTCGTATAACGTGAAAAGATATCGATGAGACCTGATTCATCAGTTTGTATCGGTTTTAACGGGTCCTCTCTGATTTATTTTCAGATGGCTTTAATTGGTTAGCCGAAAACCGGTGGCGACACCGGTTCCCGGTTGGACACGTTGGTCCGGTCCGATCCGATTTTCAAAACTATATGTAACATCAACTTGTTAGCTTGTATGAAGTTTTGTGTGTTTTATTAATTTGTATAATGTGTAGAATAACATGTACATTTCATTTTAAGGTGTTTTAAAAATAGCTTTAATTAGTATGTTTAATTATTTTTTATTTTGGATTATTAAAATATAAATGTTCAAACACAATAAATTAAAGTGTCACAATTATTTTGTAAAATGTGCAAATCATTTCTCATAATTTTACCATCAACATTAGTTACTTACCCTCATAAATAACTTCCTGTTCATGATTACTCTGTGTCTTTTTGCTTTTCAAAGTATGAACTCTATACTTGTATTTTATTGGTTGATATAGTTATATTTTTTTTTGTTGAAAAATGAATTCCCAAACCAGAAAGTAACCTTTTATTTTTCAAAGGTCAATACCATGTCTCAACCTACATTTACTTGTCAATAATAGGTTAATAGGTCACTGTGAATCGACAAAGAGGAACAAAGTCACGTGAAACATGATATTGTTGAAATATAGTTGCTTTTTGATGAACCACATATCTATCTTCTTTTGTCAATGAAATTTACAATTCAAATTTTGAATTCACATTATCTAGTCAAAAGATTCCACCTAGGGGTACCACCTCTGAACGTCAACTTGCCTCGAGCCCTTAAAGTTAACTTGAAATCTACCATTTTAATCCTTTGTTTTTAAAAGTGCCTCGAGCCCATCAAAGTTAACTTAAAATCTATCTTTTTTAATCTTTTGTTTTCAAAAGTGCAAACTAAACCCGTGTACAATTATTTTCAAGATATGTTCCACTCTCAAAAACATGAACATGACTTGTTATTATAAAGCTAGCAAACATTAAATAGTTGATCATCGTTAACCACAACAGAACAAATATATTTCATAACAGTTTATAAACAAACAAATATATAAACTTTTTAGTTAAAAGAAAAACTCAAAGATAATCTGAAATATGTAATAGCAGAAACAAAAAAGGTTTATAATATTAAAAAATAAACAAAACATGAAAATTTACAAATAAAAGCTAAATTAATTAACCTAAAAGATGGTGTAACCTATTTCCATCGTCATCCCCTTTGTTCTCTGTAGTTAAAAAGCTGCTAAAACGCTACCACCTCCAGATACCAACCAAGATATAAGTTCCACCCATTTCAAAATCAGCCATGTTTCATAGTCGTGGAACCAAAAGCCTCAGAAAAACTGCCCATATAGCCCATAAATAAACGAAGAAAATCAGTTTAAAACTAAAAACCATAAATAACTATTAGAAAAACACCAACCATGTCCAAAATCACCACCACTATAACGGCAGATTTTTAAGGCTAAAACCTACAAACAACCACCACGAACCAAATCCATCTAAACAACCACCCAAGAAACCGAAAACATACCAAACAACAACAAGACCATACAACCCTCGTGAGATTGTTGGATCTCAACAGTTCCGTTTAGATCTAACCAAACAAACACCACTCAGATGGTCAGACCACACAAATCAACAAGAGATAACTCTATCTCAATAGATCCGGTTAGATCCGACCACACAAAAACCACGACACCAATAACTAAGATCTTCAAAACTACCGACGGAATACACTTTAAAAACGTATGTCATAGAGGATGTAGTAGTGATATGTAGAAGAGGGTGTGAGCAGTTTTTAGAGAGAGAGAGAGAGGTATGGTTATGTTTGTTTGGTTTAAACCTTAAAGAGAGAGCAGTGTGTGTGTGTGTTTTTAGCTGAGAGAGAGAGTGAGGGATAGACCAGGGATGTGTTTGTGGTGTCTGCGTTTTGTTTATATATGATTAGAGGGTCGGGTGGCTGAATCTTAAATTTAGGTTCGGAGTGAGGTTCGGTTTTAGGTTGTGTTTATTGCTCCATTTAAGGAGTATATATATATATATATATATATATATATATATATATATATATATATATATATATATATATATATATATAGTTAGGATCAAATAAAAGATTACTTAAAATAATAAGGAATAAGAAGAACTATAACCGCAAACCGAGATGCACCGACCTAAATTAAATGCATCCCTATAATCTTAGATGCATTATAACGCACCATAGTGTATTTTCTAGCTTTTAATCGATGCATATACGTATATTAGACGATTTCATGATTTCTCTTGTTTTTGTTCCTCTCGCACGCGTCGAAATCATGAAAATCAATTTGCACCATCTATACATCAAATTAACTTTGAAACTCAAGATGTTGCATATATATGAATAGAAATGCATCTAATGCAAGTCGTTGCATCTCAAATGCGTGGTTTTGGTCACTTCACCGCTCATCACACCCCAAATTACCTGCTTTGCGGTGGAATGGAATACTGGGGATGGCGCCATAGCATCACGAATATGCTTATATTGAACGACCTAAAATGTCATTTTGAAAACACACCGTTTGATATAATAAAACATTCAGAGTTTACAAAATATAGGTCCCAAATGACAATCAACATGTGCGGAAATAAGTTTGTTACAATCCAAACGATGTTTTAAAGTGCATAAAACCCATGTGAGACGCGTCGTCATCGCGACTCTATGATAACTCCTTATGTATGCCATGAAGTATATGCCTTAAATACCTGAAAATACATTGCTAAAAGTGTCAACACGAGGTTGGTGAGTTCATAGGTTTCTGTAAATGTTTTGTACGACTACCACAAGTATAAGCCATGTATGACAAATATGTCACATAAAAATGATACAATTGCTATAAGCACATGACATCGAAGCTAGACTGATCATGATGTTCGCCCTAACAGAGTGTTTGCCAAACAACTCAAATTCTGATATTAAATGAAATGCATCCGTTTGACCAGTTGGGACCACCAACCCGGATGGAGGAGTCACCCTCAATAGATCTATTCACTCACTCTCGCTTCTTCCGAAATTAACGGTTCATGATTATGAAATGGGGACATTCAATTGGCAATGAGGTAACTTAAGCAATGTAAATGAATTTGATATACTTGGTGATAGGGTTTTAAAAGGTACCTTTTTGAGGGGTCGTTTAAGCCCTTATTTGATCACTTTTGTATCCGTTATTGCTTAATATCGTTCCTTTTCACTTTTTAGGTCTCTTGAAGGCAAAATGCTGGAATGGCACTTATTTGGACGAAAAGGCGCGATTATACGAAGAAAATGGCCAAAGTCAGAATCGAGACACTCAAAGTGTTGGATCGATATACTTTAATCAAACTAAACTAGCTTGTTAAGGTTTAATAACCTCGGATAAATCCTAAGTTATTAACAAAGAAACACTGAGCAATCTTTATTAAGTACGCGGAATTTACTTAACAAAGCTAAGAAGAAAACTTTATTAATAAACTCTAAACCGCTTATTATACGATACTCTAATACAACTCTAAGATATTCGAACTTTCTCTAAACTCTTAATTGTAAACTCTAAAACTCTTTTTCCGAAATCGTACTTAATGCCAATCTAGGAATCCTTTTATAGGCTCAAGGATATCCTAGTCGGTTTACAATTGATAACCTTGTACGACAAGTAATCTAAACATGGAATACAATACTTTCCATAAACGAATATAACAGTTCTTCCGTTCTAGCAAGATTTTGACTTTATCTTGCAAGATTTTGACTTTATCTTTAGCAATGCTTTGACTCTTTGACTTTTTCAAGATTTTGCGCTTTACAAGATTTCATATCTTCAAGACTTTGATATCTTCAAGACTTTCATATCCCAACAATCCTCCCTAACTTGAATTCTACTTGCTTGACTTCAAGTTCCTTTGTGAATATATCTTTAATGACTTCATCTTTAAAATGGATTGTTCGTTAGTCTTTAGATTATATCTCAGAGAATCGTGCTTTTGTCAAAGTATCTCTTAGAATTGTTTTCTTCACAAAGAACATTCAACAATCTCCATCTTTTCAAAGAACACAAAGAACATATGACAATGTGTACAATAATTCAAGTTTAAGTTGCATACTATTCTCATCACATCTAAATGAATCATTGAAAATTCAATGGATTTAGAACTCTTTACCAAAGCCATTATCTTTGGAGTAGCCAAATGTTTTGGTGTGTAAGACCATGGTACATTGATAACCATATGATTTTTAGCAAACCACCCACTATCAATGATTTGTTTTGTCTTTACCAAAAGTCGCACCTTCGGACTAGTTAGTTCTTTTATCTAATGGTGAACTAATTACCAATAATGGTTTTTCCATCGCCTTTACCACAAGCCATTTCTTGTGGGCTAGCCAACTCTTCACATTATCGATATGGTGAGTTGATGACCATCCAACTTATTAGCAAGTTGTCAACTAAAACGGATTTGATATATCTTTACCGAGCCGTTTGCTCATGGATTAGTCAATCCTTTTGTAACCATGGTGGATTGATAACCTATTGATGTTATCATCACAAAACCATTTATTCAACCTTTATTTCAAAAATATTTATTATTAAGCAAAAGGTTTCTTCTAAAATTCATTTAATCGGTTTAATCGCAAAGAACAAGCTTTGATGAAAGTCTTGTCGACTAGCAAGACTTTGAATAAAAGTACCGATATATCAAAAGTATTTATTCAAAAATCATACCGCTTATAGATCATTTTCAAAGAATGGTAGTCCGGTCTATAAGCAAATTGATAACCATGCAAGCAATTTCATCACCTCTTCTACTTCCAATCCATGTTCTAGCATTCTTCTCATGAGCTCAACAAAGAAGAGGATATCTTCTTTCGCAAACATGTGAATCATTGTTCCATTTTCCACTCCAAGACATGAACTCAAGATTCTTCAAAGAATCTCCAAGAAACTATCTCCCGCTTTTCTTGATCCTTCCAAATATCATCAAGACTTTTTCATCGCTTCCCACATGGTTATGAGATCCCTTGTAAAACCAATCCAATCCCTTCTAACGGATTATCTTCAAAATAAGTCTTTACAAGATGATATAAGTAGAATAGATCTACTCGCCTATGATATGCAAGAAGTCCCATAGTCGTTTAAAAACTCGAAACTTTTATCTTCTTTGTGAAAACCATGTAATCTCCATTCTTAGATTTCTCAATTTTGAAAGCACCGATCTTTGATCCGCTCATCTTCATGTCTTTATCTTCATCGTATAATCAAAATCTATCACTCGAGATAATTCTTCAATTCATCACTAGTCTCGCATCTTAATTCAACCTCTCTTTCTTTGAAAACCGAACATCCGTAGCTTCAGCTTTTTCTTTTCCTCTTTAAGCTTTTCTTCCTTTCTTCAAATTCAAAAGCTTCATCTCTAAAATCTTTAATGCCCCGCAACATCTTTCTTATAAGCTTCTCTCTCAAGATCATATAATCTCTTCATATCCACATAATTTAGCTTCAGAATCCTTTAAATCCTCCGCTTTTTAGATATGCCATCATTGCATTCCTTTCTTTAGCTAAATTAGGTCTTCTTGACATAAATCTAACGGTGTTGGAGATCAGAAGGTTCAAAGACTTGAAGATCCAATTCATCTTGCACTTTTGAGTCGCTTCTATCCAAAGCTTCTTGAGCTTCTCGTTCTTCTCTATCTTTAGCATTTATCTCTTCTTGAACTTTTCTAGTCTGCACTTCATTCCTTGCAACTTCAAATGCTCTAAGTTCCGCCAAAGTAAGCTTTTTTCTTAACTTCAACCAAAACACCTTTTCCTTGTCTTTTGGATCAATTGCGGGTTGATCGGTTCTTGGTTGTTCTTCTTCTTGTGCTTCTCTAATAGTAACACCTCCTCTTGGTTGTGACGGATCAAGAATTGTAGCAACTAATTCATCATCACTTGGTGAATGAATAGGTTTAAATCTAGGTTCCTCCTCTTCCTCTATAACAACCGTAGAAGGACCACTTTCTTCTTCAAAATTCAAAACCCTTGGAGTTATTGGTGTTATTACATCCGCCTAGATGTATGCTTTGATGTTCAAGACCTTGATCATCGCACCTTGAACTTGCACTTCTTCTTGTTCCTCCAAATAATCTTTTCGCAAGTGCCTGATTCTTTCTTCTTTGTAACATCTTCTTGATTCTTTATTCTTCATAACATCTTCTTTCAAATTATCCTTATCCGAATTCCTCCCAAGTTGATGTAAGATGATTTAGGAACCTTCTTTCTTTTCAATTCCTTATGAAGTGCTTTTCGACGCTTATTCTCCTCCTTAACCCATAAGTTGAAACCTTGAATATAGGGTTTAACAAAATTTCTCAACCGTAAGTAGTTACGCTCAACTTAGAATAGTTTTAGCTTGACGCTCAACCTGCCTTGTTCAACCTAGCAAGCGCCTTTGTCAAAGCATAGTTATCCGAGTTAAACCTTCACGAGGAATAGTAGAAGCATCACCTTGAACTTGTGAATGTTCCTCCGAACCGTAAACAAATGGTTGAGGAGATGGAGTAGGTGTTCTCTCAATCTCGCTTGAACCTCGGGACTTGGAGAAACATCACCAGTAAAGATGCAAGACCTTCACGAGAAGCAAGACTCACAGATCTGAAGACTTGTGGAAAAGACTTTGTGAAGCAAGACTTGTGCGTGAAGAGACCTTCACTTTCTTCATCCTCTTCAAGACGTCTGACTTGAACAACTTCCATCATGGAAGTAGTTAAGGAATATCTCCACCCGAACAAATCATCGCGCCTAGCCATGAATGTATAGATTTTGGCTTGTTGCACAATAATGTAGTAAAGCAAGGGTTTAGGAATATCACCAATTGCTTGTTTAGGAAAAACCGATAAATCTTGGGTACATCAACCAAGTAGCTCCGGATGATATATGCGATAGCATCCCATCCAAAATAAGCCGTGAAAAGTTAAATACTCGTCCGTAGCTAAACCAACCATCGCAGATGCAATATTTGAACCAAACTGCTCCCAAGAAGTGCTTTTAGAACTTATGCAATGGAGCAAGACATGGATCAAAACTTCCATTGAGGATGAATAAGGCCTTCTTAAAAGTTTGTTCACCAAAGAACCTTCATAACCAAGATTCCTAAAAGTATCCCAAATCAGTTGCTTATCAAATCTAATAGCCCCATCTTCATCACCAAATAATAAATCTTCACGAATGGAGGCTTCTGTGATCTTGATAGTACGACCAGCAACAGTTGATCTAATATAGTATTCATCCTCCTCCATATTGTCTCTAGCATTAGCCCAAAATTCTTGAATCCATGGTTCAATTATATCCGGCTCCACTAAAAGAGCATAACTAATAGGCGACCTAGTAAGATAATCAATGATATCATAAAACGCCACATTTGCCTCAGTCTTATCCAAATTAGCCACCATATTGTGCTTCGAAACAGTTAAACGATTCACCATTGTTGAAAGAGTGAGCACAATAGAAAGATTGTATCGAATAATAAAGAGATGGTAATTGGAAGATAAGTATGGAAAAGATGTGAAGTAATAATATGAGAGGAAAATCGGAAAGAAGTTATTTATAGGTGAGATTTGAAAATCATAGCCTAAATAATAGAGTTACCGTTATTACCAATTACCCTTCAATATTACCGTTGGAACAATTGCTTTAATACGACAAACAAGACTTTCCACATAAGCGAGATTTCCCAAGCAAGACTTTCTCAACCAAGATTTCGTGAAATACAAGACTTTGCCAAATGCCTTCATAGAAACTAAGTATAAACTAACATCCTCCCTCAGCAATACATGTGACTATATCTAACACCTTATAGTCCTCCCTTAAACATAGCTTAGTAGTTAATCATTCCAATGCTCACGACCAAGTGATTGAATCGTGACACATCAAAACCTTTGGTGAGTAGATCACTACATTATCATCCGTGTGAACTTTAACCACATTTATGAGCCTATGCTCATAACAGATCTCGATAAAGTGATGCCTAATCTGAATATGCTTTGTCTTGGAATGATATACGTGATTCTTCACAATACAAATAGTACTCTCATTATCAATATTGATAGGAGTATTCTTAAAGTTGAACCCATAATCCAAGAGTTGATTTCGCATCCACAAAACTTGACCACAACAACTTGCGCAGCCTACATATTCGACTTCGTGAGATGATGTTGCCGCAATTGTCCGCTTGCATTGCCGGAGACTAACCTTCTCCCAAGATATTGGCATCCACAGGTTGTGGATCGTCTATCATAATTATCACCGCATAGTCACCGTCTCAAAAGCTTCTAAGTGAAAAGGTGACTCTTTAGGATACCACAACCCCAACTTAGGTTGTTGTTTCAAATAATGAGAATATTCTCTTGTGAAGATTCGGTGAGAGATCTTTGGTGAGACTTGATATCGGCACATAAACAAACCGCAAACATGATATCGTGCCTTGATGCGAGAAGATACATAAGAGAGCCAATCATAGATCGTATAACTTGACTTCAACAGTGACCATCTTCATCTTTTCCCAATGAATTGATAGATTTAATCGGTGTAGTACTGACCTTCATATCATCAAAATTAAACTTCTTAAGTATATCAAGAACATACTTGTCTTGGCTAATAAAATTCCTTCCTTGACCGCTAACTCAAGTCCTAAAAGAATGTTAACTCTCCCATTGAACTCATTTGAAATTCCTTCGCATCACCGCTCAAACTCCTTAACCATAGACCGCTTGGTAGCCCCAAAGATAATATCATCAACATACACTGCACTAACATGATATCCTTCTTGTCTCTCTTGATAAACAAAGTCTTGTCAATAGCTCCTCTTCGTATCCATGTTTTAATAAGAATGTAGAGAGCCTCTCATACCAAGCTCTAGGTGCCCGATGAAGACCATATAAAGCCTTAACCACCTTATAGACTTTGTTAGGATGCTTAGGATCTTCAAAACACGGAGGTTGTTTCACATACACCTCTTCCGTAATAGTGCCATAAAGAAATGCACTCTTGACATCCATCCGATAGACTTGAAAACCCATATAAGAAGCAAAAGCAAGAAAGATTCTAATTGCTTCAATCCTTGCCACAGGAGCAAATACCTCATCATAATCTACCCTTCCTCCCGCTCTATAACCCCGAGCAACTAATCTTGCCTTGTTTTTGATAACATTGCCTCTTTCATCTCTTTTGACTCTAAAACCCATCCGTTCCAATAACTTTCTTCCAACTGGAAGATCACATAAAACCCAAACCTCTTGAAGTTTAAATTGAAGAAGTTCTTCCTGCATAGCTTCAACCCAGCTTTCTTTAGTCAAAGCTTGAGCAATGTTCTTGGGTTCCTCTTGAGAGATGAAACAGTGAATAAGGTGTTTGATGGTCCTTATGATTTAGCCTGCTTTGTTTATACACAAAGCTAAGTAAAGCATTATGAGGTTTTGTGAAACCCTTAGCTTTGTGTCTTGTCATAACTCCGTAAGTAGAAGGACCAATGATTTGATCATTGGATGATTCTTATGAATTCGTAAGATTGGAGACCGTGGAACTTCATATGTATCATCTAAGTTAGTATAATCAAGACCTTCATTGGAATTTGTGAAAATACCTTCATCTTCAAGCTCATCATCGTTTCTTCTAGCCCGTGCATGGTAGGATCATTCAAATCATCTAAAATCATGTCAAGATGTGCAAGAAGACTTTGGTTGAAAGTCTCGTCCAAAATAATTGTAAGAGAACTCTGCAGTCTTGTTCTTCTTCTTTGCCTCTTCATAAGCTCTCCTTTGTTCATCCGTAAGAATGTGCTAATACATCTTGAAGAAGCATCCGATTAAGTTCCTCTTGAATAGATTGATCCTCGCAGATAATGAGGATTGTGGTGCAACAAGATTTTGTTTTGGCGAATCAAGACTTTGCTTAGGAACATCAAGATTTTGTTGTGGACTCATAGGATCTTTATCGTGAATAGCATCGTGTCTAAGATGAATATCATGAACAACATATTGAATATCTTCTTCATTATGCAAAGGTTGATTTTCTTCTCTATGTGTACATAATTCATTGAAGGAGATAAAATCTCAAGGTCAAACATCCAATCGGGACCTTTACCTTGTTCATTGTTTTGATCTTCTAAGAACTCAACATGAAGACAGTCTTGAATCTTCTTAGTAACTCGTTGTAGACTCTAAATCCTTTATCGTTAGTGCAATATCCCAATAAGTAACCTTCTTCGGACTTGCCATCAAACTTCCCAGATTATCAATGGTGTTCAAAATAGTAAGAGGGCATCCAAAAGGCTTCATAAAACGAATGTTGGGTTTATTGCCCATCGCAATTCATAGGGTGTCTTCATCGTGGTTTTGTGTGAAACCCCGTTGAGTACATAGCATGCGACTTACGACGACCGCCCAAAATTGAATAGGAGATGAGAATCACTAACATGGTCCTTGCAGCTTCAATCAAGGTTCTATTTTTCCTCTCGCAACACCATTTCTTTGTGGTGTTCTAGCAATACTAAACTCCCTTTTATGCCTTTATTTGCACAAAAGTCATCCATAGGCTTGTTCTTGAATTCGGCCCATTGTCACATCTAATACCTCTAACCTTGAGTCTTAATTGGTTTTCTAGTGCTATTATAAGAGTTTGAATAGCATCAAAGGTATCATCCTTAAAGCCCAAAAGAAAACCCAATCGAATCTACTACAATCATCAAGAACAACCAAACAAGACTTCTTCTTATTTAAACTTGCCACGAGACAGTCCAAATAAATCCATGTGTAATAGCTCCAATGGTTCTCTAATATTTCTTTCATCAAGCTTCTTGCAGGAAGCTTTGTGTTGTTTACCCTTCTTGCATGCCAAACATGATTGATCATTCTGTAAGTCTTTGAAGGTAAACCTCTAACTAAATTGCCTTTGACCGCTTTGTTGATGTTTTGAAGTTCACATGGCCCAATCTTCTATGCCATTGATGTGCCTCTTCAGATGTTGCTTTAGCCACCAAACATGTGGCTCTACCATAAGAATGTAGACTCTTCATGTCTAAACTATACACATCATTTGTCCTTGGTACCCTTAGTACTACCAAGTCATCATCAACGGTTTGAAGTCGAAGAAAGGATAAGACATTACGTGTCGTTGAATAACACAGATGCTTTTATCACAAATTTGAGAGACCGACGACAAGTTGAACTTTAGCTCCTTCACATATCGACATTCTCAAAATCAATTCTACCGACTTTAATTGTTCCTTTCCTCGTAATCCTTCCTCCATTGGGATCATTCCCAAATGCAACTTTACCTCCACTAATACTTCTAAAATCGACATGATCTCTTTATCGCTGTCATACTTCCGAGCAACCACTATCCACAATAAGATGATCTTTAAGCTCCTCTTCCGGGTTGCCCCGCACACAAAGAAAAGAGTTAGAACTTTTAGGAACCCAAGCCATTCTCGACTTGTGTTCCTCGAGAAGTTACAAACTCAAATTCTTTGAGTATGTAATTCTCACTATCTCTCGATTATGATCCAAAATTATCTTTTGATGTTTAGCATGTGGATTTTCAAAACTCTCGGTTTTCAACATAAATTTCTTTCACCGATTATTAGCCTTTTCTTTTAACACAAAACATCGATTCACTTTTTGTTGAACGATCAGATATCTCTCCAGATCTTGTCCCTTTTAATCCATTCGGTTTAACAGTGGTTCTAGTGATCTAGATCCCTATATGAATTGTGATACCTTCTAGGTTGATAGTGAGATCTCCTAGAATTTCTATCCCAAGTATGGTTTTCAAGACCTTGTCTCGAAAGCGACTTTGGAAAGTCTTGTGAGATCTTGAAGGTCTTCTCCGATGTGGGTATCTATGATCGGTGTGAAGTTTCGTGATTAACCCTATTAGAATTAGTCCACTTGGTTTGTGCTCTCTAGGTTTCGATTGTAAGACTTATTCCTTGAAAACTTGCTTAGATATTCGAGTGTTTGTCACAATCTTTGATTAAGTGAGTAGGACTATAACACACAAAACACAGTTTTGACCCATATGTCCAAAGTGATTTCTTCTATGTCTATGCCCAAAATTGTTTTGCCTTCTTGAGGGTGATAAAATTTGTTTTGACCAAAATTATCCCAAAAGGTTTAGCAAGACTGTTTTGAAAAGGTTTTGCGAAGGTCTTGTTTGTTGAGCAAGACTTTGATTTAAAGGTCTTCTTGGATTTTGAACATTGTTTTCAACAGTTTCTTTGGGTTTCTCGGATCTAGATTTAGCAATAAGCTTTTTCCTAAACTCTAGACTATCTACTCCATAACGAGAAACATCGGGCCTAGAGGGTGATGACTAATGGGATGAGGAACGACATGATAACCATTGTCTTTCTTATATTCGGAGGTGGTTCACTTATCGAGCCATCATTACTAGATGAATCTACATAGTTAATGAGCTCATCATCACTAGTGGTTATGTCTTCAAAACACCATCATCCCGATCACTAGGTGGGTTTTCATCTATGTTACTAAAATCCATTCCAAATCCTAAGCCTGTTCTAATGTAAGCCCTTTTCTGTTTTTCAACAAAAGTAACATGGGACAAGCCAGACTCTCCCCAAGCAGCAAGCTTAGCTACCAGATCATCTCTTTCCTTAGTTAATTTCTCAATTTTAGCAATTTTACAATTTAGTTTCCATTCACTAAGTTTTAACTAGTAATCCTGTTGTTCATACTTTTCAGCCCAAGCCATTTCATTGTTTTCATGTGTTATGATTTTAGCTTCTATAGACTCTAAAGTAATTTGATATCCTGCTACATCAGACCTAGCCCTAATACAATTATCTCTTTCAATCACATAAGCATAAGCAATTTTTGATAGAACTCATAACAGTTTGAGCATACCTCGTAGATAGGAGACCGAGTTGGTGAAGTAGCCACCATAGCAAGAAGAACAGGATCATCTTCACTTTCTTTGCTCCAATCAAATCCTCCAAAGCCATCAATGATTCCAAAGCAAAGATGTTCGATTCTTCATCAAAAGGTGCTCAAATTCAATGCTTCCACGGTGTCTTCAATCGCATCTTCCACTACTACCATACAAGAAGTCACCGGTTCATCATCAAACTCTTCACTCCGGTCCACTCGATAACTTCTCTTGAGCAACCAACGCCTTTGTTTCAGCTTATTGGAATCTCCTTGAGCTCATGTTTAGGCTTCTCGGATGCTCATTTGCTTGATACTTAGCAAACCCGCACTCCTTGCAAAGTGACCGATCTTTTGACAATTGAAGCATTCAATTTTAGATTTGTCAAAAGTTATTCCTTGTTTTGGTTTGAAATCAATATTTTTGCCTGCCTTCTTCATGTACTTTTGATTCTTGCGTTGATCAAAGCAACTTGCCACCGATATCAATTTCCTCAAGTGCATCTTCTTCAACTGCTAGATCCTCTTCATAAGTGATGGTAAGCTTGCTTGTTGTGCAAAGAAGGAGCACACAACTTCATCGAGTTCAAAGTGGTTGATGGTGGGGCTCTTGAGTATATGATGGGGATTGTAAACAAAGAAGACTTTGAGAAACAGTGCTTTGAGGAGAAGCGTACTTTTGAAGTATCGCTCTTCTTTCGTAAGATAGAAAAGCAATCTTGTGAGATTTTGAATTTGGTTGACCACTCATCTCATGTTCATACACCTTCAATTGATGATAGAGATCATCAAAGTCCATAACATCCAATCCTTGTTGTCCTCGATCATAGTAGCGATCACATGCCATGTAGATGGCAAACTCCTTAGAAACTTCAAATTAGCATCCTCAACTCGATACTTCGCTTTGTATAACTCCAACATGTTGAGGAGATTCGAAACCTATCTTATGCAAAGATCAAGACTCTCTCTTTCTCCCATCGTGAATGTTTCAAACTCATTGTTTTAGCAAGTTTCGTGCATCTTCTTAGAGGCTTCATTCCTCCAATCTGGTCTTGAGAGCAGCCGTAGTCGCTTAGCATCTTTAGCATCGTGAAATTTGAGAAGATGACCATCCGGAATGGCGCATGTGAGAATGTTAAGAGCCTTCTCTTGATTCCTTAGGGTTGCTTGTGGTAAACCGCCTTTGGTGCTAAAGGTTGTCCAAAGAACTTGAATGGGTTCTTGAGGAACTTCATTCCATTCACAATTACATTCCACAAAGCATGGTGCAGAATGGCAATATACCGCCTCATCTTCATGCACCGTAGATCATATTCTCCTTTCTTGATAATTGGAATTCGAGTGAGGTGATGGAGGGTTGTGGAGCGACTTCAATCGACATCTTGAAAATTGTAGGGTTTCTTCCTAGTCGAGTTTCCACACAAGCTCGATACCACTTGTTGGATCGATATACTTTAATCAAACTAAACTAGCTTGTTAAGGTTTAATAACCTCGGATAAATCCTAAGTTATTAACAAAGAAACACCGAGCAATCTTTATTAAGCACGCGGAATTTACTTAACAAAGCTAAGAAGAAAACTTTATTAATAAACTCTAAATCGCTTATTATACAGATACTCTAATACAACTCTAAGATATTCGAACTTTCTCTAAACTCTTAATTCAGTAAACTCTAAAACTCTTTTCCGAAATCGTACCTCTAATGCCAATCTAGGAATCCTTTTATAGGCTCAAGGATATCCTAGTCGGTTTACAATTGATAACCTTGTACGACAAGTAATCTAAACATGGAATACAATACTTTCCATAAACGAATATACAGTTCTTACGTTTCTAGCAAGATTTTGACTTTATCTTGCAAGATTTTGACTTTATCTTTAGCGATACTTTGACTCTTTGACTTCTTTCAAGATGCTGCGGTTCAAGACTTTCATATCTTGATTTTGATATCTTGAAGACTTTCATATCCCAACACAAAGTCGCTAAAAATACAAGGTGGCGTCGGTGTTAAGTGTGATGCCATCGGAGGATCTTTGTGACGGACGAAGCCAAAACCCTATTTTCAAGTACGACGTCAAGTTATAAAAGAGTAGGCCATCGCAACTCGTATGACCTAGATGTAATCCAGACGGCGCCGAAGTCGAAGAGGACGGCGTCACAATCATAAGGTGACGCCGTCGAAAGTTTAACGTGGCCAAGATGAAACCCTAATGACGGCGACACGACGGCGTCACAAAACATAAAGTGACACCGTCGCATGTGTAATATTATATATAGAATCCGAAATTTTCAATATTTGGTGTGTAGTCTTTTGGAGTAAAAACTTAAACCGAACCAAGGCTGTCTTGTACAGTATTTTAGGGTTCGAAACCCTATCTTACATCAAGATAAGTGTTTTAATTCATTAATACAATTATGTCTTTGATTATTTGTGTGTATGCTTGCATGTTTTCCATGTCCGGCTAATTTACTTGTGTGTTTGCTTAGGGAATATGAAACTTAATTATTGAATATTGATTGGTTGTTTCTTATCTTAGTTGATTAATGATCTAGAAATGCGATAGGTCATTCGTTGTGTACTTAATGCTTGATTAAATCTTTGTGAACCTTAGAATATGACTCCTTGAGTAGTTGTAAGCTAAACCATCCAAAGAGTGCCTTAGAGTAAGAGTTTATTATCCCTAGTGGGTTTTGTAGACGAGACCCTTTGGTAAGTTCAAAGAGTTAGGGAACATACGCATACCCTACAACCTTAGACACACAACGCAACTAGGAATAAGGACGTGACAATTCAACCACCAATAGGAGATAATTAAGGAGTAGTAAAACCTAAGTAAACACATCTTTAAACTATCATACGAGCACACATTAATTAGACATAGACTACATACACCTTAGATCGATAATTAGATAAGTAGATTAATCGGTAGCAATACCAACCCCCAAATTCAAACCCGAGATTCGTACCTTTCAATTTCCTAAAAACATAAAAGATAAAAAATTAATCTTCTCAACCTCAACCTTAGCGTAGTAACTTCTTACTAGCATTCCTATTCCCTAGAGAACGATATCAATACCGTGGCTCACCCTAATTACTACACTACAACGATTAGGTTCACCGCCTAGGGTGTTATAAAACTTGCTCAAGAAAAGGAAGTTTCCTTGACCCCGAGCAACGACGTGTGGCGTTATCAAGTTTTGGCGCGCGCCACGGGAATAGAATAGCTAGTTAGTAGTCCACCTCGCTTAGGTTTTTTGCTTGATTCCTATCAAGTAATTTTTTTTTCTCATTTTTAGCTTTCTCTTAGTTTATCCCCCTTCTTCGTGACCTTTATTCGTAAACATCATCACTCACCATGATACGTATCTTCCGCCGAAGATTCTTCACTCTACCCATTCTCAATCCCGAAAGTGAGAACGCAATCCCACAAAACCCTTCACCCATTCACCATTTTGGAAGTCACCTAGGGCATAATGAGATAAATTGGCAACAACAAAGTCCTTTCTATAACTCAGATTCCGACGAGGAACTTGATTATGGTGAAGCACTTGATAGAGGGGAGGTCATTAATGGATTTAGTTTTGAAATTAAGGAAGTGTCCTCCCAATGTTTTGACCCTAGGTGTAGGATTGAGAAAGATGGCCCCTTTAACATGCAATTCCCTTGCAAAATAAGGCTAGAGGGGTTCGATGCTTATTTAAATTCATTCTTACCTTTGAACTTAATCTCAAGGGACCTATACAATAAAATCAAGACCAATGAGTTAACTTATCAAGGGAACAATGTTGTTGAAGCAGTCACTCATTTGCACGTATTTGTTGGAAGCTTTGCTTATTTGGTAGAGTTCATGGTCTTAGAAGACTTAGGAGAATTTATTGATAAGGACCTCACTCAAGTAATTTTTGGAAAACCTTTCAAAAGAATGACTAGGTTAAATGAACGGATGGTTGATGGTCTGATTACATTCTCTGATGAAGTCGAAGACTTTATCTACCAAATGCCACGTGCTCATCCTAGGTTTAAACATAAGGATATTGAGGCTTGTAATAGAATGACCCCTATTCCATTGCTTAGTGAAAGGGATAAGCAAAGTGGACTCAAATACCCATATGAGAAAACTAAGAGGTATTACAACAAATGCCTAGAATTAGGAGATGATTACAAAAAGAGTGAAAGAACATTGGAATGGCTTGAGTATAAGCACGTGAGCGTGCATGATAAAACGTAGGAGCACGACTACGAGTCTAGCTACAAGACTCTTAAATAAAGAAAAGCGCTTCGTGGGAGGCAACCCATGCTTAATTGTTTGCTTGTTAGTGTCATATATCTTTTATTAATTGTTTTTCCTCATGTTTAAATTTGTAAAAATGCTTTATTTTGTTTTTAACCTCGTCTTAATTGCATATAAAGGTATTTTACATAAGGGATAAGTGTAGGGAGGATTACACACGTTTTCAAGGGAACGTAAACATGAGAATAACAATTCATTAAAAGATATATTTGTGTGTTTGTTTGAGTCAAATGCTTGTATCGAGTCATAATTGATGTTTTGCAGAAATTTTTTCCAGATTCTAAAGATGTAAGTTTTCCAGAATTTTTTCCAGAAATCGCAGACTAGTTTTTGTCGATAACTCGACGGTGTCAGATCGCAACTGACGCGCCGAAAGGAGTAAAACAACAGATTACTTTTTTCTCTTTTCCGAGCTACTTAAAAATTTGGAATTTTCGTGTCTTAATTTTCCGAAATTGTAAACATCCATTCCACAAGCATTATATCCTAGTTTAAATCGAGTCTTATATATATTATTACCGCCGATTTTACGAAGGTTTCGTTTATTTTCTTCAAGTGTGCAGTTTAGTTTATCAAGAAGAACTTACATAAGATTGGAAGGAGCTTTTCACGATAAATTCTTCTTGGAAAGAATTTAACCACTACTTCATACACGGATCCTACCGAGCTAATCGGGAGTACTAGTTTCTTTCGCTTTTGATTACCTTCCATTATCATAACTTTGATACTTTCGGGAACATTGGGGACAATGTTCGGTTTAAGTATAGGGAGAGAAAATAAAACGGGAACTTTGAAACTATGCTTATCCTTGATTATTTGCTTTGTCAATTGTATTTGTGTAATAAACCATGAGAAAATGTCGGTTAGGGTAATTTTGGCACCAAATTTTAATTTTTCATGACATATAGGAGTGGGCCATTAGTTTTAACAAAAGCGTCTCACGGATAGGAAGTTGCATGACTAGCACAAAAACCCTTTACCACCTAAATTCCACCCAAAATGTGAGGATCGCCCTTAGATTAGTAAGAATTAAAAGCATTCATCTTTAATGCTTAGAGTGTGAACCGGTAGTATATTAGATTCTAGAACTTGTTTTGTGATGCATTCCAAGATCGCTAGTAAGACTACACTTGTGTAGTTAGGAATAACTAAATGATAAGAGGCATTAGGATAACCCTTGTTTGATACCCGTAATATAATTACTTATTCCACATCGGTTGAGTAATTCCCCACACCCTTTGCGTCTGTACTCATCTTTAGTACACGATACCCTAGTTAACCCCTCGAGCCTATCCTTTTCATTGTTCTCGTGATGTTTCGGTTTTCCGAATATCAATGAAGAGCATTGTTTACACCCCACCCCAAATATACACCCAAATCACCTTAGCCTACCTTGTATGCACTCACTTTTAGTGCATTATTGTTATCACCTTAAACCCTTAGTTCAATTATCCGGTTGCTTGCATGAGTTGCTAAGTCGAGTCATATCATTTTATACAGCTTTGGGACGATTGGGATTCATGGGAAAAGTTAAAGTTTATGAAATGACGGAAGGGAACGTTAAATTCAAATTCCTTTGTTTGCATAATAATGTACCCCAAGTGTTTTGATCTTTTCAATTCGGGTCAAATTAGTGTTAGAATAATAAAACTCAAGTGTAGGGATGTGCCTATAAATCCCTATCATTTTGATGTTACCGAGAGAATGGTAGAGTAAAAGTGTATGAAAAAAAAATCGAAAAAAAATAGAAAAGAGAAAAGAAAAAAAATAGAGTGTATAAAAAAAAAAAAAAAAAAAAAAAAAAAAAAACATACGGGCTACCATCCTACATCTATCCTTTAATTTTATGTTTGTTTATTTCATTAGCTAGAGTTTAGAGTGTCGAGCCTTGGCTTAGCAACGCCATTCTTCGTATGCTTGTAACATAAGAGATTTTTGACTTGCCACCACTATATAGCCTATCTCACCAAACCCTTTGTTTCCCTACCGTAAGACTAACATTACAACCCTTTAAAGACCTCTTTGATAGTCTTTCCTAGGTGCTTACGCCAAAGTGATGGAGGTTTGATCTATTCTCAAGCCTATGGTAATCTATGTACTAGGACCGGTTAATGAGTGTTTATCTTCCATTTCCAATTTGTTATATTTCATATACACCCGAGAGAGATGTGAGTATCCAAACACCCTATGTGAGGTGCTAGTATGTAATTTCCGTGCTTGTTATGACTTTTGCGGGGCTTATATGTGTTGTGGACTGTTTTAAACCAATGCTTCATGACCTATAACTTATAAATTAATTGGCTAAAAGCACATTTGCTTGAGGACAAGCAAATACCAAGTGTTGGGATATTTGATAAGGTTTTAAAAGGTACCTTTTTGAGGGGTCGGTTAAGCCCTTATTTGATCACTTTTGTATCCGTTATTGCTTAATATCGTTCCTTTTCACTTTTTAGGTCTCTTGAAGGCAAAATGCTGGAATGGCACTTATTTGGACGAAAAGGCGCGATTATCTGAAGAAAATGACCAAAGTCGAATCGAGACACTCAAAGTCTGCTTGAAAATACAAGGTGGCGTCGGTGTTAAGTGTGACGCCGTCGGAGGATCTTTGTGACGGGACGAAGCCAAAACTCCTATTTTCAAGTGACGACGTCAAGTTATAAAAGAGTATGCCGTCGCAACTCGACGGCCTAGATGTTATCCGACGACGCCGGTCAAGAGGACGGCGTCACAATCATAAGGTGACGCCGTCACAAGTTTAACGTGGCCAAGACGAAACCCTAATGACGGCGACACGACGGCGTCACAAAACATAAAGTGACGCCGTCGCATGTGTAATATTATATATAGAATCGGAATTTTTCAGTATTTGGTGTGTAGTCTTTTGGAGTAAAAACCTAAACCGAACCAAGGCTGTCTTGTACAGTATTTTAGGGTTTCAAACCCTATCTTACATCAAGATAAGTTTTTTACTTCATTAATACAATTATGTCTTTGATTATTTGTGTGTATGCTTGCATGTTTTCCATGTCCGGCTAATTTACTTGTGTGTTTGCTTAGGGAATATGAAACTTAATTATTGAATATTGATTGGTTGTTTCTTATCTTAGTTGATTAATGATCTAGTAA
The DNA here is from genome assembly GCA_022545495.1 of Chrysanthemum lavandulifolium. NCBI lineage: Eukaryota > Viridiplantae > Streptophyta > Magnoliopsida > Asterales > Asteraceae > Chrysanthemum > Chrysanthemum lavandulifolium. Next base: position 37,376,380 of record CM040244.1, on the reverse strand, counting down.
TGCGATAGGTCATTCGTTGTGTACTTAATGCTTGATTAAATCTTTGTGAACCTTAGAATATGACTCATTGAGTAGTTGTAAGCTAAACCATCCAAAGAGTGCCTTAGAGTAAGAGTTTATTATCCCTAGTGGGTTTTGTAGACGAGACCCTTTGGTAAGTTCAAAGAGTTAGGGAACATACGCATACCCTACAACCTTAGACACACAACGCAACTAGGAATAAGGACGTGACAATTCAACCACCAATAGGAGATAATTAAGGAGTAGTAAAAACCTAAGTAAACACATCTTTAAACTATCATACGAGCACACATTAATTAGACATAGACTACATACACCTTAGATTAGATAATTAGATAAGTAGAGTAATCGGTAGCAATACCAACCCCCAAATTCAAACCCCGAGATTCGTACCTTTCAATTTCCTAAAAAACATAAAAAGATAAAAATATAATCTTCCTCAACCTCAACCTTAGCGTAGTAACTTCTTACTAGCATTCTTATTCCCCTAGAGAACGATATCAATACCCGTGGCTTACCCTAATTACTACACTACAACGATTAGGTTCACTGCCTAGGGTGTTATAAAACTTGCTCGAAGAAAAGGAAGTTTCCTTGACCCCGAACGACGCGTGTAGCGTTATCACTTGGGCTCGTAATAAAATGATGAGCAATGTATTCTCCCCCATAGGTTTGAAATGAAATACAAACTTGAAAGACGGGGCTATGAAAACTCACTTGATACAATGATTACGATGGCAAAAGTGGATACACTGAAATGAGGCGCAATCTCTAACTACAACCTATTATGAATGCTATGATCTAATATAAGTGATAAATCAAGAAAATATAGTTTTTCGTCGCAAAATAATGTACTTTGATAATTCGTGAAAGTGGCTAAGTGACCTCGAAAAGCTAGTCGTAAAATAGTGAATATCGAGTGTTAGGAAACAAACTCAATGATTTTAGAAAGCTTGTAACATTATCTAAAAGTCATAACACTGAACTTTTATCCATACGGGTTCCGATCATAAAGAAAAATAATGGTGAAGTGAGGTAGTTGAGCTAAAAATGTAGTTTATGGGTAGTTTTTGGGAAAGTTTGAGTGGTCGTATTTTACTCATTAGAACTCCGTTTGAGGAACGACTGGTCATTTTGGAAAACAGGATAGGCGAACCCACTTTTACTCAGAGATACTATTTTACCAAAACCAACTCGATCATTGAGAAAAACGGCTCCAAACATGGGTACCCGAAAAGACAGTTTCAACACTTCGAAATATTTTAGTAAAAGCTGATGGAAATAAGTTGTGAACGTCGGTTTTCAAATGCTTGTATCTCTGTCGTTATAAGCTCGTTTTCTACGATCTATATATCTTTGGTTTCGTGTTAATATATACTAATATATTTTTGATAAGTCGACTCCTCTAGTTTACATTAAAAACTCGTTTTTGTCCTTAAAAAAACCCTTGACAGCAAGTACTTTTCCAGAAAATTAGTTTCCGTCGTTAAACTTGAAAATAGCGTATCTTTTTCGTTATAAACCGTTTAACTCGTTCAAACGGCCACGGTTTCGTTTTTAAGTATATTTTCTGAAAATATAAGCCAAAATAATTCACAACCCATCGAAATTTCCAGATTTTACAAAATAGGACAGCCCTTATATATATTTCGTCGAAAACGATTTCTCTTGTTTGAAACTTGTTCTAAAACATTCCAATCAACACCAAAGCTATTCTAAACCTACCATACACCTTCTTAGGGTGTCATGGGTTCTTAAACTTTACCAAAAATGATAGGGCTCATAGGAATGCTAATAGGATAATTTAAACTCATATTAAGAAATAAAAACATGTAAAAAGTGGTATGGATCATAGTATACTTGCATGTTTTTCTTACTAGATCATAAAAATACATCAAGTAAGAGTTTATAAGAGTAGGAAAAATTAGTTGAAGCTTACTTGAGTGATTGATGAGTTTTGTTGCAAATATACCTAATTAATCTTGAGGTTTTTATTTCAAAACCTAAACTAGATTACTACTAGGACTATGTATTACTTGATTCTTGAAAAACCTTGATCTTCTTCTTCTTTTTCATGCCATGGCCGAACCATAAGGATGGAGTAGAGAGAGTTTCACTAGTTTTTCACCTTGAATTATTATCTATGTGTTTTTATTTTGTAAAATTATGCATATTACTACTAAATATCTAGCCCATGGGTAAAATGGTCATTTATGTAGACAAAACCAAATTGATTTCTCTTATGACAAAGGGGCGTGGCTTTTGGATGAGGGTGAAGTATTGTATTTTTGATAGTTAAATGTGTATAAAGTTATGTATAATGTATATTTTGGTATATATAATTAGTTATTAAGTGTAGTGTTAGCTTGAAATCGATTTTAAAGGAACAAAATAAAATATATCGAAGTCATAAAAATTATAAAAATACATTTCATAAGTATTGAGTGAATAAATATTTATCGAATTGAATTTACAAAACCGTCAGAATATATATATATATATATATATATATATATATATATATATATATATATATATATATATATATATATATATATATATATATATATATATATATATATAAATAAATTCAAAACATCGGTAAACTAATAATATAATTTTTATAGTCTTAAAATGAGTATAAAAATATATCAGCATAATTGTTGGAAGTGTCGGATCAATTATTCAAAATTCTTCTTTTACCACCACCACATGTCATTGTTACCTCGAGCCCTCCACAATCTACTTTCACACCTCCCAAGTTTTCAATATTTTCTTGAATGTTACAACTAATGCATAATTTTAGAGATAACAAAAACAAAATTCAACCTAAATATAACTACAATTTTGAAACGCCATTTTTTATACTTAAAAGATTACCACTAATTTTAACAATAAACGCCAATAAACCGACCTATATTTAGACATCTTTAAATATCAATACATGACAATACACACAAATTTTGCAACAACGGCAAGATATCCAAAAAAAATCTAAAAATATATATTTTGAAAGAATAAAAAAAACATATTCTTAAAAATCATTTGACAACGATCACATTTGTATAAATATAAAAAAAATAATAAAAAAAAAGTAAAGAAAGAAAAATAGAAAAAAGATTTATTAAGGAAAAAAACAGATTCAGATTTATTATAGACTAAAAAAAAGTCAAATTAATAGATAAGTAAAAATTCAGATTTTACCAAAAAACTAAAATTAACTATAGAAATGATAGATGCATTAATCAAAGTGCCAAAAAGTCAGATTCCTAAAAAATAAAAAACTCAGATTCATAAAAAAATATGCATATTCACATAAAACTAAAAACAGATTTATTGTTAAAAAACAGTTTTATATGTAAAAACTTTAGCAAAAATTGATTAATATAACACTTTTCCGGTGATAAATATGATTACGGCTACTTCACCGAGAGTGGCGGCTGCAAAAAAATTAAAAAAATGTTAGATCTACAAATCTAAAATCATTAGATATAAAAAAAATCTGATCTATAAAATTAAAAACTTATGGATCTTAAAAAAAAATTAAAAAAATACGGATTTTTACAAAAACTTTGAAAAAATATGGATCTTTTAAACAAAAATAGACATATCAAAAAAAAAAAATCGGATGTTTAAAATAAAAATAGAGTTAGAAAAAAATCAATAAATCTACAAATAAAAACATTATAACTAAAAAAAATTTGGATCTTTAAAAAAAATTTAAAGATATGGATCTTTAAAAAATAGTAATTAAAAATATATGGATTTAAGAAAAAAAATAGATCTAAAAGAAATCGGATCATTAAAAAAAATAAAACTTACGGTTGTTTAAAAAAATTAAAACTCGAAAAAATACGGAACTTTTAAAAAAATAGATCTATCAAAAAAAAATACGGATCTTAAAAACAAAATTAGATCTACATAAAATCAATAGGTCTACCAAAAAAAATTAGATCTAATAAGAAAAAAATGGATCTATAAAAAAAATAAAAAAGTTACGGATCTTTAAAATATATATATATGAGAAAAAAATACGGACATTTTTTTAGACCAAAAAACGAATGTTTATGGAAAAATTACGGATCTATTTTTATGACCAAAACGATATTAATCAAAAAAAATTACAGAGCTATTTTTTAAAGACCACAAAACGCATATTAATCAAAACAAATTACGGATCTATTTTTTTAAGACCAAAAAACGCATATTAATCAAAAAAAAATTACGGATCTATTTTTTTAAGACCAAAAACGCAAATTTGTGAAAAAGAAATTACGGATCTATTTTTTTAAGACAAAAAAACGCACATTAATCAAAAAAAATTACGGGTCTATTTTATTTTAAGACCAAAAACGCATATTTGTGAAAAAAATTACGCATGTATAAAAAAACGTACCTAAAAAACGTGGTTGGGTGATGCGTCTTTGGTCGCTGCTGTGAGGAGGGTGGTGGTGGCACTATGGTGGCGGCGTCGGAACGGTGGTGTCGGCGGTAGTGTGCCGGCTGGTGGGTTTTGTCGAGAGAGAGAGAGTTTTTTTTAAATGAGAGTGTTTTGTTTGGGTGTATGTGTGTGTTTTGTGGAGAGAGAGAGTTTTTTTTTAAGTGTGTGTTTTTTAAATAAAAAATATTAAGTGGAAGTAAATAGGATTGAATGATGGTGTTTGTTGGGATTGGATGATTGTTGGTTTGGTAATTTTAAGGATTGGATGTTGGTTTGGTGTGTGTAAATTTAGGCTTGGATGTAGGTATGGGTGGCTGAATCTTAAAGATGGAGGGTTGGGTTTTGGTTGGGGATATGCATGCTTTATAAGTATAGTATATATATATATATATATATATATATATATATATATATATATATATATATATATATATATATATATATATATATATATATATATATATATATATATATATAATAGCTTCATAGCCCCTTACCGTGAATTTACTTGATAATAATAGAAAATTATGTAAATAATTATAAAGAATAACCATATGATTACTCAATGAAGAAAACTCAAATGTCAATATGTTAGATGAAAGATTGTAGTAATACAATAGAGTAAACCATGTACATTCAAAGCTTGTAAAAAAACTATTTTGTAAACTATTGTGGCGGTGCAGTTTATTAGGCCAAATGCTTGAAGTTATTTATCCCAAATGTTGAACCATATTTCTCTTCATCTAGATCAGTATAATGTCAATTGAGGAGCCTCGGATAATGCTTGGTCTCCAGCTCCATACTCTTTACTCTTTACTTTCTCAGAATTTGCATCGGTATATAGTGTCACTATTGTCAACAATCATAGTTGATTTTTGTTGCTTAAAGGGGAAAAAAAGAACATGTATAATTGAAAATTCATTTTTTAAGAAACATTAATGTTTTAGCCAACAACAAAAAAATATTCATGTTTTAGAAATAGCAATATCAATTGTTTTTTGTAAAAAATAGAAGTAACATTCAAAGTTTGCAAAGAAAAAACTTCCAAAGAGATGGGAAATTGCAATACATCTGCTACACTTTCTGTAGTAAAAAAACCAAAGTTTTGCATAAAAACACCCAAATAACCAAATTATATCTACAAAGAGTTGTGGTACATTGTATTTCTTTATGCAGGTATATGGTTTTTGAAGAAGGCTCGAATGGGTTCATTTTTAATAGATCCCCACGAGCCTTGATGGCTTTACTCATGACCCTGCAGAAATTCAACCCATGATATGTTTTCAGGTCCTAACATTTACTAATAAGATAGTGAAACATCCTTAAAAAAATATTGCTACATGAAAGGTTAATAGTGAATTAGGACTAAGAATTATATAATGGCAAAGTAGAAAAGTAGAAAGAAGCAACATAAAAATATTTTAGTTCTAATATCTCATCATTAAAGACCCAATCAATATGTCATCATCCATTACATGATGCAGTACATTTTAGTTCCAATATATCATCGAATTTAAAGTATATGGTGGGTTCGTTCTCGTAAAAACGTTGTACCCAAGTATATACCTACACAACTTTTAACAACATACTAAAACAATAAAAACATAATCAAGATTAAAATAAATCTCAATATAGGTTCAATCTTACTACATTACAACTATATTTTATAAGGGAGATGAGTGACATTATTCAAAGTAAGCAATGCTGCAATAACTCAAACTTCACACATGCTCGCTTTTGCTTAAGTAACAAAGTTTGTTTGTTTAAGATGCTTATGAAAATGTTAGAAATCACATAGGTGTGACTGTTCAGGTTCAGCAAAAACTCACATGATTATTGACAAGTGTTTAGGGTCCAGATAATATAGTAATTCAGCAAGCAATTGAGCTCCTGTAAGAGATAGTTGTGACAGTTCATGAGTACGAATCAAACACAAATCCATTTACTAAGTGTACATCATTGAGAAAATAATTTTTTTCCCTAATTGTGTGCGTAGTTTACAGAGCCACACAGGAAAAATAAGTGAAGCCTTAACATCCATATAGTAAATTAATCCATTCAGACCATAATATTCTAAATAGAGTGTTGATCAATTATGTTCTACTTTTATTATGAAATTCGGACTGACCTTGGTCGAGTAAACTCTTCCATGAGATTCATCAAGAATAATATTTGTAGCTTTATCAAACCCTTTCAAGAGACTCTGAATGACAAGCCAGTATTATTGACATAGCAATTTAGATTTGTAAAAACAACCATACCATACGGATCCAGATAAAACGAAAAGCTTGCCACTATTTTGCGTCCATCATTCACAGATATGATTACTGTAAAAGGAAAAAAAAAGATAGAAACGGATAAACCCATGTGTTATTCATAGGAATTTGAATGATGACTTCAATTTTTGTTCATTTTAAAGTTCTTAACCATATTAAAGATTTGTAGTATTCTAAAGAACTCATTAATGCAGTCAAGGTAGCTTTTTGAACTCGTATATGTTTGTAAACTTGCAGAAACATTTTTGAAAAGATTAAAAAATATACAAATAAGAGATCACCGAGGCTACAAATAAGTAAATAAGCATTCATTAAAAAGAACTCACCGTCATTTGACTTTTTTTGAAAAGATAAAAAAATGCATACAAATAAGAGATTATCTAGGCGACAAATAAGTAAATAAGCATTCATTAAAAAGAACTCAACGTCATTTGACTTTTAATAATTTGGTTTAGAAAGTGTCGTAATGTTTTCGATACACAAAACTACTCCACAACCTAAATGTTAAGAATTTGGTTTAGAAAGTGAAAAAAAATTTAGAGTATAACCAATATCATTCATAGGAACAAAATAATACACGCATATAAATTTGTTTTCCACTATAAACTTTGTGCACATGGAAGGTTATTAAAAAGAACTCACCGTCATTTGACTTTTCACATTGAAATATCCATTTTTATCAGCAACCCCAGTAGGCTTTGAAGCTCCGACAGCCATAATAGATACAAAAAACCAGTTTAATAAGACCATACAGAATCACAGATCCCACAAAATCACGCTATTTGTTAACACATTCCTGTCCAGGAGGTAGAATTGCATCAAAGCGATCCACTCCAGACATGCCTAAGTTGGATAGAGTAAATGTCCCTACAACAAAAACCACACAATTCAATACCATTTCAAGTAAATAAACTTGATCCAAATTACCATCGAAAGCTAAAATTACTTAGCCTTTACTTGAGTTGTACTCATGGGGCTGAAAATGCTTGGATCTTGTCTCCATAAGCTACTTCCATTTCTCGGATAATAAATACAGATGCAACTACAATGCAAAGAATAATTTTCCATAAAGTTTTAAACTTGAATTAAAAATTTATAAATGAAAAGCACTCAAGTTTATCGCACACCTTATCAGCGTCTGGGAGATCAGGGGTGATCAAACCGCCATTGATCGCAACAGCCACAGGTATATTGATGCTACCATTATATGTAAAACTATTCCATCTTTATAGCTAGCATTTACAGCAGGGTGCTGTAAAAGAGCCATAGCAGAAGCCTTTGCTAACAATGCAACGCCCTTAGGATTAACAAAAAAAAAATCCAATAATTCATTTCACAACTAATCAGTTGGACATGGATAGATTCAGCGCCAAAATAACACACATACACATCATTTCCATTGAAAAACCCATTGACAATAGCGTCTCGTGTGAAAAAAAAAATGGAAATTCAATGAGCATTTTCATAACACTTGTTGCGCATTCAAAACTAAAACACATAGTCAAACATTCATGGTAAGTGAGACTCGCTCGATTAAATCATCCATTCGTTAAAAGATCAAATAATAAGTGAAAATCGAATTTGAAATTAAACATATAATTTGAGATTGAAATTGTTCATAAAAACCCTAATATTTCACCAAACCATACAAAACATACCTGATCAAAGTTTATGAAGATCCGATGAGCCGAAATAATCATCACCCAAGAATAAGGGAATCAAATCAGAAATCCCTTACAACAAAAGATTGGTCGATAAATAAAAAACAGTTTACATATGAAAAAGTAAAAAAAAAATAACTGGTTAATTTGTTAAGAATCGAACGTATCTGGTAGGAATAATCGATTGGTTTTGAGAGGAAAAGAATGATTTTTAAGTTGTTGCGTTTCAAATTTTGAATAAAAACAGAGTATCAAATTAAAACCGAGTGGAAAATGTCAAATGTGATTTTTGGAATATGCGTTTTTTTAAGGAAATGTGTTATATGATTTGATCATTTTAAGGGAGGATTTAAATGAGCAGGGATTCTGTTTTGATATAATGGAATAACTGATTAAGTTGAAAGTCTTATCTATAGCTCCTCTCCTATAACCATGTTGCAATAAAAAGGTAGAGAGCCTTTCATACCAAGCTCTAGGTGCTTGATGTAAGCCATAAAGAGCCTTAACAACTTTGTAGACTTTGTTTGGATGTTTAGGATCTTCAAAATCAGGAGGTTGTTTGACATATACTTCCTCTATAATCTTGCCATATAAAAAGGCACTCTTGACATCCATTTGATAAACCTGAAATCCCATATATGATGCAAAAGCAAGAAAGATTCGAATTGCTTCAATCCTTGCTACATGAGCAAATACTTCATAATAATCTACTCCTTCTTCTTGTCTGTAGCCTTGTGCAACTAACCTTGCCTTGTTCTTGATAACATTCCCTCTTTCATCTCTCTTGACTCTGAACACCCATCTTGTACCAATGACCTTCTTTCCATCAGGAAGATCACATAATACCCAAACTTCTTGAAGCCTGAATTGAAGAAGTTCTTCTTGCATAGCTTCAACCCAACTCTCTTTAGTCAATGCTTGAGCAATATTCTTGGGCTCTTCTTGAGAGATAAAGCAAGTAAACATGCATGTTTGATGGTCCTTATGATTCAGCCGGTTCTGTTTATAGACAAAGCTAAGTAAAGCATTATGAGGTTTAGAAAAACTCTTAGCTTTGTGTCTTATCATCACTCCAGAAGTAGAAGGACCAATGATTTGATCAGTAGGATGATTCTTATGAATCCTTAAGACAGGAGTCTGTGGAACTCCATAATTGTTACCCAAATTAGTGAAATCAGCATCTTCATTGGAATCTGAGAAAATTCCTTCATCTTTAAACTCATCATCAGTATCTTCTAACCCAGGCATGGTAGGATCATCCAAATTATCCAAAGAGCTATGAGTAGATGGAACAGTACTTTGATTGAAAGTACTGTCCAAAGTACTATGAGAGTACTCTGTAGATTTGTTCTTTTTCTTTGCTTCCTCATAAGCTCTTGTTTGATCATCAGTATAAGAATGTGCTACCACATCTTGAAAAAGCATGTGGTTAAGTTCCTCTTGAATAGTTTGATCCTCAGCAGACAGTGAAGATTTTGGTTCATCAGTACTTTTCTCTGTCTCAACAGTTTTAGGTTCTTCATCATGAACAACATCAGGTCTAATATGGACTCCATGAACAACATACTGTACCTCTTCTCCATTGTGTACAGGTTGATTCTCTTCTCTAACAGGAACATAATTCATTGAAGGAGTTAAAACTTCAAGATCAAACATCCAATCAGGACCTTTACCTTTCTGATTTTCTTGATCCTCTAAAAATTCAACATGAAGACAATCTTGAACCTTCTTAGTGACTCTGTTGTACACTCTAAATCCCTTGCTGTTGGTGCAATACCCCATGATAACGTCTAAAATGAACATGTTTTTAGTAGCGTTATTGTCAGTTTTGTGCATGATATTCGGCTATATTTACTCATAACTGTTGCAAAAGTGCAAAGATGCGTATTGTGTATGTATATGTAGCCAGGTATCGCGAATATTGAAGAAATGAAGTTTTATGCACATTTGGAAGATTCTTAAGGAAGGAAGTTGAGATTGGAAGCTTGTGGACTCAATGATATGGAAGCGTAGTGATTTCAAGCATCTACAACAAGGAAAGATCAAGTTTGGCTTTGGAAATCATCAACGTAAGCAAAGAATGAAGCGTAAAGGAAAAGTCAGCAAAAGTCAAAGGAGCAAAACCCACCGATCGGTCGCAACCCGCAACCGGATCCGGCTGGGCAAATGGTCAAAGCTGTGACCGATTCGGTCGACATAGAAACCGATCCGGTTTCTAGTACTGCAGTTACACAATTCGCATTTATTGTTGTCTTAACTCCCCATAATCATTAGAGTCCGATCATTTCTTGATATTAACTTGGAGAGAACGTTTTTTGAGCAGTTAAGCAAGTGCTTTGGCTATTTAAAGGACCTAGTACTTGTATACTAAGTGTGACACAACCAAAAGAGTATTAGTTTACATCAAAACTCATACTTACCCTATTATTTCAACCCAAAAGCTTAGTAGTTACTGGAAAACGTCCAGAAGCAAGGAAGGAACCATTCTTGTCCATTGTTTCGGTAGTTTGAAATTGTGCGGTGATCCTAGGTGATTGGAGGCGCGTGGTTGCTACATTCCACGATTTCTAATTCTTGTAATCACAAAAGATTAGGTATTCTATGAACTTTGTTATGGAAATCTATTCTCTTGAATTGTTTGAATTACCTTGTTATGACTTGTGTTTAGATATGATTGTTTTCATGGAGTAGTTTGTGATATACTTGTGTGTTGGAATGTGATTAATCATAATAATGTTCTCAAAATGTGATGCATGTATATATGATCTTGTTTAAATGAGTTTGTTGGAAAAATACTAGTCTTGGATTGATTTGTCAATAAAACATGTTTTAAGAAAAAGGACCGAAAGGATTTCTCTTGTGTTTTATTCCAAAAAGTGTAGTGACAAACTAGTATGGGATATGGTGATTGACAATCACCATGTTTTGCTTATTAAAACAAGACTAGGAACGTTTTCATCACGAAGGGTCGAAAGATTCGTAAGAACAAATTTAATGAGAACATGTTGCAAACAAATGGAACTTTTATAGGATAATCATTGGGATAAGGACCGAAAGGATTACCTAAATGTTTTTGTTCTTAGAATGATTTTTACAAACAAATACCATGGTTGGGGAATCATTTGCTTATGATTTGTGCATCATACTAAGAGTATACACCAAACCTTTATGAACATTATCTATGGTTGATTATGAGACTTCACACAAGTATATATTTTTATTCTTGATTCAGATTTTCACTAGAACACTTATTCGAGGAAGCCTTGACAAGCTTTCTTGTTAGAAACTTTTAATAAGATCTATTTCAAAACAAAATCCTTGGGACGATCTCGACTTACCCAACTTTGCTATTGCGGACGAGTATACTTGCTCGTATGTGTTAATAGGTTATACGGTTAATTCGTGATTATAAATTTTAAAACTTGCACCAACCGAGCACATCAAGTTTTTGGCGCCATTGCCGGGATTTTCTCGTAGTTTTCTTTGAAATTAGTCTGAAAAAAAAAAAAAAAAAAAAGTTTTGTTACAAACTAACCGATTCGGTTGGTTAGCCAACCGAATCCGTTAGACATTCTGACAAAAAAAAAAAAAAAAATTGGTTCGAATTTAATATCTATCTTCTTAGTTTATTGTGTTTTGATTTCTAGAGTAATTGTGTGGTTTAATCGGTTCTTAGATTTATTGTTTTACTTATTTTATTTTCTTTACATTTGTTATTTATTTAGTTAATCTAGTTTTATTAATTTTAATTTTTAATAGTTGATGGTAATGGTTAGGAGTAATTTTATTTTCAGTTATAGTTTATTTCATGATAGCATTTATTAGTAGTTTATTTAGTTTTAGTTTTAGTTTTAATTTTGGTTTTAATTAGATTTAATAAGTTATTTAATTATTAGTTTATGAAGAGTTTTATTTAATTAACTGGAGTTAGTACATCCTTAATGACATTTAATTTGCTTTAATTATTATTTTTATATAAAAAAAAAAATATATATTTTCGATCAAACCGATCGGTCGCAACCCGCAACCTGATCCGGTTCGTAGTTCTGTCTAGAATTTTCAACCAACCGATTCGGTTGGTGATCCAACCGAATCCGGTTGGAGTTTCTGTGTTGAGTTTTATCATTTTTAGGTTTTGAGTTTTTATTTGAGTTCTTAATTTTGTCAGATGTCTTAGTTGTTTTATTATATGTTTTTATAGTTTGTTCCTGTTTTACTAACTTTAACGCTAATCATTCGGGATTTGTTTTGTTTTGCTTTGTTAAGTTGTCTAGTAACATGGATAGTTTGAGCGGAATCTCGGAATACCTTCGTACTTTGGATGACATGTTCAAGGATACGGGAAGTTCATTAGAAAATATTGGAGGAATTTTGGAGGAAAGCAAGAAAGAATTGGGAATTGACACGGGTGATATGGAAGAAGTATGTGAAAACAAGGTTCAACTACCCAAAAACAAAAGAGTGGTAGTGTTTACACAAGCACCGTCAACGGTGTATGATTCACCGATGATGAGATTTGGAACACCTTGTGAAGTGGAAGGAGTACGTGCTTGGGATGCATGACTTAATATGGCTTATGGAGAGAATTATATCTTGGAAGAGGTTCTTGACGAAATCGGTCATGTTCGTATGGACTATGAAGCATATGGAAGGAAGTCGGTCAAAATCAAGGTCAATATTCATGGACATATCTTTGAAACTGATTTTGTTGTTTTAGAAGAAGGAAATGCGGATGAACCTAATGTTTGTTTTGGTCGAGATTTTCTTGTCACGACCAAGTGTCAAGTAGATTTTGGTATGGGAGAAATGCGGATTAATATAACCGAGTTGGAAGAAGGAAAAGGGATCAACGAGATGCTAGTGGAAGTTTGTGCAAACATGGAGGAGAAAAATGTGGAAGTGGTTAAAATGGGGAAAGCAAACCGAAAGAAACCATCATCAAATAAATTAACCCCAACAACAACCTCCACCACCAAAAATGATTACACACCATCGTCACCTACCACCACTATCAAACCCTTAACCGAAAGCCAAAAAGAAGCTATCTTAGAAAATCTAGAACAAAAATTTCTAGAGCTCAATGAAAAGAAACCGGTTATCGAAGTTCTCCAAGATTATGTGCTTTACCGAAAGAAGTTGGATGCATTGATGCTAGCGAGGGCTAGGTTGGAAGATAAGAATCTCACGGATGAGGATCGAGATCGAATTTTGTTTAAAGGCATGCCAAGGAAAGAAAAGGATCCGGGTAATTTTGTGTTGCCAATCAAAGTAAATGGAACTACACCAGTTTATGCTTTAGGCGACACGGGTCGAGTGTTAACGTGATGCCGTATCCATTGTTCAAAACTTTGGGACTAAGTAATCCGCAACCTAATCATTCTAAGCTCACTATGGCGGATAACACTCAAGCAAAGGCAATGGGAGAAGTTAAGAATGTAAGAGTGCAAATTGGCTATCAACCGTATTTGGCGATTTTCTTGTCTTGGATATTCCGGTGGACAAGAGTTTACCGCTATTGTTGGGAGGCCATTTTACGAACTTGTGGAGCAATTATAGACATGGGAAGAGGCACCATGACTATTGACGATGGGATTTCGAGGCAAACATACTACCCAAAACCAAGAGGACCAATTTTGGAATGTATGGAAGATTTGGAATGGATGGATGCAAATGATGATTTAACTTTGTTTTGAAGTGGGACGTGATGTCCACGGTAATCCAATGTACGGACCTTTGACTCCACCTTATTTCGATATAGAGGACGAAATGGAACGTGCATTCGCGATAGAAGCTTTCTATAACCCATTCAAAACATATTGGTTTACAAGAAGTTGACCGACTTTTTAGGATCTTTACCGTGCAACTTAAGAATTTGGAGTGGAAACCCAAGGATTGGGGACTTACAAGAGACAAACCGGAGATGGAGCATGGCATGTTAAGTTTGATATATTATGCCCGGACGGACGAAGATTTATGAGAAAATTCAAAACTTTTGAAACGCTCCGTGAGTTGACCGGAAAATTTCAAAGCGAGGATATTCTTAGACAAGAGTATTTTGAGGAATTTTGAGGAAAGGCAAAGACCGTAATAACAAGCAATCATTTGCTTGAATTTCATGAACTATTTTATTTTATTTTGATTTGATGCATTAGGATTTTTGTGTCTTATTTATTTTTCATGTTATGATTGAGGTAATTTGGTTTAATGCATTATGACTATGAGTTTTGAGTTGAGTTTGGATTAGTTCATTTATATGATGAGTTGAGTTTTTTTTTTTGGATTGAATGATTGTTCAAAATTTCATTTGGTGAATGAATGTTGTGTGAATTTTTAGCAGGAATTTTTGAGTAAAAAAATATGTTGCTTGGAGGGTAAATGCCTAAGTAACATGTTAAACAAGTAAAAAAGCAAATTTGGCAAAAAGCATACCGAAACGGTTGTGTCCTTGACTGAACCGGTTGCACCAAAATATAAAAATTTCATTTTTCCAAAAACACACACACACTAATTTTCCAGGTGGGTTTTGCAAAAATTCATCCAAGAGAGCAGATTGGAAGTTGTTTGAATTGTAGGATAACATCATGGCACCCAAGCAAGTAAGCATTTACATTCAATTAACTCAATTAAGGTTTTATTAGAACATTTGATTCGAATTGAATTTTAGGTCACCAATTTGGGGGTTTTTGTTATAATTCGAAATTAAGTGGTAATATTTTAGGATTGAGTGAGTAATTGATATAGGAGTACATTACAACAAGAGATTGATTGATTAATTCACCATAGAATGGATTTTAGATGATAAGATTTTTCGGAATTAGTTGGGTTGTGCTTATGAAATGAGATAAGTTACAATTGGTGATTCATTTTGATGGATGATATGTTTTTAAGAGTGATGGATGCTACACTATTAGAACTAATGATTTTAAAATATAGAATGAGTTCTAAGATGTTAGATGTTTGATGATTTGGAAGCAAGATAGAGTAATTCTAGGATTTGGGAATCATTGAGGATGATAGAATGCGATCTAAGAGTGGTTTGAGCGTTAGAAATTGAGATTATGAGGATTTGAAGGCAAAATGCCTTATGTAGTCAGACAACCGATTCGGTTGCGCATTGCAACCGAACGGTTGTTGCTTGATGATTGAAACCGATTCGGTTGGTGATCCAACCGAATCCGGTTGTGGTTTCGTGGGATTTTTGTGAAATTTTGAAATGTATCATAGAGGGTTCTCTAACCTTCTTGTTTGTTCTAACACTCTTATATGGTCTTATTTTTTGTGATTTCTACAGAGAATTATTGTAGGAAGCTCGAGTGGGGAGGAAATTCCAATTAACCCGCTTGTTACGAAGTTTTGTGAAAGGAACGAGAAGAAGAAGGTTAAGTATAGTGTGAAGAAGGAAGCAAATGCTAATTTAAAATTCAAAAAATCTCACCGTTGGAGAGAAACATGCTTTTCGGGAAAGATTGTCGAAGTTACAACATAGGCAATGTTTGGTTCCAAGGGTGATTGATTGGGATTTATTTAACGAATGAAAGTGATGATGATGATGAGTTTGATGATGAAGAAGGAGAAGAAATGAGCAAGGATGACGAGTGATTATGGGTCATTCGTGAATTATGGTTTCAAAAACAATGGTCATGATGTGTTTTAAACTATTTCTATCTTTTGATCGATTTTCTTTAGGATGTTTGGTATATTTTGGTTTTATCTAGTTTTTAGTAGTTTTGTTTTGTTTTGTGCATTTCGTGTTGCAGTTTTTGTTTGCAGGATGGATATGTTGGAAGCTTATTGATGGTCAAATGTTTCGAGTTGGATAACTCACAGGCTTGCTAATGACCCAATGTGCTTATTGCATATTTTATCCCGTGGTATCTTTTAACTATCTTTTCCCATTTTCTTTACTTTGAAGTTCATTTTCATTACATTGAGGACAATGCAAAACTTAAGTATGGGGAGGAAGAAAATAGGAAAATGATGTGCATTTTATTTTTTTTAGATAACTTTTGGATGCAAGTGATTAGAAGAAATTCGCCTTGATGGTCTAATGGTTTTCGCGTTGTTGATAATTAAAATACATAATTTAGGATTTCAATGGTAAAATGAGGTTTTGAAAATTTTTAGATTTGAACCAAATTATCAAGTAATTCATTTTGGATTCGATAGCATTTTCTAGCATGCATAATAGCTTTTTTCCCACATTTTGTGAGGTTTCTTTTGTATAAAACACATCTTTTGTTTTATATTTGCTATGAGTGTGCCGGTGATTATGTCGATTCTAGAACTTGTACTAGTTATGCATTACGGTTAAAATCACTTTCGAGTGATCTAAATATTTTTCAAGTGATAAGAGGCATTTTAGGAATAACCCAAATGGCCTTCCATTTTTACATCTAATGATATATTAGCTGACCGCATCGGTTAGTTAACCATCCATATGGACCCATTTTGTTAGTGCTCATTTTTAGCACTAGATACCCTAGTTACACCTTCTGAGCCATTCCTTTTCGTTTTTGTTAAATCCAGAAAAATACAAAAATATTTTACACCTTTAAACTTTAGCCAACCCTTATCAAGTCTAATGGTTTGTTGCTAGTTGCTTGGAATGATTGGATTGTTTTTGATGATTATGAGTTAGCCGCACTTTGCCATTCGTGTGTGCCATTTCGACAAAGACGAAGGATGCATACTTCTTATTTGTATTTTTTTGTGGTAATGCTTATACGAAGTGTGGGGGAGTTGTGATATATGAAGAAGGAGAAGCTTTAAAAAAAAAAAAAAAAAAAAAAAATTTATAGCCAAGGAGCTATATGATAGATATTGATTAGCCAATGAGCTAAATTGAGTTATACATATTTGCGGAGAATCGATATGAGAAGAGGAGTAATAATCATTTTTCGGGATTGTGGTTTGTATGATGACTAGCACCATGGAGGTTTGGACTTGGTTTCATTTTTATTTTAAACCAATTTCATAAACTATCCCATGCCTTATCCATACCTATTATGAACCCGTAGCCTTATCATTATAAACCGAATGAAAGACCTCTTTGATGAATTTATTTTCTTTGTTTTGATACTTGTACAAGCGTATGGTAAAAAGCATTGATCATGACTAGGCATTGAGTGATATACATATACCCACCAATATATGAGTGTTGAGTGAAATCTTAAAGCCATTTGTGAGGTATCCTAGTTATGTTATCTAAAGTGTTTGGTTCATTTTTAGAAGATTTTCACATATTATAAGCAAAATAATAATTATCTTTATTGGTAATTGTTACATTTTTCGGAACCATGGTGTTATGGACCATTGAAATCAATCTTTGCAATGTTTGACCTACTCGAGGCTTAGTAGAGCTTAAGTGTGGGGAATTTGATAACGCCTAAAATGAACATGTTTTTAGTAGCGTTATTGTCGGTTTTGTGCATGATATTCGCTATATTTACTCATAATCTGTTGCAAAAGTGCAAAGATGCGATTGTGTATGTATATATAGCGGTATCGCGAATATTGAAGAAATGAAGTTTTATGCACATTTGGAAGATTCTTAAGGAAGGAAGTTGAGATTGGAAGCTTGTGGACTCAATGATATGGAAGCGTAGTGATTTCAAGCATCTACAACAAGGAAAGATCAAGTTTGGCTTTGGAAATCATCAACGTAAGCAAAGAATGAAGCGTAAAGGAAAAGTCAACAAAAGTCAAAGGAGCAAAACCCACCGATCGGTCACAACCCGCAACCGGATCCGGTGGGCAAATGGTCAAAGTCATGACCGATTCGGTCGACATAGAAACCGATCCGGTTTCGCACGCTGATTACACAATTCGCATTTATTGTTGTCTTAACTCCCATAATCATTGAGTCCGATCATTTCTTGATATTAACTTGGAGAGAACGTTTTTGAGCGATTAAGCAAGTGCTTTGGCTATTTAAAGGTCCTAGTACTTGTATACTAAGTGTGACACAACCAAAAGAGTATTAGTTTACATCAAAACTCATACTTACCCTATTATTTCAACCCAAAAGCTTAGTAGTTCTTGGAAAACGTCCGAAGCAAGGAAGGAACCATTCTTGTCCATTGTTTGGTAGTTTGAAATTGTGCGGTGATCCTAGGTGATTGGAGGCGTGGTTGCTACATTCCACGATTTCTAATTCTTGTAATCACAAAAGATTAGGTATTCTATGAACTTTGTTATGGAAATCTATTCTCTTGAATTGTTTGAATTACCTTGTTATGACTTGTGTTTAGATATGATTGTTTTCATGGAGTAGTTTGTGATATAATTGTGTGTTGGAATGTGATTAATCATAATAATGTTCTCAAAATGTGATGCATGTATATATGATCTTGTTTAAATGAGTTTGTTGGAAAAATACTAGTCTTGGATTGATTTGTCAATAAAACATGTTTTAAGAAAAAGGACCGAAAGGATTTCTCTTGTGTTTTATTCCAAAAAGTGTAGTGACAAACTAGTATGGGGATATGGTGATTGACAATCACCATGTTTTGCTTATTAAAACAAGACTAGGAACGTTTTCATCACGAAGGGTCGAAAGATTCGTAAGAACAAATTTAATGAGAACATGTTGCAAACAAATGGAACTTTTATAGGATAATCATTGGGATAAGGACCGAAAGGATTACCTAAATGTTTTTGTTCTTAGAATGATTTTTACAAACAAATACCATGGTTGGGGAATCATTTGCTTATGATTTGTGCATCATACTAAGAGTATACACCAAACCTTTATGAACATTATCTATGGTTGATTATGAGACTTCACACAAGTATATATTTTTATTCTTGATTCATATTTTCACTAGAACACTTATTCGAGGAAGCCTTGACAAGCTTTCTTGTTAGAAACTTTTTAATAAGATCTATTTCAAAACAAAAATCCCTTGGGACGATCTCGACTTACCCAACTTTGCTATTGCGGACGAGTATACTTGCTCGTATGTGTTAATAGGTTATACGGTTAATTCGTGATTATAAATTTTTAAAACTTGCACCAACCGGAGCACATCACCCCAATAAGTAACCTTCTTCTGACTTGCCATCAAACTTTCTCAGATTATCAATTGTATTTAAAATAGTGAGAGGGCATCCAAAAGGCTTCATAAATCGAATGTTGGGTTTTTTCCCATCAGCAACTCATAAGGTGTCTTCATCTGTGGTTTGGTGGTCGATACTCATAGCACATAGCAAGCGGTACTTACAACTTGGCCCGAATTGAATAAGTAATTGTGATTCGCAAGCATTGTTCGGGCCGCTTCAATCAAAATCCTATTCTTTCTCTCGCAACACCATTCTCATTGCTGTGGTGTTCTTGCAATGCTGAACTCCCTCTTGATTCCTTTGTTGGCACAAAATTCATCCATAAGTTTGTTCTTGAATTCAGTCCCATTATCACATCTAATACCTCTAACTTTGAGTCTTAATTGGTTTTCAAGGGCTATGATTAGATCATGAATTGCATCAAAAGTATCATCTTTAAATCCCAAGAAAAATACCAAACTGAATCTACTACAATCATCTGTCACAACTAAGCAGTACTTTTTCTTGTTCAGACTTGTAACAGAAACAGGACCAAATAGATCCATATGTAACAGCTCCAAAGAATCTCTGACAGTTCTTTCCTCAAGCTTCTTGCATGATGCTTTGTGTTGTTTACCCTTCTTGCACGCAAAACAGGAGTGATCATTCTTGTAAGTCTTTGAAGGTAAACCTCTAACTAAATTTCCTTTGACCAATTTGTTGATATTCTTGAAATTTACATGGCCCAATCTTCTATGCCATTGATGTGCTTCTTTAAGTGTAGCCTTTGCTACTAAACATGTAGCTCTTTCAGAAGAGTGAAGACTCTTCATATCTAAACTGTACACATCATTGGTTCTTGGCACTTTCAGTATCACCAAGTTATCATCATTAAGCTTGAATTCAGGTGAAAGAATGAGACATTCTGTGTCAGTGAATAACACAAGATGCTTTTTGTCACAGATTTGAGAAACTGACAAAAGGTTGAACTTGAGCTCCTTCACATATCTAACATTCTCAAAATCTATGCTCCCTGTCTTTATGGTTCCTTTCCCACTAATTCTTCCTCCACTAGCATCATTCCCAAATGCAACTCTTCCTCCACAATATGGCCTAAAATCTGACAGAATCTCTTTGTCTCATGTCATGCTTCCAAAGCAACCACTATCCACAATAAGATGATCTTTAAGCTCCTCCTTTGGGTTGCCCTGCACAAAGATAAAAAAGTTAGTGTATTTTAGGAACCCAAGCCATTACTGACTTGTGTTCCCCTTGTGGAGTAACATACTCAAATTCCTTGAGTATGTAATCTTCACAGTTTTTATAGACAGAATCAAGCATTATCTTTTGTTTCAAAACTTGTGGTGGATTTTCAGCAAAACTTTATTTTTCAACAAAAATCTCATTTTCTTTTTCAACAAAATTATCTTTATCAAAAATCACTGCTTCAAGAAGATTTGTTGAAAGTCTTGTTTGTTCATCATCGATTTCCTTCTTAACCCATTTGGTTTTAACTTCGGTGTAGAGTCCCTTGATCTAGCTACTTCCTTGGAGTTGTAACGCCTTCTAGATTGATAGTAATTAGATCTCCTAGGGTTCCTATTCGAAGAGGTATTTGGTGAAAACTGAGCAGTACTTTGAGAAAGTACTGTTCTTTGGTTAACAGTACCTTGGATAGTGTGTGAAGGTACTGCAGGTTTTGAAAAAGGTCTTCTTTGGTGAGGGTACCTATGGTCTGGTGAGAAGTTTCTATGGTTAACCCTATGTGAATGATTCCAAGCTGGTTTATTCTCTCTAGGTCTAGTCTCCCTTGGTTTTTGGTTGACAGTTCTGTTCTTTGGGAACTTACTTAAGTACTCTGAATGTAAGTCACAGTCCTTAATTAAATGATTAGGACTAAAACAAACAAAACATATTTTTTGATCTGTAATTCCAAAATTTCTTCTTCTATGTGTATGACCAAACCTATCATGTCTTCTAGGTGAATAATTAAAACTGTTTTGACCAAAATTATCCCAAAAAGGTTTAGCAGTATGTTGAAAAGGTTTTCTTAAAGGTACTGCTGAAGGTGTAGCAGTACTTTGAGGTGTAGCAGTACTTTGAGGTGAAAGTACTGCTTGGCTTTTAGCATTATCTACCTTAGGTGTCTCAACAGTTTCGTTTGAGGTTTCAGACCTAGATTGACCTTTAAGTTTCTTCCTAAACTCTAAGCTATCTACTCCAAAACGAGAAACATCAGGCCTAAGAGGTTGATGACTACCAGTGGGATGAGGGACAACATGATAACCTTTGTCTTTCTTATATTCAGGAGGTGTTTCAATAATTGATTCCTCATTACTAGATGTGTCTACATAATTAATGAGTTCATCATCACTAGTGGTTATATCCTCAAAATCACATTAATCCTGATCACTAGGTGGGTTTTCTATGCTATTAAAGTCCATACCAAAACCTAGGCCAGTTTTAATGTAAGCTCTTCTCTGTTTTTCAACATAAGCGACATGAGAAAGACCTGATTGTCCCCATGCAGCAAACTTTTCTAGCAATTCATCTCTTTCCTTAGTTAGTTTCTCAATTTCAGAGATCTTACAGTTTAACTTCCATTCACTTAATTTTAACTGGTAATCCTGTTGTTCATACTTTTCTGCCCAAGCTACTTCATTATTTTCATGTGTTATGATTTTGGCTTCCATAGATTCTAAAGTAATTTGGTAACCTAATACCTCAGACCTAGCCGTTCTACACTTATCTCTTTCAGTCACATAATCATTAAGCACTTTTTGATAAAAGTCATGACACTTAGAACATACCTCAGAGATAGGAGGTGAACTTGGTGAAGTAGCTACCATAGCAAGCAGAACAGGATCATCTTCACTCTCCATGCTCCAGTCAAAGCTTCCATAACCATCTTTAGACTCCATAACAAACATGTCGGGTTCCTCATCAAAAGCGTGCTCGATCAAATTCTTCTCTTGAATCCTCTGACTACCATACAAGAGGTTCTTGGTTCATCATCAAACTCAAGACTCAGGTCAATCTCGATAGATTCTCTTGAGCAACCAAAGCTTCTTTTTTCGTAATAGGAATTTTGATAAGGTTTTAAATGTACCTTTTGAGGGTCGTTTAAGCCCTTATTTGATCACTTTGTATCCGTTATTGCTTAATATCGTTCCTTTTCACTTTTAGGTCTCTTGAAGGCAAAGCTACGTAATGGCACTTATTTGGACGAAAAGACGCGGATATATGAAGAAAATGGCCAAAGTCAAGAATCGAGACACTCAAGTTGCTAAATTACAAGGGACGGCCATCGCTTGTCTATGACGCCGTTGGAGGATTTTGTGACGGGACAGAAGCCAAAACTCCTATTTTCAAATGACGACGTCAAGTTATAAAAGAGTAGGCCGTCGCAACTCAGACGGCCTAGATTCAATCCAGACGGCGTCAGAAGCTAAAGAGGACGGCGTCACAAGCATAAGGTGACACCATCGCAAGATTAACTTGGCCAAGACGAAACCCTAATGACGGCGACATGACGGCGTCACAAATTATAAGGTGACGCCGTTGCACATGTAATCTTATATATAGAATCCGAATTTTTTCAGTTTTAGGGAGTAGTCTTTTGGGTAAACTTTTGGAGTAAAACCTAAACCGAACCAAGGTCGTATTTTAGGGTTTTAAACCCTATCTTACACCAAGATAAGTTGTTTACTTCATTAATTTAATTATGTCTTCAATTATTTGTGTGTATGCTTGCATGTTCTCCATGTCCGGCTAATTTACTTGTGTGTTTGCTTAGGGAATATGAAACTTAATTATTGAATATTGGTTGGCTGTTTCTTATCTTAGTTGATTAATGATCTAGTTGTTAGGAATTGGAAATTCCTCGTTAAAGATTCGGTCACCCCAATAATGGTCTAGCATATGTTAGCTCGTAGATTTGTCGTTATTTACGTTATTTATCAGTTTATTAGTTAGTTATTAGTTTAGTTTAGCGTAGTGTAACACCGTGGAGGAAGGACGGGTCTTTACCCATCTGTATACACGATCCACAGCCGATAGGAGGTCGTTGTGTCGAGTATAAATACCCCTTCCATCCACGGAAGGGTGGTGCTTCATTCAATCTAATCTTTCCTTTTGTAAACCTCTAGCAAGAACACCCTCTCTCTCTACTTTCTCTCTAAAATGATAAACATGTATTTTGATCATCCAAGACCACCCGAATCATCAACACAATAATATATCGATCCTACAATTGGTACCAGAGCCAAGGTTATTGTGCTGTGTTGATTTGTGGGGTTATTTTGATATGTTTTTGACTGTTCTTTGCATCATCTTTATTGGTCCGAAAATTGTTTTATAAGTTTTTGGTTTTTGTTTGTGGCTGCTTCTTTGATATGGTCTTTAACTGGTTTTAATGTATTCTTTCTGGTTGGTAATAAAAGGTCTCGTGATAGTTTCTTGGTCTCAAATCTTTCTTGTGTCAAACTTTATTGTCCAATCAGTGGTAAACAGTTTTGTGTCCATTTTTATACTCTAATATGGTCATAAACATATAAGTCACAAGCATTTATCTGACTGTTTTATTTGAACCAAATCTGTGAATGTTATGGTTGTCAAAACTGGTCATCTTTATTTGCTGGTCATCTTCATGTGTGGTCAAAACTGGGTCTAAACTGTTTCTGGGTATCTATGAATATGAACGGTTTTTTTGGTCGGAAAAACTCGCCGGAAAATGTCAAAGATATATTTATAGCGAGTTGTCCATTTGTCCAAATACTATGAATCTATGTAGCGACTTGTGCCCGTTTTTAATGGTGGCGACTTGTTATTTAACAAGTAGCGAGTTGTTAATGGTGGCGACTTGGTGACGGGTTGACTTTTGAGTCAAACTGATATGCTAGCGACTTATCAAAGCCTAGCGACTTGTCAAAGCCTAGCGACTTGTCAAAGCCTAGCGACTTGTCAAAGCCTAGCGACTTGTCAAAGCCTAGCGACTTATGACTCAAAATGACTAGAGACTTGCTTATGAAAAATGTGGCGGCTTGTATTGGTTTGACTTTTGAGTCAAACTGAAAAATAGTTAGCGACTTGTCTTGCAACAGAAAGAGATGAAGAAAGAATTGACCTCGACCACAACCTAAGTACCAAAACTAAATCAACCTCAGGATAACCATCATCTCCAAGACTAATCCGTCATCTACAAATCATCTACCAACAATAACAACAAGACTCAACTTAAGTAAAAACAAGATCTCAGTCCATTCTTTCTGGGTAGTTCAATAAAACTCACGACATGAAATGATTTTTCATTCGAAAGTTTATCTCATCACTGCTCCTTATTGATTCAAAACTCATTTATTTTCGAAACCAACTAAGACAGGTTTGTTAACATTATGGTTAAAACCTGTTCTTGTTTCGTTACAATCTATCATCGACCTTACATGTAATTCAACGAGTTAAATTGTTAAAAGTTTTTAGATCTCAGATTTAAAAGACTAAAAATCTTATAAGGTTTACACAGGTTCTTCATTGATCATGTAAGGAGTTAACTCCATCTTAATATCCGAGACAAAAAGTACTAAATTAGAACAAGGATGTTATATTTAGTTACTTTGCACGTTTAACCTCAACAACAAATTCAATCAAAACGAATTCATGAGTTAAAACCTACCTTGAACACTTTTGATCTCATGGCTGTCGAATACCATCCATGTGGTACGTATGGACCTCAAGCCATCCCTGTGGCAAGGTGATTATAAACTACAAAGGAAAAAGATCATTCATGGATTGATTCATTTTGGGATTGATATCAGTGGTTTTGATAGGGTGATAATTTTGTGCGTTTGGTTATCATTTATTGTTGAAGTCAATCCCTCTCAGTTCTGAGTATTGGGTTCGTTGTGATATTAGAGAGGATGGGGGCGGACGAGTAAGGATTAGGTTTTGGGGATTGAGTGATATTAGGGTAACAAATGGAGAAATGTGTGTTAAATACCCCTTGTAATTTAGGGTATGCATATGTTTTAATGGGCTGTGATCTAAATTGAGTATGGGCCTCAAATAATTTTATCACCGGTTTGAGCTTTTAAAGTGAGAAAAGTGATAATATTGGTGTATCACAGGTTTATGCTTGGGCAGAATGGTTAAATGAGCAGTTGAGCTACTTGATTGGAGTATAACGAATGTTTGCATTTTTGTCCAAAAATTATTTGGATGTTGGACAAATAGTTTCTTTCCTCTAATGTGAGCATATTTGGATGATTGGACAAATGAGCTTCCAAAAGACTATGAGATTTTGTGTGATGATGAGAATTGTTGAGTTTTGCTTCTTGGTACTTTGGTATATACATTTTCATGGATAATAGTTTGTCGCGGCTTGAAATTGTTTATTTGATCAAAGCTGACTGCGGGGTTGTTTGTACTTGGTATTTCTTATTTGGATGTGAAGTGAAGATTTCCGGGCGCGTTTATTTATTTTCGTCTTCTTTCTTTCTACCATTCCGCGAAGATGACTTGTTTGGGCATTTATAGAAAGTGATAAAGACTTGACTATTTAGTTACGGTTGTGATTCTTTCTCGATTAACCCACAACGTGACTATCACTTCTGTGTCTCACGCAGTTGAGGATATGTCAAGAAGTTTTGTACATTGGGTACACCGTTTCTTGTTCACAAGGATTAGTACAAGTTTAAGTAACAAATCTGGGGAATTTTACGTCATGTTCGAGTTTGATATATCGGGTTTACTTCTCCATGTGGTCACTACAATAGCCGACAGATTGCGTGAATGATGTGCTTACCAAAGTGTTGATTGGATGGTTGATGATAATGTTGGTGTTGGATAATGAACCGTTGATGAACCGCTGCATGTTCCCCTAAAACAGATATTCACCGAAACCAAATTTGTCATAACACATTCAAGCTGACATTGTTTACGGTTTTGTCTTGATTTTTGTAAAATCCCGCGAAAGAACCTATTTCTCGGTTTAAATCATAGACTTGTAAAATCCCGTAACAATGGAAATATCCTGGTAATTGTAAAGTGCATATCCGGAACTATCATACGGTTTATTCTTGGTTTTGTTAAATCCCTCGAAAGAAACTATTTCTTGGTTTAAACTATAGAATTGTAAAATACCGTGATGATGGAACCATCTTGGAGAAAGGAAAGTGTATCTCGGGGTCTTCTGATGCTGGTGTTACGGGTTCTATTTCGAAGAAAGGATAAAAGGGTGTACTTCATGATTTGGATGTGTGTTTGGATTTTTGTCATGGCAGTTTGGTTATTTTATGGTTTTGCGGGGTTACGTGCTTGTAACCATGGTCGGGATGAAACCATTATCAAAGTTCATTTAAATGTCAAAGAAGGCTAGATTTGAGCTTTTAATCGGAAGATGTGACAACGGGTTAATTCTTTGTTATTTATTTGAGGTTGAAGTGAAATATCACGAGCAAGTGTACTTAGTATCCGAAGGTATCGAGGATGGATGGATGAAGATTCTTCATGATCCTTGTTCGAGCTTATTATCAAAAACAAAGACTGAAATCTAGTTATTCTTGGGAGTCTTTTTTCTTTTACCACGAGGGAAATTGGACTCTTTTGCCACAAAATAACTATCACTTTAAGGAGTTACGTTGTAGTGCTCGATGTCACATTTAATTGTGGATTTTCAAGAGGTGATGTCGTCTTATACTTGATGGTTGGTTGGTTGAAGAGTATAGAGTACTTAGAGATTCAAATGGGCATGAAGTCTCGACACGCTCTTTGTTACACATGTGCAAGTTTAAGTCACGAGTTCGGGTTAGTTTACTTGTGGTCAAATTCATCATATTGGGTTTTCTCCATCGATTGTCACTACAAAGAGCCTCTTGAATGATAATGGGGATGATTACATGTTTTGCCAAGAGAGCCGAAAAGAGAGATTATGACGTCTGCTCACATCGGTTCGGGCCTCGTACTCAAAGAAAAGAAATGTGTGCGTTTGATGCGCATTATCTTGAAAGAAGAGAAATCTTCTTATGACGTATGAACACAACAGTTCATGCCTCGTTCGCTAAAGAAAAGAATGGTGTGCGTGTTAGTGCGCTTTATCTTGAAGAGAAATCTTCTTATTATGACAATTCTCATCAACATGCTTCATACTTTTCCATGCGCTTGGTCATCAAGTGAACAGACTCTTGTTGATTGTTTTCGATTCCACTTTCTCAACTATAATGACGATGGCGACATCTGTCTTTGATTTTGCGGGGAGAAGTGTGAATAGACTACATTTGGATAATGTTCACTTGTTTAATCAAGAATGGCATCTCCGTATGCAATTCTTGAGGGGAGAAGAAGTGTGAATTTTTGCATTGTTGATTGATATTAGAGAATATAAATGGTCATACGGTTCTAAACTCATGTAAGAACCGAGCTTCTTCTTATCGGGTCATCTTCACATGGAGTTTTCTCTTCTAAGAGCCGTTGGTTGACATCTTCACTCGGATTGATGAGTTTATCGACAAAGTGCTTCCGGTTAATGCTTCACGTATACATCAACATGATGATTCGAACAATCTCTTTGTTCTTGTTTGATGTGATTGGTGGTTTGGTGTTACCATCTTGTGTGTTCGTTATGGCTGATTCTTGATTTTCTTGATGAACATCCTTACATTCTTGTTTGATTGGGAGGATTTTAGCTAAGGGATTTGCAAGATGTAAGTTAATTGGGATGCTTTTGGTGAGATGCTTTTGGTGTGAGTTGAAGATGTTAACTATCTATTCCCCAACTGGACAATCTTGAAGAAGGTCGAGTCTGATACCATTCTACATTTTACGCTACATGTTAGAAGACTAAAGGCGAGTTGCATTTAACGATCTAAAGACTTCTTCTTAATGGGCATTTATCAAAGCAGTTGTCGGTTTAAGGAGAGCACTAATTGGGAGAGAGTTATAAGTCGATTCAATTCCCAATTAGACTTGCTCATATTCTTTAGCGATGACTCCTCGAGGCGTTGATATTGACTATTGTTGGACATTTGACACAAGGTGATTACTTGAGTTAATCATTTATCACTTATTTGAGATTGAAGTTGACTTTCACAAAGGCGTGTTCTTATTTGATAACTTGCTCGGGCTTAAGAATTTGAGTTGAAGACTTGGCTTATCTAGTTACCGGTGATCGAGGTGGATGGTTGAAGACACAGTTAACTATCACTATTAGGAGTTACTTTGTTTTACTCGATGTCACACGCATATGACGGTGTGGATAAATGCAAGAGGTGTTAATGTCTCATACCTTGTTTGGGTAGTAGTACTTAGAGATTTGCTTGAAGCATGAATTACGTACACCGTTCTTCCATCATTAGGTGCAAGCTTAGGATACAAATGTGGGGAAGTTGACTTGATTTCAAGTATGGTATATCGGGTTTTTCTTCTTGGTGGTCACTTCAAATTGTCTACATAAGGGTTGATAAAATAGTCGAGAAAGTCTTGACAAGTTGATTCTCACAAGAGTTCAAGTGTTCTTCTCATAAAGATTTCAAGTATTTGGGCTTATACAATGTTGCCGATTACAAGTGTCTAAACTAGCAAGGGGAAAGGAGACACACATCTAAACACAAAGCGAGTAAACTTGATGAACTTAATTCTTCTAAGTGATTGAAGATATCCGGGAAGACAAATGTTATTACATGAGAGAAACTCAAGGTTTGACTCATGGCGAGTAAACTTGATGAACTTAATACTTCAAAGTGATTGAAGATATCCCGGAAAACAAATGTCATGACCGCGAGAGAAACTCAAGGTTTTACTCATCAAGGCTTTTAGTGTTATTATTCCAACGACGTGGAGGAAGTGATGTAATATAAAGTTTACGAAGATAAAGAGGCACACAAGTGAGGAGGCATTTGAGTACTTGGGTTCTTGAGCCTTATACACAATCATCAGGAAAGATAAATGTGCATTGTGTGGTTGTATCATTTATTCTTTGGAAATCTACTTGTGTATTCGGGCTCTTGAGCTCTATTCTAAGAGACGGGCTGCATCAATTCAACTACTCGGGGGAAGTGGTTTCTTAACACCTTTTTGGAATGGATTGCGTCAGACTTCAGTGGTTATGAAATTTGAGAAGATTATTTATGAGTGGGATGATACGTTGCTATTCTTGTTGATGATATAACCCCGAACGGAGAACCTTGATTAATCGTTCTTAAATGGAGTAGCGGGATTTATGATAATGGTGTGCTTCTTTGTGCACCTGGCTAAGGAAAGCTTGAAATAGAGCTTCGAATATGCTCATCTAATGGTTTTTCGGTTTGGGGGGAAGCTATCAAAGTCTCACTTTTAAGTGGCTCAATTTCTCTCTTCGATTCAAGGGTCTTGGAAGCTTTGGTGGTGAATGTTTAAGAGATGATGAATTCTATCTTCTTCAACGGGGCTGCTTGATATCCTTATCTCGGTACTCGTATCATCATCTTCTTTTACTATATAATCTTCTCTATCTTTGTATATATTTATTTAAAAAACCAAATACAAAAATATAAAACTAGCAAAACAAAATACAAAAATATAAAACCAACAAAAGAAAATAGAAAAATATAAAACCTTCAAAAACCCATAAAAATCAGAAAATTTCAAAAATTCCAAAAATATGTTTTCTCATGACATGTCTTCTGGTATCGATAACATCTACGGTCTTAGAAATGTCATTCAATAATGGCACGGGACCATAGATGAAGTTCGAACAGGAGGTGTAAATATTTCTTTCTAAACATTTCACAAATCAAATGGCTTGCAGTTATTTCAGACTGTGACCCGTGCTTATACTATCGCTTGCTATTATTTTAGATAGCAACCCGTTCTTTAAAGGAAGGAAAGTGCTGCGCTAAATCTATTTTCAAAATATTTCATGCACTTATCCTAAAACAAAACAAGGAAAGCATGTCGTCAAAAAGACTGCTGTTCCTACACAAATGTTTTTCCGTCTAAAATTCTTCAGAAAAATATTTGTTGTGTTTTCAAAAATGGTGGAAAATGAGTTGCTTAAAATCAATCGATTCGAGTTTTATAAAATTTGGAAACTCAATCAATGACTCAAGACTTTTAAAATCTTTTATAAAATGAGTTATTGGTTGAGGGGAAATGTTTTCAAATCTATATCTTCTAACGAGCTTTCTTAATTATCCTAATATGCTTAATTAAAATGATGTTAACCTATGTTGAAGGACTAGGTGCCAAGGATATGATTGCTAGGATTAGATAATTAGAGTTTGATGAACACAATTTTCCCATACATTTAAATGATCGATTGATATGTTGCATAGACTTTTATTAGTCGATTCTTGTTTGGGTGATGTCGACCACCATATATCTGTATGTGTGTTCACTAACGATGCGGTATATTGGTTATAAGAATGTTCGATCCGGATCCCCTGATTAATATGATTGGATGCCGAAAGGAAAGGGTAACTATATCTTGGGTTGACAAATGAAGAAGCGGAACTTAATTGGACTTCTATGGAGAGTTGGCATAAATGCAACGCAAGAGGTCTCACTTGCATCGCAGATGGTTTTCTTCTAAGTGATTGAAGAAGCGAGCTTAATTTGACCTCGGTTGGCATTCAAAATGCAGCGTAAGAAGAAGTCTCACTTGCATCGCAGACAATTTTTCTTCCAAACCCTACGGCAACAACAACGGAAGCTTCTCAACCACCTAACGTATCTTTGTGCGAGGATACCATTTTAAACAATTTTGAATAATTTGATTAAATTGTTTTGAAAATGGAAAATATTGTTTTGAAAATAAATTGAACTTAATTTTGAAAATCACCGGACTTCTTTTATCAAAACCTAAGTCACTCAATTATTGACTTCGTCATGGATTGAGGGGAGAGTGATTTAAAATAAAATATTTTCAAATGATATTTCTTCACAAAAGTTCCGCTTTATGCGTTAAAATGTGGTGATCTAAAGATTTAATGTTATGTTATGGTATGATTTTCTTTAAGAATCAAGGTCTTTCAAAATGAAATTTTTACATTCTTGTTTGATTGTGAAATTGTTTTGTTTTACTTAAAAGATCTCTTAAAAACTATCATACCTGACACTAACAATCTTTAATATCTTAAAATGGTCCTTATCTGTCATCTTTCAAAATTGAATCTTGCCACGTCTTTCCCTAAAATTTTCTAAATGATTTAAATCTTTTGGGATCACAAATCTCAAATGGTTTAAAATTTCTGATCGGGGTAGAGATCGTGATTTAAATCTCAAATCTGTTTTAAATGGAATTGGTTTTAGTCCTTCGAAGGCACTCCTGCCTCCATGTGCCAAACGATTTCAAATACACAATGCACATGTTGAGGAGGAGGATTTATCCAAAAACCAGATGAGTATTTAAACAAGGCCACATTTTCTCCCATGTTTTCTAAACCTAATTAAATCACTTGGGATCCAAAATATCAAAGGGTTTGATATTTTGATCGAGCGGTGTGATTTAATAATGAAATTTGATAAAGGTGATCGTTTTGATTTAATTGTGCAGTTGTTCTCTCATATGTGCTAAACATTTTGAATCTCGAAGCACATATTGAGGGGAGCATAACTATCGAGTACAAAAGTTTTTAAAAGAGACTTATAATGTACCTTGATTGAGTTTTCAAATGGTTTCTTAAATGGCTTTTGTAATCGTGGATGTGCTTCAAAAGAACTCTTGCCTCTATGTGATAAAAATGATTTCAAATATCCTATGCACATATTGAGGGGAGAATTTACCAAAGAAAATCAAATGGCTTTTCCATGGAATTGTGATCAAGAAATTATTTCAAAGAAATTATTTCATAGAACTCTTGCCTCCATGTGCTAAACAATTTCAAAATCATATGCACATGTTGAGGGGGAGCATTTTCTAAATGATCAAAACTATTAAGGTACAAAATGCTTTGATCTCATATCACAAGTACCTTGATTGTTTTTCCAAATGATTTTTCAATTGGTTTCAAGGAAGAATGAACTGTACCAAAAGACCGACCATTTTACTTTATGCATGGAGTTATAAGGATGGTGAGGTTAGGTATTTCTTCCCACGATCCGCCGAACCGGAGGGATCTACCGAGGACAATCCACTAGATAGTGTAGAGTCCTTAGGTATGATGAAAAAAAGGAGAAAAATGAGAAATGGGAAGAGTGCGGATGAGATAGAGCTAGTCTTGGAATAAACCCAACAAGGTTCTAGTTATGAAGTCTCGGTAAGCTTGAAGGGTTGAAGAATGAAAAGAATTGAATGTAAAAGGGTCAAAAGAAATAGCCCTCAATAATTCAACCTTAGGGCGAGAACGGGTTCAATACATATACTCTTGGTGGTTACTAAGGTAACACCGGTATTGAAGACAAGGCGTCATGGACCCGATGACGACCGCACTAAACTTCCCAAGCTACTCAAGTTCCTCTTAAAAGGGCTTGTTTCATTCTCACGGGAACCTACATAATCTATCGACTTTCTCTTAGAGATTGTTGATATTGAAGAAGGAGACCTCTCCTAGTCTCAACACAGAACCAAATATGCACAATTGAGTCTAGAGCCAAGAGATCATCCATAATATCTCGTTAGGACACTAAATTCTTGAAGACTTGCTTTTTCACATAATGTGGAAAGTAAGTATATATTAAGAGTCCCTCGCATTATCCTTGTGGTATTGCGGAACATCCGAGTGGTATATAAAAGTATTCACGATGAAGATGGAAATCCTTCTAGAGCCAACATCAAACAAGCTCTTGGTGGGTGACATGTGAAATCTTGCAAAAGATCAAGCTTGTGACAACTGGATAGAAACGATGGGGAGATTCAATCTTGAATCAACCTTGGTCCAGGAATGGAATTGACGAATACTTTTGGAAAAACCGTTCGATGTGCAAATCTTCTTTTCTCTTGCACGTCGAATGTGTATTCATGTTTCAAACTCAAAAAGTATCTCTGATTGAAAAAATACTTTTGGAAAAACCGTTCGATGTGCGAATCTCTTCTTTTCGCTAGCACGTCGAATGTGTACTCATTCTCTAATACAAAAAGTATTTTGATTGAAAATTGATCTTTCTCATAAAACCTTCGTCGTATTGCAAAACTCTTTCTTCAAGCAATACGCGATTGTTTTCAAATCATTTTCATCAATCGGTGAATCTCAATTCTTTGGTTCACTCACTCCATGTTGTCTTCTTTGAGGCGTTCGGTTTGAGAACACTAGAGCATTGCGAAACCACATCAAGGAGATTCTTAGGAATCCTACCGATCACGAGCGATATTTATCTTGATCAGCGGGGAACCGTGGGCGTGTACCTTAATTCAACGAAGTGATCAAAGACACTTTCGTGTGTTTTATTGCTAGCTTGTTGTTTGCGGTACATTTGGACGGTTGCGGTGATCGTAATTGAGGAGTCAATCAAAGCCGCATGCTCACGCATCCACACTTAGCGAAGAAATCATGGTGGTGCATAATCTACATAACACGGTTTCGATATTTCTATATTGTGCTTCTACTACTTCCGCAAATATCATGAACCAATAAAGCTTCCGCTACTCGATGGAAAGATGTCATGATTCAAAAGTGTGAGCATGTCGGTCCAAAAGTCACAAATTCACATGATGGCAACACAATAAAGGGTGATCCGAGATTTCTCGTGGTGATGATCTCAATGAAAGCTCGAAGATCATCAATGATGTGGATCAGTTCAAAGACCTCCACTGAAAGTACAATGTAATCGGACTTTGAAGAATCACTGCTAAAGCACAAAGATGCAGATGTTGAAGAATTAAAGTCTACGAGCTCAAGAACGAAGTCAAGAATAGAATGATAGGAAGCAAAATGTATTTCATGGGGTGACCTCCCTTAGAGGGAGATTGTTAGGAATTGGAAATTCCATGTTAAAGAGTCGGTCACCCCAATAATGGTCTAGCATATGTTAGCTCGTAGATTTGTCGTTGTTTACGTTATTTATCAGTTTATTAGTTAGTTATTAGTTTAGTTTAGCGTAGTGTAACACCGTGGAGGAAGGACGGGTCTTTACCCACTGTATACCTGATCCACAGGCCGATAGGAGGTCGTTGTGTCTGTAAGTATAAATACACCTTCCATCCATGGAAGGGGTGGTGCTTCATTTCAATCTAATCTTTCCTTTGTGTAAACCTCTAGCAAGAACACCCTCTCTCTCTACTTTCTCTCTCTAAAATGGTAAACATGTATTTTGATCATCCAAGACCACCCGAATCATCAACACAATAATATATCGATCCTACACTAGTAATGCGATAGGTCATTCGTTGTGTACTTAATGCTTGATTAATCTTTGTGAACCTTAGGTTCTAGCACTTTGTGTTGTTGTAAGCTAAACTATCCAAAGAGGCCTTAGAGTTAGAGTTTATCATCCCTAGTGGGTTTTGTAGACGAGACCCTTTGGTAACTTCAAAGAGTTAGGGAGGAACGCATACCCTACAACTTTAGACACACAACGCAATTAGGAATAAGGACGTGACAATTCAACCACCAATAGGAGATAATTAAGGAGTAGTAAAACCTAAGTAAACACATCTTAAAACTATCATACGAGCACACAATAATTAGACATAGACTACCACTACCTTAGTTTAGATAATTAGATAATAGTAGAGTAATCGGTGAAATACCAACCCCCAATCAAACCCGAGATTCGTACTTTTCCATTTCTAAAAACATAAAAGATAAAAAAAATAATCTTCCTCAACCCCAATCTTAGCGTAGTAACTTCTCACTAGCATTCCTATTCCCTAGAGAGCGATATCAATTCCGTGGCTTACCCTAATACTACACTACAACGATTAGGTTCAACGCCTAGGGTGTTGAAAAACTTGCTCGACGAAAGGAAGTTCCTTTGACCCCGAGCGCTGTGTAAGCGTATCAAGTTTTGGCGTGCTACTAGGGAATAGAATAGCTGATTAGTAGTCCACCTCGTTTAGGTTTCTTGCTTGATTCCTATCAAGTAAACTTTTTTTTCTCATTTTTAGCTTCCTTTTAGTCTATCCTCCTTCTTCGTGACCTTTGTTCGTAAAATCCATCACCCACCATGATACGTGTCTTCCAGAAGATTCTTCACCCTACCCATTCCCAATCCGAAATTAAGCACGCAATGCCACAAAACCCTCACCCGTTCACCACTTTGGAAATCACCTAGGGCATAATGAGGTAAATTTGCAACAACAAAGTCCTTTCTATATTTCGATTCGATGAGGAATTTGATTATGGTAAAGCACTTGATAGCGGGAGGTCATTAATGAAGTTAGTTCGAAATGGAGAAGACCCCTCCCAATGTTTTGATCCTAGGTGTAGAATTGAGAAGGATGGGCCCTTTAACATGCAATTCCCTTGCAAGATAGGATTAGAAGGGTTCGATGCTTACTTGAATTCATTCTTGCCCTTAAACTTAATCTCAAGAGACCTATACAATAAAATTAAGCTCAATGAATTAACTTATCAATGGAACAATGTTGTTGAAGCTGTCACTTATTTGCATGTGTTTGTTGGAAGTTTTGCTTATTTGGTAGAGTTCATGGTCTTAGAAGACTTAGGAGAATTTATTGATAAGGACCTCACTCAAGTAATTTTTGGAAAACCTTTCAAAAGAATGACTAGGTTGAATGAACGGATGATTGATGGTCTAATTACGTTCTCTGATGAAGTTGAAGATTTTATCTACCAAATGCCACGAGCTCATCATAGGTTTAAGCACAAGGATATTGAGGCATGTAATAGAATGACCCCTATTCCATTGCTTAGTGAAAGGGATAAGCAAAGCGGACTTAGGTACCCATATGAAAAAGCTAAGCGATATTACAAAAAATGCCTAGAGTTAGGAGATGATTACAAAAAGAATGAAAGAACATTGGAATGGCTTAAGTATGAGCACGCAAGCGTGCACGAGACCACGTAGGAACACGACTACGAGTCTAGCTACAAGACTCTTAAATAAAGAAAAGCGCTTCGTGGGAGGCAACCCATGCTTAATTGTTTGCTTGTTTGTGTCATATATCTTTTATTGATTGTTTATTCTCATGTTTAAATTTGTAAAAATGCTTTATTTTGTTTTTAACCTCGTCTTAATTGCATATAAAGGTATTTTACATAAAGGATAAGTGTAGGGAGGATTACACACGTTTTCATAAGAAACGTGAACATGAGAATAACATTTGATTAAAAGATATATTTGTGTGTTTGTTCGAGTCAAATGCTTGTATCGAGTCATAATGAATGTTTTGCAGAAATTTTTCCAGATTCTAAAGATGTAAATTTTCCAGAATGTTTTTAAGAAAATCGCAGACCGGTTTTTGTCGGGATAACTTTGACGTCGAGAAGGAATAAAACATCGATCACTTTTCTCGTTTTCGAGCTACTTAAAGTTTTTAGAATTTTCCAGGTCTTAATTTTCTTAGAAATTCTGTAAACATCCATTCCACAAGCATTATATCCTAGTTTAAATCGAGTCTTATATATTATTACCGCCGATTTTACGCGAAGGTTTCGTTTGTTTTCTTCAAGGGTGCAGATTTTGTTTATCAAGAAGAAGATACATAAGATTGGAAGGAGCTTTTCACGCATACATTCTTCTTGGAAAGGATTTAACCACTACTTCACACACGGATCCTACCGAGCTAATCAGGGGAGTACTAGTTTCTTTCGTTTTTAATTACCTTCTTTTATCATAACTTTGATACTTTCGGGGAACATTGGGGACAATGTTCAGTTTAAGTGTAGGGAGGGAAAATAAAACGGGAACTTTGAAACTATGCTTATCCTTGATTATTTGCTTTGTCCAATTGCACTTTTGTAATAAACCATGAGAAAATGTCGGTTAGGGTAATTTTGGCACCAAATTTAAAATTTTCATAATATATAGGAGTGGGCCATTAGTCTTAACAAAAGCGTCTCACGGATAGGAAGTTATATGACTAGCACAAAACCCTTTACCACCTAAATTCCACCCAAAATGTGAGGATCGCCCTTAGATTAGTAGGAATTAAAAGCATTAATCTTTAATGCTTAGAGTGTGAACCGGTAGTATATTAGATTCTAGAACTTGTTTTGTGATGCATTCCGAGATCGCTAGTAAGACTACACTTGTGTAGTTAGGAATAACTAAATGATAAGAGGCATTAGGATAACCCTTGTTTGATACCGTAATATAATTACTTCTTCCACATCGGTTGAGTAATTCCCCACACCCTGCGTTGTACTCATCTTTAGTACACGATACCCTAGTTAACCCCTCGAGCCTATCCTTTTCGCGGTTCTCGTGATGTTTCGGTCTTCCGGAATATCAATGAAGAGCATTGTTTACACCCCACCCCCAAATATACACCCAAATCGTCTTAGCCTACCTTGTATGCACTCACTTTTAGTGCATTATTGTTATCACCTTAAACCCTTAGTTCAATTATCTAGTTGCCTGCATGAGTTGCTAAGTCGAGTCATATCCTTTGTACACAGTTTTGGGACGATTGGGACTCATGGGAAAAGTTAAAGTTTTAAATGACTAAAAGGGAATGCCAATTCCCTTATTTGCGTAATAACGTACTCCAAGTGTTTTGATCTTTTCAATTCGGGTCATATTAGTGTTAGAGTAATAAAAACTCAAGTGTAGGGATGTGCTATAAATCCCTATTATTTTGATGTTATCGTAGAGGATGGTAGAGTAAAAGTGTATGAAAAAAAAATCGAAAAAAATAGAAAAAGAGAAAAAGAAAAAAATAGAGTGTAAAAAAAAAAAAAAAAAAAAAAAAAAAAAAAAAAAAAGCGGGCTACCATCCTACATCTATCTTTAAATTTATGTTTGTTTATTTAGGTTATCTAGAGTTTAGAGTGTCAAGTCTTGGCTTAGCAACGTCATTCTTAGTATGCATTTAACATAGAGATTTTGACTTGCCACCACTAAAAGCCTACCCACCAAACCCTTTGTTTCCTACCATAAGCCTAACGTTACAACCCTTTAAAGACCTCTTTGATAGTCTTTCCTAGGTGCTTACGCCAAAGCGATGGAGGTTTGATCTATTCTCAAGCCTATGGTAATCTATGTACTAGGACCGGTTAATGAGTGTTTATCTTCCATTTCCAATTCGTTATATTTCTTATACACGAGAGAGATGTGAGTATCCAAACACCCCATGTGAGGTGCTAGTATGTAATTCCGTGCTTGTTATGACTTTCTTGAGGCTTATATGTGTTGTGGACTGTTTTAAACCAATGCTTCATGACCCTAACTTATAAATTAATTGGCTAAAAGCACATTTGCTTGAGGACAAGCAAATACCAAGTGTAGGGATATTTGATAAGGTTTTAAAATGTACCTTTTGAGGGTCGTTTAAGCCCTTATTTGATCACTTTTATCTGTTATTGCTTAATATTGTTCCTTTTCACTTTTAGGTCTCTTGAAGGCGATCTGTAATGGCACTTATTTGGACGAAAAGGCGGATATATGAAGAAAATGGCCAAAGTCAAGAATCGAGACATTCAAGGCGCTAAATTACAAGGGGCGGCGTCCTTTGCTTGTCATGACGCCATCGGAGGATTTTGTGACGGGACGAAGCCAAAACTCCTATTTTCAAATGCGGCGTCAAGTTATAAAAAGTAGGCCGTCGCAACTCGGGCGGCCTAGATTCAATCGAGCGGCGTCGAAGCTAAAGAGGGCGGCGTCACAAGCATAAGGTGGCGCCGTCGCAAGATTAACTGGCCAAGCGAAACCCTAATGGCGGCGACACGGCGTCACAAATCATAAGGTGACGCCGTCGCACATGTAATCTTATATAGAATCCGAATTTTTTCGGTTTAGGGAGTAGTCTTTTGGGTAAACTTTTGGAGTAAAACCTAAACCGAACCAAGGTCGTATTTTAGGGTTTTAAACCCTATCTTACACCAAGATAAGTTGTTTACTTCATTAATTTAATTATGTCTTCAATTATTTGTGTGTATGCTTGCATGTTCTCCATGTCCGCTAATTTACTTGTGTGTTTGCTTAGGAATATGAAACTTAATTATTGAATATTGGTTGGTTGTTTCTTATCTTAGTTGATTAATGATCTAGTAATGCGATAGGTCATTCGTTGTGTATAATGCTTGATTAATCTTTGTGAACCTTAGGTTATAGCACTTTGTGTTGTTGTAAGCTAAACTATCCAAAGAGGCCTTAGAGTTAGAGTTTATCATCCCTAGTGGGTTTTGTAGGCGAGACCCTTTGGTAACTTCAAAGAGTTGGGAGGAACGCATACCCTACAACTTTAGACACACAACGCAATTAGGAATAAGGACGTGACAATTCAACCACCAATAGGAGATAATTAAGGAGTAGTAAAACCTAAGTAAACACATCTTTAAACTATCATACGAGCACACAAAATTAGACATAGACTACCACCACCTTAGTTTAGATAATTAGATAATAGTAGAGTAATCGGTGAAATACCAACCCCCAATCCAAACCCGAGATTCGTACTTTTCCTTTTCTAAAAACTTAAAAAGATAAAAATAATCTTCCTCAACCCCAACCTTAGCGTAGTAACTTCTCACTAGCATTCCTATTCCCCTAGAGAACGATGTCAATTCCCGTGGCTTACCCTAATACTACACTACAACGATTAGGTTCACTGCCTAGGGTGTTGAAAAACTTGCTCGACGAAAAGGAAGTTCCTTTGACCCCGAATGCGCTGTGTAAGCGTATCAAATTTCTTTTAACTCTAGCTTTGGTTTCTCAGTCATCCTATTTGCTTGATACTTAGCAAACCTGCATTCCCTTGCAAAATGTCCAGTCTTTTGACAGTTGAAGCACTCAATCTTGGATTTGTCAAAAGTGATTCCCTGTTTGGGTTTGAAGTCAATGCCTCTTCCTGTCTTCTTCATAAACTTCTTGATCCTTGTTGTGATCATAGCAACTTGCCACCTGATATCAATTTCTTCAAGAGCATCCTCTTCAATTTGTGAGAGATCTTCTTCATAAGTAACAGGTAGAGTAGCTTGCTGTGCAAAGAAAGAGCACACGACTTCATTTGAGTGGATGGTGTTTGTTGGTGTGGGTTGCTGAGCAAAGGTGGGGGTAGTGTAGGCAACAGTACTTTGAGGAACAGTACTTTGAGTAGGAGAAGCAGTAATTTTAGTGGAAGTACTGCCTCTCTTTTCAGAAGACACAAACGCTATACTATGAGACTTTGAACTTGTTTGGCCATTCATCTCATGCTCATACACCTTTAGATGGTTGTAGAGATCATCAAAGTCCATAGTGTCCAATCCAGGTTGTCCTCTGATCATTGTAGCAATCACATGCCATGTCGATGGCAAACTCCTTAAGAACTTTAGGTTAGCATCTTCAACTGAGACCTCTGCTTTGTACAGCTCCATCATGCTGAGAAGATTTTGGAATCTGTCATAGGCAGCATCAAGGCTTTCTCTTTCTCCAACAGTAAACGTTTCAAATTGTTGTTTCAGTAGATTTCTGTGCATCTTCTTGGAAGAATCATTACCTCCAAATCTAGTCTTGAGTGCAGCCCAGAGTTACTTTGCATCTTTAGCATCATGGAACTTGAGTAGATGACCATCTGGAATAGCAGACAACAGTATGTTGAGAGCCTTCTCTTGATTTCTTAATGTAGCAGCTGGCAAGATGGGTTTAGGTGCTTTAGGTTGTCCAGGAATGTCTACAGGTTCTTCAACAACTTCATTACCATTGGCAATCACATTCTACAGTGCATGGTCTGTGATTGCAATATACTGCCTCATCTTCATGCTCCATAGATCGTATTCGCCCTTCTTAATAATTGGTATTCTTAGTGAGGTGATAGATGGTGGTGGAACAACTTCAGTCGAGATCTTTGGGTTTTTGTTGTTAACTAGGTTTAAACGGTTTATTCTTAGT
Source organism: Chrysanthemum lavandulifolium (assembly GCA_022545495.1). Taxonomy (NCBI): domain Eukaryota; kingdom Viridiplantae; phylum Streptophyta; class Magnoliopsida; order Asterales; family Asteraceae; genus Chrysanthemum; species Chrysanthemum lavandulifolium. The sequence goes on along the minus strand of CM040244.1, from coordinate 37,335,041 downwards.
CAGAGTTTCCACACAAGCTCTGATACCACTTGTTGGATTGATTTACTCTAACTAAACTAACTTAAATAGCTTGTTAAGGGTTTAATAACCTCGGATAAATCCTAAGTTATTAACAATGAAAACACTGAGCAAACTCTATTAAGTATGCAGAATTTACTTAACAAAGCTACGAAGAATATAACTTTAACTCTAAACAACTTTATTAATAACTCTAAATCTGCTTGTTATGCAGACTCTTCAACAACTCTAAAACTCTAATAATAATCGTACTTTAGGATTCTAAAGCGTATGTCTCTAATGCCAATCTAGGGGTCCTTTTATAGGCTCAAGGATAACCCTAATCGGTTTACAATTCTTATCCTTGTACATCAAGTAAACTATTACTTAGAAAGTTCTAGATAAACATTACTTTCCATCTATCAATTACAACCGACTTTAAACTTTACAGTACTTTGATGAATAAGCATTACTTTGACTTTTTGTAGGATCGTTATTTTATTGTGTTGATGATTCGGGTGGTCTTGGATGATCAAAATACATGTTTGCCATAGTTAGAGAGTTAGTAGAGAGAGAGGGTGTTCTTGCTAGAGGTTTACACAAAGTATGGAATATTAGATTGAATGAGAAGCACCACCCCTTCCATCCATGGAAGGGGTATTTATACTTACAAACATAACGACCTCCTATCGGCCTGTGGATCAGGTATACAGTGGGAAAGACCCGTCCTTCCTCCACGGTGTTACTCTAAACTATTCTACACTACTGACTAACTAATTAACTATTAAATAACGTAAACAACGACAAATCTACGAGCTAACATATGCTAGACCATTATTGGGGTGACCGACACTTTAACATGGAATTTCCAATTCCTAACAATCTCCCCCTAAGGGAGGTCACCCCATGAAATACATTTTGCTTCCTAGCATTCTATCTTTGACTTTAGTTCTTGAGCTCGTAGACTTGAATTCTTCACTTCCGCAAACTTTGTGCAATAGTAGCTATTCTTCAAAGTCCGCATTGATTTATACTTTTAGTGGAGGTCTTTGGTCTGATCCACATCTTTGATGATCTTCGAGCTTTCATTGAGATCATCAGCCATAACAAATCTCTCTGGATCATCCATAGTGTTGCCATCATGTGAAGTTGTGACTTTTGGACCGACATGCTCACACTTTTGAATCATGACATCTTTCCATCGAGTAGCGGAAGCCTTCTTGGTTCATGATATTTGCAGTGACGAAGCATAGTATGAAATATCGAGCCGAGTTATGTAGATATGCACCGATCATGATTTCTTCAAACTAAGTGTGGATCTTTGTGAGCATGCGGCATTGGATTGACTCCTCAATTACGATCGGTACAACCGTCAAATGTACATGCAAACAACGATTAGCAATAAAGCGCCGCGAAAGTGTCTTTGATCACTTCGTTGAATTGAGGTACACGCCCACGGTTCCCGTTGATCGATACAAATCGCACGTGATCGGTAGGATTCCTAAGAATCTCCTTGACGGGGTTTCGCTTGTTGTTCTAGTTGTTCTCAAACCGAACGTCTCAAAGAAGACAACACGAAGTGAGTGAACCGGTAATTGAGATTCAGCGATTGATGAAAATTGATTTGAAAACAATCGTGTATTGCTTAGAATAAAGAGTTTTGCAATCTGACGAAGGTTTTATGAGAAAGATCAATTTTCAATCGAAACACTTTTGTATTTGAAAATAGTACACAATCGACGTGCTAGCGAAAAGAAGAGATTCACATCGAGCGGTTTTTCTAAAAGTATTTTTTTCAATCGAGATACTTTTGAATTTGAAAACATAAGTACACATTCGACGTGCTAGAGAAAGAAGGTTTGCACATCGAGCGGTTTTCCAAAAGTATTCGTCAATTCCATTCTGGACCAAGGTTGATTCAATAATGAATCGCCCCATCGTTTCTATCCGGTTGTCACAAGCTTGATCTTTTGCAAGATTTCACATGTCACCCACCAAGAGCTTGTTTGATGTTGGCTCTGAAGGATTTCCATCTTCATTGTGAATATTTTTACATATCACTCGGATGTTACGCAATACCACAAGGATAATGCGTAGGACTCTTAATATATTCTTACTTTCCACATTGTGTGAAAAAGCATGTCTTTAAGAATTTAGTGTCCTAACGAGATATTGTGGATGATCTCTTGGCTCTAGACTCAATAGTGCACTTTTGGTTCTGTCTTGGGAGACTAGGGAGAGGTCTCCTTCTTCAATATCAACAATCTCTAAGAGAAAGTCGATAGATTATGTCGGTTCCCGTGAGAATGAAACAAGCCCTTTTAAGAGGAACTTGAGTAGCATGGGAAGTTTAGTGCGGTGCGTCCTTTGGGTCCATGACGTCTTGATTTCAATACCGGTGTTACCTTAGTAACAACCCAAGTAGCATATGTATTGAACCCGGTTTACGCCTAAGGTTGAATTGATGGAGGCTATTTCTTTTCACCCTTTTCACATTCAGTTCTTTTCATTCTTCAACCCCTTGATTGCTTACGAGACTTCATTACTAGAACCTTGTTGGGTTTATTCGGTTCTAGCTTTGTCTCGATCGGCACTCTTCCCATATCTCACTTTTCTCCTTTTTCAATATACCTAAGGACTCTACACTATCTAGTGGATTGTCCTGGTAGATCCCTACGGTTACGGCGGATCGTGGGAACAAATACCTAACCTAACCATCCTTATAACACCATGCATAAAGTAAAATGGTCGGTCTTTTGGTACAGTTCATTCTTCCATGAAACCAATTGAAAAATCATTTGGAAAACCAATCAAGGTACTTGTGATACGAGATCAAAGCATTTTGTACCTTAATAGTTTTGATCATTTAGAAAACCTCCCCCTCAACATGTGCGTATAATTTAGAAATTGTTTAGCACAAGGAGGCAAGAGAACTTTGAAATATTTTCTTTGATCACAATTTTCATACGAAAAAGCCATTTGATTTTCATGGTAAAATTCTCCCCCTCAATATGTGCATAGGATATTTAAATTTATTTTATCACATAGAGGCAAGAGTTCTTTTGAAGTACATCCACGATCACACAAGCCATTAAGAAACCATTTAAAACTCAATCAAGGTACTTTATGTTAAAACATAAAAGCAATTGCACCTCGATAGTTTCTTTTCTTTTAAAATGCTCCCTCTCAATATATGCTTCGAGATTCGAAAGCGTTTAGCACATATGAGAGAGCGACTGCTAAGCCGAATCAAAGCGATCAACTTTTATCAAATTTCATTATTAAATCACAAATTCTCCCCGATCAAAATATCAAACCCTTTGAGATTTTGGATCCCAAGTGATTTAATAAGGTTTATAAAACATGGGAGAAAATGTGCACGATTTAAAACTCATCTAGTTTTTGGATAAATGCTCCCCTCAACATGTGCATTATGTATATTGAAATAGTTTGGCACATGGAGGCGGGAGTGCCTTTGATGAACTAAAACCAATTCCATTAAAGCAGATTTGAGATTTAAATCACGATCTCTACCGATCGAAATATCAAACCATTTGAGATTTGTGATCCCAATCGATTAAATCATTTAGAAAAATTTGGGGAAAGGCGTGGCAAGATTCAATTTTGAAAGATGACGGATAAGGACCATTATAAGACATTAAAGATTGTTAGTGTCGGTATGATAGTTTTAAGAGATCTTTAAGTAAAATAAAACAATTTCACAATCAAACAAAACGAGAAAAAAATTTTATTTTGATGATCTTTGAGTTTTAAAGAAAACCATACCATGCCATAACATTTAATCTTTAGATCACCACATTTTAGCGTATAAACGGACTCTTTTGAAGATATATTGTTTGAAAATATTTTATTCAAAACCACTCTCCCCTCAAACCATGACGATGAGTCGATGATTGAGTGACTTAAGTTTTGATAAAATGAAGTCCGGTGATTTTCAAAATTTAGTCCAATATATTTTCAAAACAATATTTTCCATTTTCAAAACAATTTAATCAAATTATTCAAAATTGTTTTAAAATGGTATCTGCACAAAGATCGTTAAGTGGTTGAGAAGCTTCCGTTGTTGTTGTAGGGCTTGAAGAAAACCGTCTGCAGATGCGGTGAGACTTCTTCTTACGTTGCATTTTGAATGCCAAGCGAGGTCAAATTAATCTCGTTTCTTCAATCACTTAGAAGAAAACCGTCTGGCGATGCGAGTGACACCTCTTACGTTGCATTTATGCCAAATCTCCATTGAAGTCCAATTAAGCTTCGTTTCTTCATTTGTCAACCCAAGATATAGTTACCCTTTCCTTTCGGCATCCAATCATCTTCAATTGTGGGATCCGGATGGGAACATTCTTTTATACCAATATACCGCATCGTTAGTGAACACACATACAAATATATGGTGGTCGACATCACCCAAACAACAATCGACTAATAAAAGTCAATGCAACATATCAATCGGATCATATAAATGTATGGAATAATGTGTTCATCAAACTCTAATCATCTAATCCTAGCAATCATATCCTAGGCACCTAGTCCTTCAACATAAGTTAACATCATTTTAATTAAGCATATTAGGATAATTAAGAAAGCCCGTTAGATGATGTAGATTTGAAAACATTATCCCCTCAATCCATGACTCATTTTATGAAAAGTTTAAAAGCATGAAGTCATTGATTGAGTTTTCAATTTCTGAAACTCGAATCGATTGTTTTTAAAGCAACTCATTTACCACCATTTTAGAAAACACCAAATATTTTTCCGAAGAATTTTAGGCGGAAAAAATTTGTGTAGGAACAGATCCTTCGACATACTTTCCTTGTTTAGTTTTTTTTTTTTTTAGGATAAGTGCGAAATATTTTGAAAATAGTTTAAGCGTAGCACTTTCCTTCTTTAAAAAACGGGTTGCTATCGAAATAATAGCAAGCCATAGTTTAAGCACTGGTCACGGTCGAAGTAGCGCAAGCCATTTTTAAAGCGCTGGTTCTGATCGAAATAAGCAGAAGCCATTTTGAAGCCCGGTTCTGATCAAGTAGCTGTAAGCCATTGTTTAAGACATGTTTAGAAAAGAATATTTACACCTCCTGCTCGAACTTCATCTAAAGTCCGGGCCATTATTTAATGACATTTCTAAGACCGTAAATGTTATCGATACCGAAGACATGTCTTGAGAAAACATATTTTGGTATTTTCAATTTTCGATTTTATGGGCTTTTGTTGATTTTATATTTTCTATTTTGTTTTGTTGGTTTTATATTTTTGTATTTTGTTTTTAGGAAAATATATACAAAGATAGTTTAGATGATATAGTTAAAGAAGATGATGATACGAGTACCGAGATAAGGATATCGAAACGACCCGTTGTAGAAGATAGAAGTCATCATCTCTTAAACATTCACCGCCAAAGCTTCAAGGGCTCTTGAATAGAAAGAAATTGAACCATCGAAAGTGAGACTTTGCAGCTTCCCCCAAACCGAAAATCCATTAGATGAGCGATTCGAAGCTATATTTCAAGCTTGCCTTAGCCAGTGCACAAAGCACACCATTATCATAAACCCAGTGCTCCTTTTAAGAACGATGATCGAGATTCTTCGTTCGGGTTATATCATCAACAAGAACAAACAACGTATCATCCCACTCATAAATAATCTTCTCAAATTTCATAACCACCAAGTCCGACGCAATCCATACCAAAAGGTTGTCAAGAGACCACTTCCCGTGTAGTTGAAATGATGCAATCCGTCTCTTAGTATAATGCTCAAGAACTCTCCCGAATACACTTCATGAGGGAATGAAGAACACCTTCCATGTTCACATTTTCTTCCACGATGAGCGTGTATGAAGCTCAAGAACCAAGTACACCAATATCCAAGAACTCTCCGAATACACATCATGAGGGAATGAAAACATCTCCCCATGTTCACATTTTCTTCCACGATGATCGTGTATGAAGCTCAAGTATCCAAGTATACCAATACACTAGGAATTAATAAGTGATAACATTGAAGAAGCGAGGCCAAGTCACCGATTATCTGCGGATGACAATCTCTGCGGATGTCAACTCGGGATAAGTGATTATATCTCGAATCACCGATTAAGCACTCAAGTAAACAATTGAGCATCCCCAATGTACACAATCTCTCTCCCAATGAATCACACACTTGTGTACCTCTTTATCTTGAAACTTTCTATTACACCACTTCCCCACGTCGTTGGAATAATAACACAAAAAGCCTTGATGAGTAAAACCTTGAGTTTCTCTGCGGTCATGTGTTGAAAAACAGACAAAGACCTTGATAGATCTTGAGCTCGTGGATCGTTATGTATGCCTATGTAATCACAAGCACCATAAAGACAATCTCTACAACTAATGTTTATCGTGAATATAAACACAAGTAAATAACTAAGAACTTCTTGATCCTCTATGGATCTTTATATTAACTAAAGCGAGTTTTTCCAATCGGTACATAAACCTTTCTAATGTGTTCCTTTTATAGATAAGGAACCCTAAACAATATCGCTAAACCGTTTTCCAAGAAGCGTATAATCATAAAACTAATAAAGATATACACAATCACTTCCTAATAAAGCTCATGTATATCCACACTAAATAAACTAAACACGGAATAAACACTTCCGTGAGAATCAAACTAATCACTATTATTCTTGAGAATAAGTCTTGGCGAGAATCCACTTCACTTGGTAGAAACACTTGGCATTAAGTTCGGCATAATCGGACTTTCACATAATTCCCAACAATCCTCCCTAAAGCGGAATTTGACTTGTTAAGTTCCGGTTTCTTGATAGATCTTCTGACACCGGAGGATTGGACACGAACAACAACAACGACAAAGAATCCAAAGAACATCTCTATGATGAAGAAACTCGAAACACCATATCTTTGCGGCAACAAATGACAAAAGGTACATCAAAGCAGTTAGTTTCATACTATTCTCATCACATCCGGTGTGTTAACTCCTGTGAGAGGTGAATCATTGAAAATAAATGGATTTGATGTCTCTTCCAATAGCCATCACTCTTGGAGTAGCCATATGTTTCGGTTAAGTAAACTATGGTACCCGATAACCATCGATTTATGGGCAAACCGGCAACCATATAAGCGGATTTGAAATGTCTTTACTGTAGCCGTTTGCTCGGGACTAGTCAATTCTTAGAATTGGTGAATTGAGAACCAAATATGGAATGCCACTTGTCTTTACCACATGCCATATACAAGTGGACTAGCCAATTCTTGGATTCCAAACAGGAATATACCATGGTGAATTGAAAACCATACAACACTCGACAATAAAGCATAGGTGGTTGCATACCCTATGATTTTGAGCAAACCATTACTGACTATCAACAGATTTGATGTGTCTTTACCAAATTGTACCCTTTGGACTAGCTAACTCTTTGACATACCCAAAGTATATCGGTGAGTCAATAACCAAAAATTATACAACAAACACGCAAGAAAAGTTAGATAAAACCAAAAACATTTTTTTTTTTTTTTTTTTTTTTTTTTTTTTTTTAACTAAGAAAGAAAACAAATATTACAAAATATTACAATCAAGATGAACCTTTATGTGATAGAAGTTGATTCTTAATCAAACCAACACATTGAGTAGCATGAAGGTCATCATTGCCAACCGGATTAGGAGGCACTTCCAACTTGTGTCTCAAACAATCTTTCCATAAAAATATCGGATAAAGGATAAAGCCTATCGATAGCATACACAAAATCATCCCACATGTAGTCGAACTACATGAACACAAAGCGAGAGGATAAAATCGCCAACTCTCAATCTCCCATTTATGAGAATTCTTCCAAATAGAATACCCTTTACCATGTGGAGAATCGAATCAAACATAACACGAAGATCACCCAACAAATATAAACCGAACCGATTCTTTGAATGAAACTTATAATCTTGAATGACATGTTCATACTGACATCTTCAAATCATGTCGATTCACCAAATGAAGAATATCCTTTAAGAAGTTAAACTCAATAACAGTTTTATCCAACCTATACACGTGTTAAGCTTACCGGTGTCAATTAACCAAAACCACATGAGTACCTTCAGGAAAAGCTTCAATAGATCCAACCTCAATAAATGTAGATTCATCGACATTAAGATCTAAAGGAGTATTCCTAGAAGCATGTTTCTTAGCCAATCTATCCGAACTTCTTATAACCAAACTCGCTTTCCCATATCGGCAATGTTATCGGTATCAAGTTGTAGATCGGTTTCTGAATCGAGAATCACTTAACTCCACATTTGACAACATTTGGAAGAAACCAAAGAAGATTCGTGAAACATCCTTATCGGAAGAAGGAGTATCATCGGAAGTTGTATCGGAAGGAACAAGCGAAGTTACCACCGAAGGCAAAACATCATCAAAACTATCCACAATTTCAAGCTGTTCTCTGTCTCTTGGCTATAGGAACATCGGACATTGAATCACTTGCGCCAAATGAGAAGAAGTAGAACCGGAAGAAGAGAATTTCATAACCATATGATCTTGTCTAATCAAAGCATCATCGGATAAAGTCATGATTTGCTTCATAGACATACCGAATTATACATAGCGACATTCTTCACAACTCTCCTCATATAATTCCTCTTACGAGCAACGATCATAGGTTTATCTCTTTTGCTTTATTTCTCTGTTCAATAAGAGCTCTTCTGCATGCGTGATTCCTTCTTTCTTTGATTACCAAGTGCCCTCATTTTATCCACAAAATCATCATCATTAAAAGAATCTCCTAAGATAAGTTTTGCTAGATCGGGATCGAAGCACCTTGAGAAATATAACCATCCCATTGATCATCGATGTCGTAGGAAAGAATGCATCAAGTTCTAATTTCCTTCGGAGACAAATCGAAGCATCTTGATCTTGAAGAAACTTAGCCACAACACGACTCTTACGAATATCTTCATAATCGGCAAACATTCCGACTGAGCTTGATATTGTTCTTTAGTCACATGCACGACTTGACAAATCATCAATCACGGGATCTGTCTGTCTCGGAAGATGTCTCGTGAGAACCAATTTCGTGAGAACCAATGTGAGCTTGGAAGAACCAATCAAACCCACATCGGAGGAAATAGGTTGAGACAATTCCTCAAGTGGTGTAGAAAACTTGGGAGAAGCATTCAACTTATACATTCTCCGGCAAGAAAAACCTCTTCATCATCTGCTGAAGGTGAAACATTTGAATGTTACGGTAAAGATGAAGTTTGACCATCGAAGTAACCTCTTTCACTAAACCATCGGTAGATGCATCCTTCATATTTAGCTCCTTTGATGTGTCGTGAGATACCTTATCCAAAGAATGTTTTCGTCTTTTGCTAGTATATAGAATAGGCTCCTTGCTAGACTCCTTTCTTCGTGAAGATTTAGCAATAGAAGAAGAAACATTAGATGTAAGTGCCACATCAGCCAATATATCAAGAGATTCATTAAGATTCTCTTGACCTCCTCCTCGGAAGAAACCACACATCTCTTTTATCCTTCGACTTAGCAATTTCTCCAAGTGTGCAACTTTAATCTCCAATTCCACAATCTTGACCAAAAACAGACTTAGTTTACGTAAGTTACGTCTTAAGACCGATCACCTCACACGTAAGCTTGTTCACCGGATCATATAATGAGGTAAGTGAAATAGGATCTTGAGAATGTGATTGCTCGGTCAAAATTGGAACTTCATTAGGCATTCGGGAGCAACATCAACACGATCAACATTAGAACATCCTTCACCAAATGGAGTCCTAACAGGACTTGGTGTAGGCAATCTATCGATATGAACACGAACTTCATCAATTTGATCTGAACTTCATCAATAGGAACTTGGATAAATCTTTGGACTAGAACATGGTCTTGGTGAAGGTATAGATGCTTGACAACAACGAAGGACCTCATCACCATCTCTTGAAAGATTTCCATCGGTAGGAATGGAAGAAGGTAAAACTACATTAAGCTCATTATCGGTCTCATTCTCACGAGGTAGCATGGCGACTAACAAAGGAAAATGTGTCCTTCAAATTTAGTCCTCATTGTAGCAAATAACTTAGGAGTCAAAACACTTATGGGATGAAAAGCCTGGGTTTGTGTAGAAACATTCAATATCATCTGTAAGAACCTAGGGTACATCAAAAACTTACCCGTTTTCCTTGTTATGTTTTCTACCATATTATCAAAGATATACTTAGAGAAATTAAAAGTCAAACCCTTAGATAAGCAAACAATACCACATCCCATTTGTGTCGAAAACTGATCCCATCCTCCAGACTTATTGCTCAAACACTGTAGCAACGTATGTACCAAGAACCTCCACATAGGACAAAGCTTGTTTTCAACCACATATCGTCCTCGAACTTTGATATCCAATAGCTCTAAGTCCTTCAAGTACCATCGTAGAATTAGAATGATAAACACCATTCTCATCATCCAAGCGAAGTTGTCTTGATCGGTTCCTCTGTCACCACATATACTTGTCCATCAACACTTGCAACTATCTCGATTATCTCCTCTCTTTTCGCCGCGCCCAAAATTGAGTAATCAAAGTTTCATATATAGCATCGGAGAATGTGTCAATGCATATACAATCTTTGATCTTAGTAAGAAAGAAATCATCGGCCTGTAAATTTCATCTCCTCGAGCAGATCCAAGAAAAGCAACCTTATTATGATCATGTTTGAATTGAAGCGCCATGAGAGGTTTTGAAGATTAGGGTTATGATTTTGCACAAAAGGAAGTGTTTTTAATGAGAGTAATAATAGAATTACTTATTATGGAGCGAAACTATGCCGTAGAAAATAAATAGAAAATTTCCCAAATTTGGTCAAAGGTTGACCAAGAATGACGTGGACTTCTACTTTTACTTGGATTTACTTATAACCCGGTGAAATGAGAACCATTACTGAAGTAGAACAATCGTGAAACAGAAGACTTACTCTCGAAGCTTGATAAATATCTTTTCTTGTTTCACCCACACGCATTAATTCTCTTACCACTTGAAATCGGCTATAAAACAATCCCAATGCACATAGACTTTTCATCAAAATCCCCAAATAATATTTCAAACCCTAAATCCTTCAATCCTTCAAAATTAGCCCGAATAACCATGAGTATCAAAGCGAGATCATAGATCTCACAACAACATCCTCATCATCATCCTCATCATCTAGTGAAGATACCAATTCATGGTTTCACTATTTTCCAAAACCATATCCACTACCAAAGAAGTCACCCTTTCTCTCCTCATCGGAAGATGAAAGTGTTGAGAAACCAAGTGTATCTGTGAAGATTCGATGAATCCTATAATGAGGAACATCTTACTCCCAACCCTCGGCACCTAGGCCTCAACGAAGGCCACGGGCCAAAATCCCCCACTCCCTATGGGAAGAAAGGTGGTGCTTGGTCTCTTTGCATCATGTTTTGGTGCATCATCACATATCGTGTCGAGGAATGGAAAAGGAAAATGATGTAAGTTGATGTATGATTGAAAGAGTAGATGATGCATAAATGAAAATCTTTCCTCTCTCATCTCTACCACAATCGACTTGACTTCTTCGTTTTCATCAATCCATCCTCTCCATTTTGATCCTTAGCATCTGTTAGGGTTGGTTATGCTTATCACACCGGCATATCCATCATATAGTGCCAAAAGATGTGGCGATCGTGCATATCCAACAGACTATTAGTGTGAAAGATGTGAGCCGCCATACTCATCGTGCTCATCTTTAGATGTTGGAATAGATGATATGTAATAGATTAGGACTATTAGATCATGTAGATGCTTTTGATGTTGCTAGTACTCTGTATGTCATGTAAGGTGTAACTTGTATCTTGAATGAATGAATGATCTATTTGTACATACTTCTTTTGATTGAATCATATAACTTGATACTTCAACTTGGAGGAAACAAATAACACACTTGACACAATCAATTCGGTGGAAACCGACAAGCTTTCATGACCATATCTCAAGCGATCGGGGACAACCATTACGCAAAACAAACACACAAAAATACACAAACCAACAAAGAAACACACTAAACTTACATTAGCGAGGTTAGAGTTAGTTAAAATCTATCAAATATACAAAATTACATAGCAAAATGCAAAGTTATACACAAATCCTCCCACAGGCATATGCCTCCCCGAGGCCTATGCCTCCCTTAAACTTTGCGGTTAAGGGTTAAGCATGCAAATATGGACCACAAGGTGTTGAAACCTTGGTCCTTCAAAAGCCTTTGTTATGAGATCGCCACATTATCATCGGTATGAATTTTGACCACATTTATCAAATTTTTATCATATGCATCTCTTATAAAGTGGTGCTGATTTCAATATGTTTTGTTCATTGTGAAAAGCTGGATTTTTAACAATGCATATGGTACTTTGATTATCAATAAAAATTGTTGTGTTCATGAAATTATACCCATAATCCAACAAGCGATTTTGAATCCAAAGAACACATCCCGACAATTAGCGTGACCGCATACTACTGCTTGATAGATGAGGTAGCCACAATAGTTTGTTTCTTGCATTGCCAAGAAATCAATCTCTTGCCAAGGAATTGGCAACCTCGGTGGTGGACCTCCTATCCAGATTAGCACCGGCATAGTCACTATCACTATAAGCTTCCAACTTAAAGGAGACTCTTTTGGGTACCAAAGACCTAGAAAAGGTTGGCCTTTAAGGTACTTAAAGATCTTCTTATGACATTGAGATGGGAAGTCGGTGGAGTAACTTGATGTCGCGAACAAACACTCACGACATAAGTAATATCGGGCTGGAAGGCATTAAATACATCAAAGACCCAATCATAGACTGTACAAATGAACATTCACGGTGGATCGGCTTCATTATTGGTCTTTGACTTTGGAGCTTCATAAGGTGTAGTGTGATCCTTACACCCTCCATACCAAACTTCTTCAAGATGTCCCTCACATATTTGTCTGGTGATAAAGATACCATCGGGTTTCTGCTGAACTTGAAGACCCAAAAGAAAGTCATCTCTCCCATTGCACTCATCGAAACTCTCCTTCATAAGCTCCTCAAACTCCACTGCACCAAGCCTCCTTTGTGGATCCAAAGATAATGTCATCCACATAGACTTGCACAAGAATAATGTCGGTGGAATTCTTCTTTAGGAAAAGAGTCTTATCAATTGCACCTCTTACGTAACCATGCTTGATGAGAAATGTAGAAACCTAGCATACCGGGCTACGGGTGCTGATGTAGTCCATAGAGAGCTTTGACCACCTTATAAACATGATTCGGATGATCGGATCTTCAAATCCTTTAGGTTGAGTGACATACACCTCCTCTTCAATTTCACCATACAAGAAGGCTCCTTTAACATCCATTTGATAGACCATAAAGCCCATATAGGATGCATAAGCTAAGAAAATCCGTATAGCCTCAACTCTTGCCCTTTGGTGCAAACACTTCATCATAATCTATCCCTCCTCTTGTCTATAACCCTGTGCAACTAACTTTGGCTTTGTTTTTAATGACAACACCTCTAGCATCTCTCTTATTCTTGAATCCATTTTGTCCCAATAGCATACTTACCATCGGTAGTGGTACCAATATCCAAACTGCTTGATTTTGAAATTGTTGCATCTCATCTGCATTGCTTCAAGCCAACTTGAGTCTTCAAGAGCACGAGTAACTTGGTTGGTTCCACTTGTGAGAAAACAAGCAAGCAGACAATGTTGATAGTACGTGTGATTGTCTCTCTGCGATTGAAACATAAGAGACAAAAGCCACTGTCCATATTTAGAGCGCGCCACGGTACCTCTTGTTCTAACGGTGCATTAGGATCACCAATAATATTAGGCGTGGATGAACATTGTTGATCCTTGTAGTAGTGGTGGTGTTGACATCAATGGAAGAATCAAGATTAGTCACTTTGTAGGTTCAAAGTCGATTATCATAGGAAGGTGTGTTGAAGATGCACGCTCTAGGTTGATGATGACCAAGATCGAAGGTTTTGGAAACCTTGTATAAGGTTCACCAAGATCTGTTGACACTTTAGTAAAACTAGGAGTAGTGTCACCATGTCTTTCGGCCGAATTGGAGAGGTGAGGAGAAAGCAGAACTATCTTGGTGAATTGAAGTTTTGCAGAGTGAATCATTGTACTATTTTCAACATTCCTCTCGGCATCTAAATTGGTGCATACTCTTGTTTCTTGATCTTGCAAGGTCCTCGGCATAATAGAATTCATCTTCACACACATCGGTATAATCTTTAGAAGTGTCACCTACAAAATTGTTAGGAGAGAAGGAAGGCACTACAATGGGTTGTTCATCATCGGACCAGCTGTCGAATTAGCATCCAAAGTGTACGTATTAGGAGTTGGAGATGCTTGAATCGCATTTTGATCGACCTTATGTCTAGCATAACCCAAGTAATCGGTCAAGTAGTCAAGATCAAATGACCAAACATGACCACGGCCTTGAACATTAGGCTTGTCTTCAAGATACCTCAGTTCAATGTCTCCTCAATCTTCTTTGCGGATACATTGTAAACCACATATGCCTTACTATGAGCGAGAATACCCACAATGTAGCCATCATCGACTTTCTCATCAAATTTGCCCAAAGGATCTTTGGTATTTAAGATTGTCACTGACGACCAAGCGGTTTAAGGTAATGAATAAAGGAACTTTTCAAAGAAGTTCATATGGTGTTTTAAGATGTGGTCTAGTAATGGACACTCTATTGAGTACATAACAAAATTGTACCATGACCTCGGTCAAAACATGGTAGGAAGTTTAGAGTGCGCTAGCATTGATCTTGCGACTTCTATTAAGGTTCTATTTTTCTTTACGCCACCCCATTTTGTTGAGGGTTCTTGGAGTGCTATAGTCCCTTTTGATTCCCTTTAACTGCGAGTTCTATCGAATGGCATTTTGAACTCTGTACCATTATCACACCTAATTCCTTTCACCTTTTGTTTAAGCGATTCTCAATAAGGGTAATGAAGTCTTTCAATATTTCGGATGTTTCATCTTTGGTTCTTAGAAAGAATACCCAACAAAATTTACTAAATCCATCGGTGATCACCGGACAAAAATATTTATGATCAATGCTTCTCACTCTAGTTGGACCAAGCAGATCCATATGAAGCGGTGAAGAGGTTCGAAATAATGGTTCTTTCATGTGAGGAACACCTTTGTAGGAGGCTCTGTCTTGCTTCCCTTTGTTGCATGCAACACAGTTATGATCATTGGTGAATACTTTGGCGGAAGTCCTTGAACTAGGCCCGACTTAGAGGTGGTTGATGGTCTTGAAATTGACATGGGCCATCCTTACATGCCATTTGGTGGACTCATCCACGGATGCTTTAGCCACCAAACATGTTAAGTCACTGCTTTGGTTTGACATTAGTTAAGTTGAATGTATACAAATTGTGACTACGAGGAACCTTGATGAGAATTGAAGTATCTTACGGGAGTTTGAAGTCTTTAGACGACACAAGACATTCATCCTCGGTGAAGAGTACTTTGTTCTTAGTGTCACAAATTTGTGAGGCGAGAACAAATTAAAGTGTTGAAGTTCACGAACATAATAAACATTCTCAAAGTCCGGTGTGGTGTTTTGATGGTCCCTTTTCACGTAATTAGTCCATCACTTCCTCCAAAGGTTACATTGCCTCCACCTTCAATAGGTATAAAGTTATGCATCATGTCCTGTTTCACGACATACTTCTAGAACAACCACATCAACAATTCCAACATCTTTATGCTTAAGGGATGATCCTACAACAACAAAAATATACAAAGAATTAGTACACTATGGGCTCAAGTCATTCTTGACTTGAACACGCCTTGTGGATCATATGAGTTGTGCCAAGTAGAAGTATAAGATCCACTATTGTTCTTGGGTTTCCAATGAAACTTAGGTCTCTGTTTATTCCAAGAACAACTCTTGAGGTCTTGATGATATTCAATACCCTTTCCCATTAGTCATAGGGTTAACATATCTAGGCCAAAACCATTTTAAAATATTCCTTTGGTTGGTTGAACATATGGTTTTCAAAAGATCTTCTCCAAGGAAAAGAAGTATTATAATTAGCGACTTGTGGAACATAAGGTGGTATATCATTAACATTGGTCCACATTGGTCTAGATTTCCTAGAATCACCACACCTACTCATTCTTTGCTCATGATAATCACAATCCTTAATTAAATGAGATTTACTTCCACACACAAAACATTTCTTACGAAGAAGATTTATTCAAACCAAAGAAGTATTCTTACAAGCAAAAGTATTCAAACCAAAACCATGAAAAGAATTGTTTTAACGGTATTATTATGCAAAGAATTAAAAAGCAAGTCTTGAGGCAAGCTGTCTTGGAAGGGCATTCCTTGGCGACAACTCTGTCATGCTTATTGGTAGTCTTGGGTGCGGCGAGGGGTGAAGACTTGGGAAGGTCGGACTTGGGAAGGTCGGACTTGTCATTTGAATCACACTCTGTAGACCCTTGCTTGGAGGACTTGTCCTTTGTTAACACAAGAGACAAAGTCATTAGTAGAAGTATTAGGTGCAGCAAGTCTTTTGACTTTTGCCATACGAGATGGTGTGATCCATCAAAGTCATTAATAGTGGAAAGGTCAATGGGCATGTGCTCACCTCTAATTGGTCCACGAACAGCATGTAGGTCACCTTCTTTCACAAAATGTGCTAGGCTGCTTTGGTGTAGATCTCGTGTGTCATCTCTAGCTTCTAGGCCTACATATTTCTTAAAACCTAAAGCCATTTGTAGAATTGGGAGCTTGACTGCTATAAATGAGACTAGCTAACTTACTACCATTCATCATCCACTCATTATTCCTAGCAATTTCCTCCTTAAGTTTTTCCTTAAGCTCTAGATTTTCGACTCTACATACGCTCTTAACTTCTCGGACCATTTTAACTCATTTGTAGCACATTCGAGATCTCTTTCTAAAACACCTATTTTCTCACCATAAGCTATTTCATTCTTTTGTAACCAAACCTTTTGTCTTTCTAGTGTTTTTAAAGCTGTTTATAAGCTTCTACTTCCACATAGCATTCATTATATTTTGGTTCCATAATATCATAAGCTTGTTTGAGTTCATTATAACGCTCACTACAACCAAACAAGCAGTTTTGTACACGAGAGATGCCCATCAAGGCAATCGATCATGCCTATCCTCACGAAATACGACTGCAATCAACCCAACATTATCGGAACCATCATTATCGGACTCCTCATGTAGCTTCCGGTCCACATTGCTATCAAGAGTGACCAACGCGGTTGATCCCTTTGAAGTTCTGCATCCTTACGATCTGGCGATAAGTAGAGTATCGTACTTCATCACCGACTTTCTGTCTTTGCATTCTCGGAAAAGTGACCCATCTGTTGGCATGTGAAGCATTTAACCTTCCTTTTGTCAAACCTTCTTTGGATCGCGTCCTTTGAACCCAAATCTTCTACCGACTTTGCGCTCAAAGTTCTTGATATCCATGGAAATCATGGCCACTTGCCACTTGACTTCATCTCTTCCATGTCAAGCGGGTCCACTGATCAAAATCCTCATAAGCCGGTTCTGCTGAGGATCATAATCGACAAAGAAGGTTCCAAGTACATCTTCCATAATTCCCTTTGGATCTAGGAAGAGAGCTTGATGAAGGAGCGACATTAGATGATGATGGATATGAGCTTGGAAAATAGCTTGACTTTGGAGTAGAGGCTCCAACAAATGCGATATGACTAGCGATGAAGATGATCGAAAAGGGCTTCTAACATCATGTTCAAGAGCTTTAAGTTTGTTATCTGACTCATCAAAAGTCATCATGTCCAAACCACCTTTAGCTTTTAAAGCTATGCTCACATGTAGCCGGGATGGAGGTAAGGACCTCGAAACTTAGAGTTCTGATCATCATTATCCGGCTTTGCACATGGTGATTCAATGACTTAAGATCTTGTGAAACTTATCATAGCCCTTGTGAATTCCTTCCTCTTGAGAGATCCGAAAGTCTGGCTGTTGTCTTAGCATCGACTTCTTGATCTTACGGACTCCTCATTCCCACCGAACTTCGCCTTAATCGCTAACGGATATCTTTGGCATCTTGCATGAAGTGAAAATCACTCAAGTGATCCTCGGGAATAGCTTGCGAAGAATAGTTCGACCTTTGTTTCTCTCTGAGCGCGGCAACTCTTGGCGGTTTTGGGAGGAACATTCATCATATTACCAGCGACATCCGTGGTAGTCCTCTTCAAACTGTTCCTTTCAAAATTACGCCATAGATTCCAATCAATGTTGGAGATCCAGTTTGCATCTTCATAGCCCAAAGATCATATTCCTCCCTCTTAAGGTAAGGAAACTTAGCATTGCTATTAGGCAGACTTAGTTCTTTGCAGATGGGTGGAGTTTTGGTTGTTGGTGAGTTCGATGTCGACATCCGAACCGGGCATGATGTTTTGTTATGGTTGTATGGGTGTTTAGAAAAAGCTTGTCCTTAGTATCGTAGAGACTCTCACGAGGCTCGATACCACTTGTTAAACAGACAAAGACCTTGATAGATCTTGAGCTCGTGGATCGTTATGTATGCCTATGTAATCACAAGCACCATAAAGACAATCTCTACAACTAATGTTTATCGGTGAATATAAACACAAGTAAATAACTAAGAACTTCTTGATCCTCTATGGATCTTTATATTAACTAAAGCGAGTTTTTCCAATCGGTACATAAACCTTTCTAATGTGTTCCTTTTATAGATAAGGAACCCTAAACAATATCGCTAAACCGTTTTCCAAGAAAGCGTATAATCATAAAACTAATAAAGATATACACAATCACTTCCTAATAAAGCTCATGTATATCCACACTAAATAAACTAAACACGGAATAAACACTTCCATGAGAATCAAACTAATCACTATTATTCTTGATGAGAATAAGTCTTGAGCCGAGAATCCACTTCACTTGAATTGTAGAAACACTTGGCATTAAGTTCGGCATAATCGTAGACTTTCACATAATTCCCAACAGCTCTTTGTCGTGACAACTGATGGAGAAAACTCAATATGATGAATTTGACCTCAAGTAAACTAACCCGAACTCGTGACTTAAACTTGCACAAAAGTAACAAAGAGCGGTGCCGATTTCCATTAGCATCTCTAAGTACTCTATGTACTCTATACTCTTCAACCAACCAACCATTAAGTATAAGGCGTACATTACCTCTTGAAAATCCACAATTGAATGTGACATCGAGCACTACAACGTAACTCCTTTAAGTGATAGTTATTTCGTGGTGGTAAGAGCCCAATTCCCCAGTGGTAAAAGAAAAGGTAAAAGTCACCAAAGAATAACTAGATTTCCAAGTCTTCGTTTTAATAATAAGCTTGAACAAGGATCATGAAGAATCTTCATCCAACCATCCCGATACCTTGGATACTAAGTACACTCGCCCGTGATGTTTCACTTCAACCTCAAATAAATAATACGAATTAACGCCGATGTCACATCTTACGAATCGCTCAAATCTAGCCTTCTTTGACATTTAAATGAACTTTGATAATGGTTTCATCCCGACCATGGTTAAAAGCACGTAACCCCGTAAAACCATATAATAACCAAACTGCCATGAAGACAACCCAAACACACACCCAATTCATGAAGTACACCCTTTTATCCCTTCTTCGAAACAGAAACTGTAGCACCAGCATCAGATAAGATCCCGAAATACACTTTCCTTTTCTCCAGGATGGTTCCATCATAACGGGATTTTACAACTCTATGGTTTAAACCGAAAAATAGATTCTTTCGCGGGATTTTACAAAACCAAGAATAAACCGTAAGATAGATCCGGAAATGCACCTTACTATTATCAGGATGTTTCCATTGTTACGGGATTTTACAAGTCTATGATTTAAACCGAGAAATGGGTTCTTTCTCGGGATTTTACAAAATCAAGACAAAACCGTAAACAATGTCGCCTTGAATGTGTAATGACATTGGTTTCGTGAATATCATTTTAGGGAACATGCACGGTTTATCAATGGTTCATTATCCAATATCAACAACATCATCAACCAACCAATCAATACTTTGGAAAACACATCATTCACGCATTCTGTCGGCTATTGTAGTGACCACATGGAGAAGTAAACCCGATATACCAAACTTGATCATGAAGTAGAATTCCCCAGATTTGTTACTTAAACTTGTACTCATCCTTGTGAAGAAGAAACGGTGTACCCAATGTACAAAACCTCTTGACATTCTCAACTGAGTGAGACACCGAAGTGATAGCTACGTTATGGGTTAAGCAAGAAAGAATCACAGACGCAACTAAACAGCCAAGTCTTTATCACACTCTATAAAAGCCCAAACAAGTCATCTTCGCGGAAAGGTAGAATGAAAGAAGACGAAATTAGTAAACGCGCCCGTAAAATCTCACTTCAAATCCAAATAAGAAATATCGTGTAAACAATCCCGTAGTCAACCTTGATCACATATCAATTCAAGCCGTGATAAAATATATTCCGTGAAAATGTATATCCAAAGTATCAACCACATACCACAACAGATCACATCATCATACTCAATCTCAATTCATCAAATATCAGAACCCATATCACATAAGCAAATCTTATTTTCACAAATCTCGTCATCAAAACTCATCAACAAGTCTCATCAATACGATCCATTTTAGAAAACCACATCACTCAAGCCCAAGTCGCAAGATTTGTGATAAATAATTGTGATCAATGGTCAAAATATGTAATATTTGTAAATATTACCAAATTGATACCAACTTTGTGAATAAGTCTTCACGCCCAAAATCTTTACTGCCAAACCACAACCCCATGATAGTTAAGTTACCACAGCCCACGGCCCATAAAACACGGCCCAAGTAATCAAATAATCAACCTTGCAGCCCAAGTAGACAAAACCTGATCCATGTACACTATAACCGGTTATAAGGTATCACATTACCTAAGTATTAGGTCATTTGTCTAAACCTAATTTTTCTCACCATAATCTCCGCCCCCTCCTGATCTCAAACACTCTCAACCCTAAAAACACTCAACACTTAAACGCCTCCTTCAATCTCATTCACAAATAACACACAAAATTTCCTTCAATCCACGATAAGAATCTCAAAAAAACGAGCCACCATCTCTCAAACCATAAACATTCTTAATAATCCGCCACTTTCACATCTATCCTAGATAAGAACACTTTTCGACCTAGCCACGTGGATGGCTCGAAGTTAAGGGTCCTTGGCTTGGTGAGTTAAGCCATTGTGGATGGCGTTGAGAGCTCGACACAAAGGTAGGTTTAACATTAATTGTATTGAGACATCAAACGAAATAAAGAGATAGAGACTAACGAACTTGTTAAATCTCTATCCTTTTTAATTCGAACATTTTAACATCATATGAGTTGATTCCATTTTTATTATACATATAACGACACAAGGAAATGATTCAACAAATTTGTTGCACTGATTTCTTTGAGGTCGAAAATAACGAAGAGCTCAAGATCGATGATGTGTTAGGTTCATAAAAATCTTTTAAAGGTTTATGCTAGATGAACCACAACTGAGATCTTCAAATCATTGATATTCGAGTCATGTATGGGATCTGTGATGATTAACTCTATTCGTGATTTAGACCCTCAAGGTCTTGATGTATCCTTTGACTCCCACGAACTAGAGAACTGAGATTTCAATTGATGTTCTTGATATATGTATAGTCTAGGTTAAGTTTAGAGTTGGAGATGTGATAAAGATTTGTTGAGTTGTGGTCTGATGATGGAGTATTGAAACTGAGATCATGGAGTCGTAGTTTTGTGTTGTGGTCAAGTGGTCATTCTTCTTCTTCCTTTCTGTCTAAGTCGCTAACTTAAGAGTCAAGTCGCTAGGTCATGTTTAGCATCAAGTCGCTAAGACTTTTATTTGACTCAATAGTCAAATAACCCAACTCGCTATTACCTTTAAAAAACCAAGTCGCTAGCCTTTCAAACCAAGTCTCTAGCCATTCAAACCAAGTCGCTAGCCATTCAAACCAAGTCGCTAGCCATTCAAACCAAGTCGTTAGCCATTCAAACCAAGTCACTAGCCTGGGTCAAGTAGCCACATCTTTTGAACACAACTCGCTACTTGATAAATATCAAGTAGCTAGGCAAGTCGCTAGATTTTTTGGAACACAACTCGCTGCTTAGTACATCGAATCTGGACTGTATATGAACAAGTCGCTAGCATGATTTTAGATGATTTTCGATGAGTTTTCGGGTTAAATTCCGATCAAGTACATATGACACCCAGAAAAAGTGCATAACGAAACATCCTTTTTGACCCATTTGACCAAGAAAAATGACCAAAAGACTCAGACCAAGTAATATCGAATGTAAACAAAAAGTTAAGTAAAGAAGATACTGTTTGGTCATACACAAAACAAACATAAAATGACCAGATAACTTTTAGTTTTAAACCAATATAACACAAGTGTAAAAACTGTTTTACCAAGATAATACGAAAAAAACATTTTTTGACCATGAGAATGATATAAAAACAGTTTCAACAGCTCATATAAATCAATAAAACACAATAACCATGGAACTAAACCACACAAATCGAAATAACACAATAAACCTGGCTCTGATACCAATTGTAGGATCGCTATTTTATTGTGTTGATGATTCGGGTGGTCTTGGATGATCAAAATACATGTTTGCCATAGTTAGAGAGTTAGTAGAGAGAGAGGGTGTTCTTGCTAGAGGTTTACACAAAGTATGGAATATTAGATTGAATGAGAGCACCACCCTTCCATCCATGGAAGGGTATTTATCTACAAACATAACGACCTCCTATCGGCCTGTGGATCGGTGTCTGGTGGGTAAAGACCGTCCTTCCTCCACGGTGTTACTCTAAACTATTCTACGCTACTGACTAACTAATTAACTATTAAATAACGTAAACAACGACAAATCTACGAGCTAACATATGCTAGACCATTATTGGGGTGACCGACACTTTAACATGGAATTTCCAATTCCTAACACTTTTACTTAGCAGTACTTTGACTTCTTCAGTACTTCGTCTTTCTGCAGTACTTTGTAAATCTTCAGCACTTTAACTCTTCAGTACTTTACCTCTTCAGCACTTTGACTTTCTGTATCCCAACAAAGAGCTTCGAGACGAGGCGCATACCAAGGCGCGGGATTCACGAATACGAGGCGCACTAAATAAATTAAGTTTTTTTTAATAATATATGTGACCATTTATGTATATTACATAATATTAAATACTTAATACATGACACATATAGCCATTATAAAGATAAAAATGGATCAGTTGTCACTTCTCAAACGAATAAACTTTTTGGCTCGATGAACTATATATATATTAAAATCCATATCAGACTAAATATGTTTGTGTCCTAAACTTGCAGACTTACATCTAACAAAGCTCACAATTTAACCAAAAATATCAAGCAAGCAACATATTAATATTCAAGGCATAATGCCACATTTTCATAATAATATGTCATAAAGAAAATACTTAATGAAACAAAGTAACTTGTTAAAAAATAACAATCAATAAAATAAAAATAAAATCAGTTCAGTATTACAAATCATACAAATACTCACCCTATGATGTGATGCTTGAAGATAAAATAAACTTATGACGTTATTTACAAATCAATAAAATAAACAATCAATAAAAATTAGTTAAACATATAAACTTATGACGTGAGAGAGATTACATATTTGTAAAATGATCAGAATCTATAGTTACCTACTTGATTGTGTGTTTTAGTTCTTTTCCAAATTAGGGTTATTAGATATAACTTAAAAAGCTCATCCATATAACTTATAAGGCCCATGTATCTTATCTTAATATTTAGAAAAAAAGCCCCAAAACCTGTTACATTTCTGAGGCGCAAAGGCGCAAAAATCCCCAAGGCGCTGCACTTTTTATGGGATTCATGCATGTCGTGAGCCTCGATCCGAAAAAATCTCTAAAGCTTGAGCCTTGATTAGAGGCGCCCCTTAAGCGCGCTTTTTAAAACTATGATTAGTAACCAATCACGTTGTGTTTTATAAAATTTGTCCTTCATATTACTATTTAAATATACATGAGGTGAGATCAATTGAAAACAAGTTCAATCAAAAGAACAAATCATAAGATCTCAACCATCCATCTTCTTTTCATCCAATGGATGAGATGAAAGAAAAATAAACAAATGAAGAGTAAAAATGTAATTCTATAAAAACCCACTTTCCACCATTTTTAAAAAAAATAACATATCTTGCAAACGGTAAATCTTCAAGTTACAAAAAATACACCATCGCGACGAGAAAAAAATCATCTTTCTATAGATATGCACTTTTATATACTTTCGACGATTTTTTTTTTCAAAATTTTCGTCCAGATAAATCACACGTGATCCGTAAAAAAATCACATGTGATTTGTTATTTTTAAAAAATCACATGTGATCCATCAAAAATTCACAAGCTATTCATCAAAAGAATCACATGTGATTTGTAAAAATGACTCAATCATACATTTTTTTTTTGTGATTCGTGTGTAAATCACATGTCATTATGTTTTAATCTAAAAATGAGTGAATCACGTGTGATTATGTTATTTATTTATTTTCTCTGTTATGAAAAAATGTAAATTACATGTGATTTAGTCTTTGATGTTATAAACTGAAACACATGAGCTTCAGTTTTAAACTAAAAATGAGTAAATCACATGTGATTCACTTTCAAAAAATAATTTACGGTAAAATCACATGTGATTTGCGGTAAATCACATGTGATTCGTGTGTAAATCACATGTGATTTACTTAAAAAAAATTGAGGTAAAATCATACTTAGTGAACAAGAATCTCTATAAATATCAACATCTAACACCATACTTTTTATAACATCAAACCCATCACTTTAATCACACTTTATCCCATTGAATGCAAAAAATTCGAAGTAAACATTCACCCACTGTCATCTTCCTTTGGTCCAAAATTGTATAAAAATCTTCCTTTGGTCCAATAAAAAGCATTCACCCACTGTCATCTTCTTTGACTTTATTGTCATCCTCATTTTTGTTTTAAACCACTCACCATAACATTTTTGTTTCAACCACTCACTTTCATCTTTGACATGTTCTTGTGTGAAATGGGCCTGAATAGTCATGTAGAGTTCGATGACGATGATCCGGTGACGGCGAATGACGGAGATCGATGACGATGATCCGGTGACGGCGAATGACGGGTTCCGGTGAATCTTGCAAACGTCGCCGTCATCGATGCCGGAGGCGAGCCCAACAAACATTTCAATCTTCTAGTAGATAATTGTTGTTGCTGTTTTGATCTAAACCAATCCTTCCAATTGTGGATATCATCAGTGTGTGCATCGAATTTAGCCAAAAAAAAATAAGGGAGAAGGAGATAGTGACGAATGAGTGTGTATGGGTAAATGAGAAAGGTGCATTTAATTCACAAAAGTACCTTTCCACTTAATTTAAAATGATGGGATGGTGAGATCTCTACCGTAAGATGATATAAGAATGAAGGGTCATGATTATATAATTTGATCTTTAGATAATTATTGTTCTGCATTGATCTTTTGTCAAATATACATTACATATCGTGTCAATAAAAACCAACTATGATTGGTTTTTTATCAGTACACTACTTGAACAAAATTTATGTACATTTTATTCATAGTTAATTAAAAATTTGTTGGATTATATTTTTACTTGTTAATTAGCGCCAAAAAAAGATAAACTACCTAAAATAAAAAGCACCTCCAATTCCATTAATACTAAGAAAACATTAAGATTTGGCTTATTGTTCTAGCGAAAAAAAAAAAAAAAAAAAAGATCGATAAAAAACATAAATATATAAAAGAATAATGTTTGAATATTACTTTTTGGCATTCTCGAGTATCCCTCCGACGGTTACTTAAATGCTCATAAATACATAGATGTTTTTGGTAAGTCAAAAAGCTTATTAAATAGAGAAAATTTCTGAAACGAACACTTTCCCATAGTACTTTACGGATATAAACCTCGCGTATAAAATTTTCAAAAATGAACTTTTCAATATTACACGTACACGTGTACACCAATTCTCTGGGCGTGGTCGAGGCGAGAAGTTTGGGCGTGATGCGTGTTCTGGGCGTGCCCTAGGCGAGGGAGTGACGTGGGCGTGCCCTGGGCGTGGCATGAGGCGTGCCCTGGGCGTGGTGAGCATCTGGGTGTGGAACTTGGGCGTAGAACTGGGGTGGCTGGGCGTGGAGCATGAGAAAGTACCTAGGCGTGGCCTAGGCTTGGAGATGGTCCTGGGCGTGGAACCGATGGCCTGGGCGTGGAGATTCCTGGGCGTGGGACCTATGGCCTGGGCGTGGATCCTATGGCCTGGGCGTGGAGATTGAAATCATTTTTCTACTTCTTTTTACTTATAAATAGCCATGTCTCATAATTGGCAGCCCACACTTCGTGGTTTTCCTACTTTTGTTATCAGCAATTATAATACAATTGAGACAGTGTTACAGCTGGTAATGGTTTCTTTTGCATGGGCAGTGGCTTCGTTATATCGCAACATTTTTAGGTTTTCCCATAAGTTTTAAACTTCATATTTGGGTTATTAGGTTTTAATATTTGGACTTGAAAATAAACTAAAATTCATCATATATGCAATCAAAGATCCCCTTAAATGGACGAAATCAGTAATCTGCAGGCAAGAGGAATGAACAAATAATTTTGATAGGATATGGTATCTTGATAGTCCTCGCCATTCATAATTTTGTATATATCAGCTTAGTTTTATTTCCCTTTGCTTTCATATTTTTTTTTAAGCATTGTTAGTCAGAACAATTTCATACAGCTGCAGTAGAGTAAAATATTCTGCCATGTTTCTGAGATCACTTCTCTTTTGCTGGGCGTGGCCTGGGCGAGCTCTAGGCGGAAAAAGTATCTTGTGGTGGGAAAATTGTGGTGGGAAAAAGGTATGATTGTGACGATGTATGATAGTGACGTAAAATGGTCATTTGGGTAAACCGTAAAAAAAATGTTCATTCTAGTATAATCACAATGTATACGGTTTGTTTTTGTAATTTGCTTTATTAAATAAGCTAAGACAAACTTCCCCTTAGTCCATAAGGCTATGCTAATGGCGAACTAGTTCGTCGGTGCCACATCAGCTTTCTCTCTCCGACGACCTTACGACGACCTAGTTGCCACAGTGGTAAAGTTTTGAAAAACTGTTTTTTTTTTAGTTAGAAACGTTTTTTTTTTTTAATGTTTGTGTGTTGAACTCGGTTGCCAAGCCGAACTAGGTTGGCATTTTGTTGATGCTCAACCGAACACAACTTTTCCTCCACAGTGGGTGCAACCTTAGGCAACCCATCATAACCGAACATGGCAACCTCACCATTGTGCATAGCCTAAGAAGTAAAACTGCATGTTGGTTGAGTTGACTTATTTCAACTGTGTCTGAGCGTGAAGATGTTAGTTGGGGTTAGGTTAATGCTGATGGCTTGATTTGGCCATTTGGGTTGGTTGGTTACTTTAAACTTGACATGTATAAGTAGTTGTGTTAGTTATGTTAACACTAACCATTTATGTGTAACTTGATTATAAACTCACTTTAAGCGGGTTGACAGGTACACTTTGGTTAACACATGTTAAACTTGTTGATTAATTGATTCGTTTAGTTAAAAATTTGAACTTTAAACTTGTCTATGTTTGCAGCAAATCATTTAACAATTTAACCAAGCATCAACAAACAAAAAATAGTATACTAAATGAGAATAGATACCTACACCACATTTTTTGATTAATGCACCACAACTTGTGCATTACGGTAAAAAATAAAGCTAAAATGAGAAGAATAAGAATAATTTCTAGCCACACATTTCAAATAAAGGAGAGATTTTCAAGAGGAGATGCATCTATTTTAATAGGTGCATCTGAAATGTGTGGTTGTAGTTTCTTTTTATCCTTCTTATTTTAATTCTTCTTCTTCTTATTTGATCATAACTCTGCCTTCTATTCGGAAACATGTCTCTAAATGTTACGCTTCATAAAATTCAGATTAGTGTGACAAAGAACATTTCATATATACTTTGAAGCAAGAATGCAAAGAAAAATAATCATACTTGAATGAAATTTAAGCAGCCATTCAAGAGATGAAAACCTTGCACTTTTTAGTGAACTATTGTGTTAAGATATCAATAATCATAGTTGATAAATGTGATATGTTATGATTGTCTGTTAAAATACTTTTCCTTTGTTATATCTAAGTTTCATATATATGCTACTAGACTATAGACCCGCGGGTTTCGCGGGTGGCAATAAAAAAATTGTAGTGTAAGTAAAACAAAGTCTTATAAAAATATCATACCCATATAAACTAAAACAAAAAACAATTTATGAATGGTCCAAAAAAATATGTAAACATTACAAATTAAAGGTTCACCAACTACGAAAAAAATGACAAATAACATGATAAAATCATAAAAAAGACAATCCATTTAGTTTATTTACAGAATCATGATAAACAAATATGACAGTAACATGGCTTATTTGAACATTCTTGTAGTGTCTCACACCTTTTGAAGAACTTTGGATAAACAACATTCATAGTCGCAATTAAAAAATCTGCAATAAAGAACAGTTAGAGATCTATATACATGTTATTGTTTTTTAAACGATGCAACTAAAACAACAAATGTAATTTTACATTTTGTATGAAGCAACAATAAATTAGCGACTCCAAACACACCCACTGACAGGGGCGGACCTTTATGGGGGCAGGGGAGGGTCCCGGCCCCCCCAAAATTTACGACACGTAATGTAAATATTGTAGGTTTTAGGGGTAATTTAGTTGAGGTTATAAATAAATCTCCGATTCGGCCCCCCCAAAATAAATGGCCAAGTTCTGCCACTGCCCACTGATACACCAACACAAATTATGCAAAAATACCCAATGAAACATGACACAAACTTGTAAGAACTGCACCAATGTGATCTGCTCCAATGATGGTGTATCCACTATGCCATGAAAGAATTTGAACTGTAACAATGAAAATAGTCATAGGCAGTATAAAGTATACAATCGTGTTGAAATCATTGTTAATATGTTATAAGCAAAATGGATGACTCGCACCTCTCAGTTTCCAATGTACATGGTGATTTTAAGGATTGCATGGCACAAAATTTTATTTAGCCACACCACTCGCTTTAAAGTTTTAGCAATGCAAAGACCAAGAAGTAGAACAAAAGTTTTTGGACCAACAAAAATACAAAATATATAATGACAGATCCAACCCTAATTTGTAAGCGGCACAATCAACGAAAGGTAAATCCATTTGCAGTTTCATCATCATCAAGACCACTTATACCCTCGATAAAAAGGTAAAGGCAATGCGACATAGCTAAAGGTATACACATAAAAAGATATGGCAAATTGGATATATATATATATACATATATACTAGCAGGGTACCCGCCCTTGAAATAAATTTTTTTGATGAATAATGTATTTTAGTTTATTATGTTCTTTTAACAATAAATTTACGGATATAAAAAATTTCGTATAGCCCGTGCCCGTTCGGGCTCGAACCCGTTTGGTCCGCGCCCGTTCGAGCTCAAGCCCATTTGGCCCGTTGCCCGTTCGGGCTTGAATATTTGTATAATATGCTTTATTATTTGTAGTAGTGAAATTTAATGCATGGATTGTGTTTAATTTGATTGTACAATATGCTTGATAATATGTATTTCTTATGTAAGGGGTGTTTTAATAACTGTATTAATTGTATTTATTGACCAGTTAAATAATTGACTACATTAAATAGCATTACTGTGGTGTTTTGCTGTACACTATGCTTCTTGTCTTGTACGTCTGAAAATTATGTGCATTAAAGTGTTGTACACTATGTTTCTTTTCTTGTAAGTAATAGTCATTATAGTCATTAATAACAGTGACCACTTTAATAACATTAATGTTGTAAGTCTGAAAAGTACATCATGCTTATTTTGTTGTACACCATGCTAATTTTGTTGTAAATCTGAAAATTGGTTGCAGCTATTGTACTTTTAGCTTAAATGGTTGTAATTTTTGGTGAAAGGGTGTTTTTAATAGCATTAATGTTGTTTGATAGAATTTTGGTCTTAAAATGACACTACGCTTTATTTTGTTGTACAATATGCTTATTTGTTGTAATTCTGAAAATTGGGTGAATTAAAGTGTTGTAAACCATGCTTAATTTCTTGTCGTCTTAAAATTAAGAGTATAGGTATATATATATATATATATATATATATATATATATATATATATATATATATATATATATATATATATATATATATATATATATATATATATATATATATATATATATAGTGTATCTTTATTTTGAGAACCCTATTAAGTGCGAGAACTCCCATTGACCAATCATAATTTAGTAAACCATTTTTCTTTTAAATTAATACAATTAATTCATAGGGGCATTAAGGGTAATTAACATTCACACACTCTTTAACTGATAATTCAAAATTTTTCCAATAATCATGCCAAACACGATTTCATCTACTTGTGAAAAAAACAATCATTTGTCTCTCTCTATTAAAAAACCTAGCCGACACTGGATCTGGTTTTTCATCTACTAGTGAAAAAAAACGATCATTAAACTATGCAAGCTACACCAGATCTGATCATTTACCACCAGTCACCACCATATGCAAGCCGCCGCCAACACCACCACCAGGATCCACCACAAGATTATCATTGTGAGAGGAATTCATCCCAGTCATCGTCGTTGGATCGAAGGTCTGTACACAAACGTCATCATCATCGTTGGATCAAAGATCTATACACTTAGGTTTGTTGCTTCATTCATTTAAATAGTATAAGATTTTATTACGTTAAGTTAGAAAATCAAGAATTTTATTGCATAAAAGTAAAATGAGATCTGAGGTTTCAAATTATTCTTATAAAAATAAAAATAAAATCTTTTAAGGGCTAGTTTTTGTGTTACTGTCTACAAATGGTTATTTATATAAAGGAATTTTAAACAGGTGTGTTAAGTAACTTAATGGACTTTCAATAGATTAATATCTCACTTAGGATCATAATTATGTGCAGACATATGGATCTTTGATATTACTAATTATTTTTAATTTCATTAATTGCAGGTTTAGTGCTGTAGTATTAGAAGTTCAAGAAAGTAATTCATTCAAAGTTTAACAGCTAGTAAACCTTAAACCAAACAAACCGTAATGCCAATAATTAGGGGAGGAAGTTTTAGGGTTAGTTATATTTTATAGACACAACGTTGAGGACCGAAACAGGTATGTTTGGATGTGGGCAACAATTATTATTTTTATAGAACATATATGTTTACGTATAAAACATATATGTTTACGTATTAAACATATGTGTTTTGTGTATGAATTATAAAACATATATGTTTTGTAATTGAATTATATATGCTTTGCATACATAAAAAAAATCTCATGTTTATTTGTGTTTGTTAGTTTAAGCTTGTACATGTGTGTTATTTTATCTTGAGTTTTATTTTAAAAGTATCGTTAAAAAGAAGTTGGTTGGGACTTAGGAGGATGGTGAGGGACGGGTTAGGGCCTGATCAAGTGACGCTTGTGTCGGTTTTGCTTGGTGTTTGGAACGTCGGTGATTTGAGAAACATGTCGATAAATGCACATTTAAACACTACAGTTGACATCCTTTATATTACACTACAGTTGACATCCTTTATATTACAGCTAATCTGATTATGTCAACTTTAAATAGCAAAATCCCTTTTAAACACTACAGTTGACATCCTTTATATTACAACTGATTATTTCATTCTGATTTTCCATGTCACATCATCACTTTCAAAATGCACATTTAAGCACCTCTAATATGGTTAGATAAAGGGCTAATAGTCTTTCAAGTGTTCATATAATTTCACTATCTTGTTAATTATTAGATATATAACTGTATCTGTTCATTAATCACCAGGTGCATTGCTGTATTAGTTATACCTGTTCGTTGAACTTAAAGTTTTTTGGTTAGATAACTCTTAAAAAACTAAATCTTCTTTATTTGTTTACTGTTGTCATTACAATGGTTGACGATACGAACTTGGGTTTTTAAGATTCTCATCTTTTTATTATGTCGAAGACTAGAAGGGTATGTAGGATCATTGGCTAATGGTCCTTGAAAGATGTACATCTTTTAGTACCTTCGCCCATGATAATTGCAACATTTTTTTTGTGTCTAAAGTTACTTATCATTAAAACGATTCGACATACCAAGTACGGACCAGTTTTGAAGGGTAATTAAACACTTAGATCGGCATGATTTACTTATTAGCTCTTAGTTATGGGTATCATACTTCCATGTCAAATAACTTAATCGCTACTGTTATTCACGTTTTGCCATTAATTTCAACAGATATCAGATCTCGCATCAAAGTTTCCTGAACTGAAAACATATCGCAGTTGTGATTTGACTCCATCAAGTTGGGTTTCCGTTGCTTGGTAAGTTTGTCAAATTACTCATTATGACTTAAACATAACCTTTTTTACCCTGATAATTTCCTTATGCAACTGTATTCATTTTGTACAGTATCCCATTTCTGAAATTCCGTTGGTCCTTCTTTGCGTAATCTTGATGCCAATTTCTTAACTTTCCATTCTCTATCTACACCACTAAGAGGTAATCCATTATTTTATTTTTATTTACACGGGTCATGGGTTTCTCATGTAGTGCGTGCTTGGCGGGCCTAAAGTTTGATATTTGTGTGTTCTTTTCCACATCGGTCTAGATGGTGGATCAAAATTTCTCAGTTTTGAATGTGATTCAGGTACGGATGGGGATAAGCTGCATCTTCGGGGTATTGTAAATGTAAACGTGTCGATATTACAGCTGAAATATTCAGAAACGTGTCGATATTACGCTTGTGTCGGTCTCGTGGAACGCCATGATACTTGGTTACACACAAAATGGTCGTGCAATTAATGCTTTAACTCATTTTCGTCTCATGAAAGGACAGGACATCGAACCTGATTCATTCACAATGGTGAGGATCATTGAAGTTGTTGCTGAGTTATCAATTTTACGTCAAGCAAAGTGGATCCATGGAGTTGTGACCGGAACTTGTTTGGATAAAAAGGTGTTTATCAAAACCGCTCTTGTGGACATGTATGCTAAATGTTGTGGCTATGCAGCATAATATCACCTCATCGATTCCAAAGGTTGGTTTACTTATATATGTTCTTGGTTTAACATGTATGTTTTTAACATGTTTGTTCTTGGTTTAACATATATTTAACATGTATGTTCTTAGTTTAACATTTATGTTTTTAACGTGGTTATACAAATAATTTTAATTTAATTGTTATGGCTTCTTTATTTTGCATTTAACATGTATGTTCTTGGTTTCTCATAAATTTACATTATCTAGAAAACACATAGGCACTTTACTATTTGAAAGACATAAATTGTAAAAATATTATTCCAAAAACATAAATAAAAATATTAAATTTAGGCCCTCATACATGTGTTTATACGTGAGTAATATTAGTTTGCGTTTATCTTTCCTAATTTTTATACTTTTCATTGTATCTGATGCAGCTGAATTAAAAAAATGATGACAACGAGTGTGCGCATTTGTCCGTCTTTTGAAACATTGAAAAGGAGCGTGCACATATGTCCAACTTCTGAACTTTGACAACTACGAGTGTGCATATATGTGCGACTTCTAAAAATATTGATAACAAGAAGTGTGCACATATATATGTTTGCGTTAAATATTACTTGTACACACGTGTATAGATCGATTAGATTCATGTATTTCTGCTTCTTAGAAATTTGTATTTAATTGTATATCAATCGATATTGGATTTTGTATATAACATGTATGTTTTTGGTTTCATATAAACTTACATATCTAGAAAACGTGTATGCACTTCATTATGAAAAACATGTATGTGGAAAAAAACTATTCTAAAAACCAAAATAATAAAATTAATTCATAAAAACACATATGCACAAAATCAGTTTTAAAACATGCATGTTCAAAAGAAAAAAAAAAA
This sequence comes from Chrysanthemum lavandulifolium, assembly GCA_022545495.1. NCBI lineage: Eukaryota > Viridiplantae > Streptophyta > Magnoliopsida > Asterales > Asteraceae > Chrysanthemum > Chrysanthemum lavandulifolium. The sequence continues at coordinate 37,300,908 of CM040244.1, read as the reverse complement.
AAAAAAAAAAAAAAAAAAAAAAAAAAAAAAATCCGAAAATTAAATGTTTTTAAAAAATATGATTTATTTATTTTAAAAAATAAAAAATAATATAAAATTGACTTTTACTATTATACCCTTTTGGATTAAATAAAATATTTAATAAATAAAAATGTTATGTTGCATTGATATGTTGCACAATATGCATTACTAGGAGTACATAAAGGGTTCGCTAGTTAGCCTCGTTCTCTTAATAAAGGTTCTCATATATATATATATATATATATATATATATATATATATATATATATATATATATATATATATATATATATATATATATATATATATATATATATAAATCCGGATCGATTGAGAAGGTTTTTATTTTGAGAAGATTGAGAAGGTTTTCAAAAATGATAAATTTTTAACTTTGATTCACGTTTTTCAAGCGTAAAACTCATTTTAATGTGATTAAAAATCAAAATGTGTAAAAAAAATTTGAATCAATGTTAAAAATCTCCCGATTTTGCGATATATGTAGAATAATGAATCATTTGTACAAATTTAATGAATCATCATTATAACTCGATTTTAACAATGATTTGTGAATCAAATTTGTGATTTATAGATTCGATTCACCATAAAATGATTTTTACTTGTGAATCAAATAAAAAAACATGAATCAATTTGCTCAAACGAAGATTTCTCAATCTTCTCAAAATAAAAATCTTCTCAATAGAACCGGAGCCTATATATATATAGGGTAAAGTTAAAATAAAAGACAAATATCCGTAAAATAATATATATATATATATATATATATATATATATATATATATATATATATATATATATATATATATATATATATATATATATATATATATATATATATATATATATATATATATTTAAAACAATTCTCCAAAATTCCAAAAAAATTCCACAAGATCGGGTATGTTAGTGCATAAAACTTTTGTGATTTTTTTTTAATATATAATTTTGAGTTTTGATACGTTTTTTGATGTACAAAATTTTCAACTTATTTTTGTTAGATGATCAATGTAATTTGGATGAAAAAAGTCAAAAGAAGTTAAGTGCAAAACCATTTTTTGATGCGAAAAAAAAAAAAAAAACGATTTAATGCGCAGACGTATTTTTTGATAAATTTTTTTTGGAAAAAATATCCACTTTTAGAAAAAAGTTTTTCACAACTTTTTCATGCACCATAATACCCGATCTTGTGGAATTTTTTAGGAATTTTTCAAGAATTTTTTTTTGGAAAAAATATCGCACAGCGGCGGCGATAAGTATAGTTATAAATGAAATAAATGTTAAAGTTGTAAAAATTTGAATTAGAATAAAATAAACCCACTAAAAATATAAAAACTAAAAACTCATAAAAATATATCAAAATGGATTTGAATTAAAGAACATAAAATTTTAGAAAATATGGTGAAATTAGATTATAAAAAAAATAAGTAGATAAGAAGATATTTTAATTTGAAAATAAAGATGAATTTTTAGTTGAGAAGTGACACATGTCATTTTATAATTGGAGCTCCTTATCTTAATTTTTAGTGGTTAGGAGTTAGGCTTGGAGTTTGTTAAGAAGTGACACGTGTCATCTCATGATTGAAGCTCCTTATCTTAATTTATATATATATATATATATATATATATATATATATATATATATATATATATATATATATATATATATATATATATATATATATATATATATATATATATATATATGGAAGTGATCTAATAAGAATATTAGTTAAAATAAGAAGAATAAAAAGTAATATCAACAATTAGATGTACTATCAATGGATGAGATTAAATAATGGCATATTTGTAATTAATAACAATATTAACCCCAAAGTAGTGTTATATATATATATATATATATATATATATATATATATATATATATATATATATATATATAGTGTATCTTTATTTTGAGAACCTGTTAAGTCAGAATCATGAGAACTCCTTTTAGACCCTTAGATGAGAAGATCAATGGCTAAGATGATGTGTGGCATTATTGTAATAAAATAAAACTGAATATTATTTATTAAATAGCAAAAGGGCATTTAAGGAATTTCATATTAATGATTTTCAAAAACTGACCCAATTAAATAGGCATTCTTTTATCCCAGATCTGATATCCTCCCTCTTTCTTCTTCAATTTTATTTAACCTAATCAATCATACTTTCTCTCCCAAAAAAATACGCCGCTCAATTGTTTTATTTATCCATTGCTATACGATGAAGAGTTTTTCATTAAAACTTTAGAAAATGATGTACGGATAGTTGACACAGTACATGGATACCTAATGGAACGATTTAATAAAGGCCTGGTCACCCGTTCAATACTACAAGGTTACAGTTCTTCCAAAATTGCTTGAAAGTATTCTTATATATATTTGTAGGTTTTATATGTAGATCTTAGTTTTGATAACGGTTTTTTGGCATGTTTCTTGTTTCAGCCGCCGCCATCGCTGTGATTTTCGCCGGATCACGCGTCGCCACCTAAACTTTAGGTCGCCAAAATGTAAGTTTTTAGTATGTTTTTGTTAGATCTATTAATGTTAGACTTATTTTTATTAGATCTATGTGTTTCTAAAGTTTGGAGTTTTTTTGTGTTAATATTTTTGGTAGAACCACACCGCCAACGGACTGCTCCTCTTAATGTTGCCAAAAAATGCTGGATGTTTATGGTTATTTTTATTAAATTTTGTGGTGTAAATCTTTTGGTTATTGGTTAAATCCATCATTTTTGCCACGGTATTCTTGCCGCCGCTTTGTCGATCGATGTTGTGGCTTAATCATATTATGAGGTTTGTTATTTAATTATTGTCGGACATATAAAGGGTGATAAACACAAAAAACCTCGTGTCGTCACTATAATAGGAATATTTAAATGTAGGTACATATGTGTTTTTTTGCTCGTACATATATGTTCTAGGTACATATGTGTTTTTTGGCTCGTACATATATATTCTCTACAATTTTTTTTTGGTGTGCAAGTATGTTCTAGGTACATATGTGTTTTTTGACTTGAATGCTTCTAAACATGTATGCTAAAAACATGTATGTTTTAAAAACATGTATGTTCTAATTGATGAAAACATGTATGTTTTAATTGTTTTTGTTCATGCTTGTTTCAGATTGATGAAAATAACGATATCATTGAAGACCGAGAAGTGGATGAATACAAATATACATGAAGATTTGAAGATATACGATTATTGCATATGTGTTTTTTGTACTTGTAATTAAATGAAATGTAACATTTAAGTATATGAATCTTGTTTTTTCTTTTATAATATGAATCTTGTTTTTTCTTTTATAATGGTTTATGTTTTTTAATTTATGCTTCAAACTTCAAAAAAATAATAATAATGCTACCAAAAAAACATACATGTACTTCACTAAAAAAAATCATGCTTAAAAAAATATACATGTACTTCACTAAAAAAAATCATGCTTAAAAACATGCAAAAACATACATGTACTTCACTCAAAAAATCATGCAAAAAACATACATGTACTTCACTAAAAAAATGCATGATAAGATTATGAAAACATGCTTAAAAAAAAAAAAAAAAAAAAAAAAAAAAAATCCGAAAATTTATGAATACTTAAAATCGGGATTTAATAAAAATAATATAAAAATTGTATTTTACTATAATACCCTTTTGGATTAATAATAATTTTTAATATTTAAAAATCTCATTGGTTTAGAAGGGTTCTCAAAGTTCTCGCACTTAATGTGGTTCTCAAAAGAAAGGTCCCCTATATATATATATATATATATATATATATATATATATATATATATATATATATATATATATATATATATATATATATATATATATATATATATATATATATATATATATATATACTAGTAGCAAAACTCGTCCGATGGACGGGTATGACTTGTGATTTTTCTTTTTAGGATTTAGTTGAACAAATATATGCTAAAAAGTAATTAAAAGTTAAATAAAATGGTTAAGATATATAATTGATGTTACCATAATCTATAAAATGGCTAAAAGCAAGTAAGTATTTTGATTTTTGGTTTTATTTGTAGGATTTAGTAGAACAATTATATACTAAAAAGTAATTAAAAGTTAAATGAAATGGTTAAGATTTATAATTGATGTTACCATAATCCATAAAAGGCTAAAAGCAGGTAGGTATTTTGATTTGTGGTTTTTATTTTTAGGATTTAGTAGAACAAAATATACTAAAAAGGTATTAAAAGTTAAATTAAATGGTTAACATCTATAATTGATGTTACCATAATCCATAAAACGGCTAAAAGCAGGTAAGTACTTTGACTTGTGGTTTTTATTTTTAGAATTTAGTAGAACAAATGTATACTAAAAAGTAATTAAAAGTTAAATAAAACGGTTAAGATTTATAAATGATGTTACCATAATCCATAAAACGACTAAAACATTATCATTTAATATACTTGTAATCTTTTGTCACTCCATAACCTTTAATTTTCAGCAGAATATGTATATTGTTTTAGTATAATATAAACACTTTAATCCCTCTATTAACAATCATTGCGAATCAGTATCAAATATTGACCTCTGAAAAACCACATATAGATTGACCTTTGGAAAACAACACAACTTTCAAAAAAGTTTGGCCAACTTTTATTAACTGTCATTGCGAATCAGTATTATAGATTAAAGCACTGTAATCAAAGTTTGCGGTGACAAAGGGTTGTCCATTCCTCCTTCCAACGACACCAATCACGTAAATGAATAGGCTTCACATAAAGATCAACGTCATGCATCATAACTACTCCTGAAATTGAGATACAATGTAGTAAGAGTTTAATAGATGTATTGTAAAGGTTTAATAGATGTGTAGTAAAAGTTTCACATTATACCCTTAAGAAACAATAAGATAAAATAAATACTCTTCAATTTAATGACTAATAAACTAAAAGATATAAAGTTTATAAAGAAAATGAATCTCCATTCTCAAGATAAGTCAAAATGCTAGTAATGAATTATTTTGGCCACAAGTATTTATCCATGGTGTGATGAAAGTGTAATAGTATATATGTATCACACTAAGTATCTATCAGTCGTGTGCTTAAAATACCTCATGTTGTCTGCTTATTTGACTTTAGAGAAGCGAATAAACCATTAATTTTAGCTTGCGAGCTTATTAACATGAGCTTATGAATTCAAATATGCCATAAAATTAACGGTTTGAAAAACAAAGTTAAATATGCTCATATCCAAACACCATTTGAAAATGAACAAAAACGTTTCTAACCTATTCCTTTGACCCGTTACAGTGCATGCACAACCCAATTTGGCATTTCTACATAATAACCTATTAACCACCATAAGCATACACATATAATTAAACATTTCTTGTGTTTTCGGGGCCCAAAAGCTCTATTTCCTTAGCCATGGTCTAAAGCCTGGTTAAGCCCATTCCTTTTAATTGAAAAGCTCTATCCTTTGCTAAATAAGTAAATATCCCAGTCCCAGACCAAACTTGGCATTCTACTACCTTGTTATTTCATCTGTAGTTTTTGCAACACATTCCAATATCAACTTGGTTTTGCATTGAGTTGAGCTATGTTACATTGTTACTGGTATTTTGGTTCTAAATATAGAAATACTCAATAACACAACATGAAACCTGAGTGTCAACATGTATGATGTGTCATGCTGCATAAGTTGAGCATAACAATGACACAAAACAATGCTTCTTTAAACTAAACTGGATAAAAAAAGAATGCCAAAAAACGTAAAGGCAACAACACTGTAGCATAGATACGAAAAAGGACTCAAAGATTGATCAAGTAACATGCTTAAATTACAAATACAACATTAGTCGTCTAAGGTATGGTGATGCTATAAAATATGAACTTGACAAGTCGACGTGATTGATAATTTCATTGTCTTCAAGCTCTAAATAGTGACTGAATATTACATCCATATATAATCCCATGCAATATTTCTAGGGACTACATGTTTTCTAAACTTCTACAACTTAATGACTTGCAAATTTGCCATACTCTAGCTGATGTCGCAATAGTCACTAAGGTTTATCCCCCACAGTTTCAATCCAAGCTATCTTGCACGAGCACTTTGGAAACCCAGTTCTGAGTCAGTCAGCTCTCGAGGTGCCTTGATCAAAACGCCAATCGAAGTTGCATCATCTTGACTTGAGCCTCTATTCTTTGGCCTGGTTACCTAAACATCCATCCCAAACTGAGAGTGATATCAAGAAAGATATCGGGTCAAAGAAGTCAAGTCAATACAATACACCTTTAATTGATGTGTTGACCAAGGAACCACGAGAGATGAGCGACTCGTAAATGGGGTTTCAAAAGTGTGCGTGGAAGAAAGTTTGGATTGCTAAGGTGGTTAATAAACCCTGCAAGACTTTTACCATACTTCTTCCCAACTTTGACTCTCTAATACAATTGTATCCACTTTCTCACTTGACGATTTCTGATGTTTAACCTCTGACCTCTAGTAAGTTTTCCACCTTTTAAGCTTGTAATAATCACCGGCGGTTTGTCTTCCAAGCTCAAAATGTGTGTCCTCTTTCTAGTGCGTTTGGGAAACCTCATTTCTAAGTCACTCACTTATTCCTTTGGTACATAGGCCTAAACACCACTCGTTGAAGGTGCATCATTTTGACCTGAGCTCCTTTTTTTTGACCCACTACCATTTTTAACATCCATCCCACAGTGAGAGTGGTGTTTAAAAAGGTAATAGATCAACAAAAAGAAGTTAAGGAAAAATGATCCATCTTCAAGGGATGTTGGTTAGATGATACGGCACAAGGTAAATCCCAACCAAAAGTAGACAACCTGTTGGTTGATAATTCAAAAAATGAACCATCTTTAAGGGTTATCTACTTTTGGTTGGGCTTTACCTTGTGTCGTTTCATTAGACCAATGAACTGAGTGATTAAAAAAAGAAGTTTGCTAAGCATGCGAGAAAGAGCTCACCTATTTCAAACGTGGAGGACAAACCTTCTGCAATTCTCGCAAATTTAAAAGAGGGAAAAGTTTCCTACTGGTTCAGATGTTGAACTTTGAGAAAAATCAAATAAGGATGTGGATACGATTTACTCAATGTCAAAGCAGTATAAAGGTGGGGTAAAGATGTGACAGAAATATGCAGGGACAAGTCTTCCTTAGAGCAGCTTTATGGTTGACCCCCAAAACTGTCTCATTGACACCTTTAAGAAGAAGAAAAAAAGGAATATCAGATCGGTTTGAAATAGATACTACAATTAGGAATAATTGCCAAAAAGAGAGAAAAAAAAACTTATTTATGAGGTTGTTGAGTCTGAGTTCTAGTTAAGGCTTCATGGTAAATGATGATCTGCTAGCATGAGTAATGTTGAACTATTGCTATTTTTTCTAATCTCTGGATTCATAAATAGAATCTTTCTATCTGTCAGTGCAGAATACTCTCCTATCTGTGTCAGGTTTTATAGCCGGAAAAAATCATAAAAGTCCTTTTCCACCTGGATTCTCTTTATTATGGCCAACTCATAATAATACACCTTAAAATCCGTAGGCACTTAGGTTAAGAGTTTCAAGGCGTACCCAATTTGTGGATTATTCATAGATGTAGCACCTTTTATGACAGCGTGATATTTTTTTTGCATGTTTGAATGTTTTTTTTTAAAACAAAATTAATGGGTATTCCGAACCCATATAGACCCATTACTTGATCCACCTGCTTCTCACTTCTACTTGTACCAAGAGTGAAACACCTTTAACAATGTTATACACAATTAAACGAAAACACTAATACTGTGAAAATATATAATTAAAGTGACGTATTTTAAGCATTTTGGGTGAAGCTTTTGCTTTTGTACAAGGTAAATCAACAAAAGGGAAAGCAACGCGGAATCAGATGACCAAAACGTTGTTATATTACCATCTTAGAAAGCACATGGTATGAAACGGTCTTTGTCAACAAACAGTAAAGGAGCGCGAAATGAGCCCAAAATGCTTCAAAGGTCTACTTCTCTTGTTGAACCAAGTCGGTGGTGGTGAACCGTGATGCTACAGGAGGGTTGAATGTTGTAATTAAAAAAAAGGTTATAACTGTTAAAAAGGCTAACTTAAAATGAGTCCTGCTAAGAAACTTATTCCCATTTGATATTCAACTCAAAACAAACCTACTAAATCATTCACTGAAGCCGTGCCCTAGATCATTAAAAAAAAAAAAAAAAAAAAAAAACCTATGGCGATACCCAAACGTTTCCGAACAATTTTAGTTTTGTATATCGTGAACCCGAAATATTATAAAACACTATACCAAAATCTGTAGAGTTAGTTTCTTACTTTTGGTGGTAATTATCTGACTTCAGCCTCTCTTTGCCTCTCTTCGTCACAGTTCAGCGCGGCCTCAAGTGATGACATATCGGAAGCTTGAGTATCTCTGGTAAGAGAGAATATATCCATGCGCTTCTCTCAAATTAGACCAATGAATAGAAGCTGTGAAAGCTGGAGGCAAAGAACCGTTCTCACTGTAGCCGTGAGAGAAACCGTTGATAGCAGAGCCATTATTTGATGGATATCTATAGCGTGCATGTTGAGGATCACCTGGAATGCTGCTGGACGGCCAACAGGTCATTTCCACATACATATGAACAAAGGGAGCAATAGAGGGGCATCATAAATGTCTAAGATTAGAACGACTTGACTTACATTCTGAACTTAACCGTGGGGTTCTTAATGAACCCCAACCTGGATTTGGCTTCGTTTTATACATTCTTCTTCTTCTTCAGGTGTCAAGTGAAGCCGAAAATCTAGAACGTGAATTTCACCTGTTACATAAAAGAGCCTTCAGAGTCAGAATATTCTGTATTATCTTTCTGGAAGCTTCTAACGCTAAATATAATGACAAAACTATTACTTTTATGTCATTAAACTAAGTTGCTGACAACAATTGGTAAAGGGCATCCTGTAATAATACATGTGTATTAACCATTAGCTCAATCTTTATATATAGGATTTTATTCATACCATTTATTGAGGAGGAAATTCGCGAGGAGTTGAAATGGATCTCCTCTGATTGTGGCCTATGTCGTCTTGCATTATGAGCAGAAAGGCGTTGACGGCAGCTACGCTTTCTGTCATCAAATTCTGACAAATCATGAAACCTGGAAATGACCTAGCGTAAAGTTAACTTGTTAGATGTTAGAAAAAGGTGATGTGTTACAAAACCAATGTATGTATTTTTTTTAATAAAGGTAACTTTCCAGCTACATTGTTGACAACATCGACATTCCATCCTAGCTACACGACTTTACGGCTTTTTGAATTATTTACACAAATTCTATGTTGGCGGTGATAGTCTTTAGCAGATGCAAGGTCAAGGTTGCATCCTTCTACTTGACATCATGGGGCTGTGAACTTTGGTAAGATGCTCTAGATCTTTTTATCGTGGGAGATGTAGGAAACAAAGGAACATATATTGTAGCCGTCTTGTTAACTGAAAACACAATAAAAAAAACCCTCTTCTTATAACACTCTTCACTACTTAATTTTAATCCATAAAATGACACATAAATTTAGGGGGTGTCTGTTTAAGCTTATGAGCTTATTGAACTTTAAAAAGCTCATAAGATTAATTTTTTGGGCTTATGAGCTTATCAACATGAGCTTATGAACTGAAATAAGCCATATGGTCAACTTGTTAAACTCATAAGCCGGCCAATCAAGGTTAAACAAACACCCCCTTAAAACAATCAATGCCAACATGCGGTCAACAGATTAACTTTGTTAGGTCATTTTTCATATTTTATCCTATTTATCAAAAGTAGATGACAAGAATAAAACATGACATGGCAACTCACGAATGATCGAAACACGTATTGAGCTTTATGCTACTATCAGCCTAATTACCTTGATCACAATCAACGTCTTTTCACCTCCCAGAGATACGACAAATCAGAAATGGGTATGAAGATTTTTCTGAGACATTTTAGTCAGGAAAGATTTTTAAGAGATCTTTTACCGCCTAGTACCCAATTCCAACATAGTCATGTGTATGCTCATCAAGTAATTCACAAGAATATGTTTCTTGCAAAGATGCGGTAGCAATCTTAAGGAATTAGGGTGATATATAAAAATGATTAAGCCTTCATTACATATAAGTTAGGAATCAGAATGAAATGATAAATCGTTTAGATTAGAATATATTTACCTTTTCATCATCATCAGTGTCATTGCCCATCACCAACAGGAAACAACACCTTATGACAATTATCCGAAGGAGCAATGTTTTCTTGCCAATCGAATATACATTTTAATATAAGAATGAGTAAAAGGGTGTTTAGGATTGCCTATATGAGCGTTGATTTTCTTTTTTTGGCAGATAAACAATTTCGAGTGACACTGGTCTGACCGTTTCCATTTTGTAAAAGGTGGTAATTTGACCCGTTTGTTTCGATGATGTTATTAGAGATTGGTTGGCTGTTGTTAGAGAGTGCATTCACTATAGCCAATCTGTACCAATATTGGTGTGAGCATTGCACAAGCAACATAACCGCAAACAACTAATCTAAAATTAAATAAATTACATAAGGTTACATAAGGTTTATTATTTAGATTACCTAAAACTGTGACCATACCAGTGATAGAAAGCCATTGGTATATCATTTTTCCGGCCATGAATAATAATTCATCATTTGCACCAACCACATTTGTTTCTACGTGGGCAAAGCTACCTGTTCTTGGAGTCTTTTCTTTCTACCGCGACATGCCAATAAGGTTCACCAGCCTGTACCCACAATCATAACCGTTACGAAATTCACAAATAAATATTAAAGCTCTATTTTATTTCGTGTTCATGTACCAGGAAAGTAGTTTCTATTGCAGCAATAGTAAGAGCATCTGCACAAAAACTGTTCCAGGACAGTCGGACTCCAGCTTGTTGTCAATCCTATATATGATGTCCAATCCTTTCGGTTCGTTTAAACTTGTGGAAGCATTCTTCTCTCCTTGAAAGGGAACTGTGCTTCAAAAAAGATATTAGTGACTTTATCTACTCAATGGGCTGTAATGTATTCAAAGAAGGTCTGACTGAAAGAAGAGTGCCTTTTTGCCAGAAAATAAGCAAAACCAAAACAAATAAGTAATATCAGGTCTGATTGAATGGGCTATAATGTCTAAGCATTTGGATTAGGTGAAATTGCAACCATATCTCTCTTATCACATTGTTGGTCTCTCTTCAGACCAAAAAAAGAGCGCGATAACGACGACAAAGTTGGTTATTACCAAGAAAAAAAATGAATGAGTATGAGAAAAATGAATAGCTACCTGATTAATTATGTCCAAAGCTAAACACTTTCCAAGTGTGCGAAGAAACAAAATTTATATCATTTGTTCGGGATGACATGCGTACCATGTGACAGCTGGTCGAAGGATCAGTTGCATAGTATTTCTTCTCCAGGGGTTGAGCAGTCCATGAACCAACGTTTTCGAATCACTGAGAAACAAACACAATTAGTATTAAGAGTTACATTTACTGAAAATCTACCCAGCGTACATGTGGCTTTAAAATAGCATTATGCACACCAACTCCAAATGAACATTTTCATTTTTAATCCTAAATAACATGTGCTATTATTGAATCTAAACCATTCAATGTGACATTACTTCTTAGATGCCACCACCAACTCAATTTCAAAGGTTCGACACATTTTGCGTAATTACAAAGTATTTAACTTTCAAAGTCAATAGTCTTTAACACGACCATAAGGTCACTCATAGAAAGTAGATATCTTCTTGCATTCAGTGGCAGAATGAGCTTGTGGCACTATATGATTTTCTACTATTTTATGAGTATTCTAGTATAGGCCTGTTAATGAAAGCTGCTAGTGCTTAATATGCATTGTTCCAACCTAGTGTCCATGGTCGCAATAGAATATCATTGCTTCCTTTTCCTGTTTCATCCTCAAATATTATTGTCTCTAAAGCGACACTCTCATAAGTGACCTAGAAAAATGATTGCCCTGTCAATATAAAGTTAGCATTAATACTAAAGCATAGGGGTGTTTGGACGTGTGGTTTTAATGACCAGAATCATAGACGCTGTCTGGATATGCTTTGCTGTTTGAATTTGTAATAATCAAATTATCAGTTCATTAAATGATCTTCATTATTTCGCAAATTCAGATTACTTATTATTATAAAAATTTGCCAAAAAAGGTATTTACAACCCAAAATTTAAAACATCCTTGAGCAAGAATATATAATAAAAACTTATTATTGTGACCACGGTTTTTCAGGTTGTTTAAGCTATATCTTTGATGGCTAGATAATTAGTGAAATACAAATGCATGATAAATTGATAATAGTAGACTAAGAAATATAAAATACTAACATAATCCAATGACCAAATTGACTTGAAATTATCTTTTTTGGTAGGAGTTGTGGAGATTCAAGATCATAAGGCATACTAACACACATATCCCAGAATTCTTTAAATGTATTGAATGTATGACCTTTATCATCAAGAACTTCCCATGTTTAATATAGCACTCGTACCTACTGCTGTGGTTGCTATGTTGAATAGAAAACTGGCATTTCGGTTAATGGACCCATATAAAAATCCTAAGGCTAAGAAAGCGAAACAGCAAATACCCTCAATGTGTAAACGTCAACATTGCATACATGTTATATGGTAAATGCACTTGGTATAAATCATAAAGGTCACCACGAAGGCAGGTATATTTAAACAATATTTAAACAATATTAGCTAATGGTAGTTCAAAACAAAGAACTTCAGCAAGTATATTTAAACAATATTAGCAGCATCTTTTGTAATATAATTAGCACAATGCTGAACAAGATTATGATTTGAACAAAAAAAAGCAAAATTGTAATGAATAAAAGAGGCTTACCAAAGGTGAAAAAGGTAGTAAAACACCCACCACCATTGACCCTGCCACAGATGGCTGCAATCGCACTCGTGTTGCAACATTTAGTATAACCTTTTAGCGCATCATGTACCTTAGAACTTATAACATAAATTTGGACTTAAAAAGTAGGCTTAACGTGTAATATATGGCAAGTCTGTGTTTCCCTGTGGGAAATCATCTTTGTCAGTAGAGCTCCAGGGAAAAAAAAATTCTGTATAAAACAGTACATTGACAAAAGGCATGCTTTGGTTCGCGATTCATAAAGTAACACTAATTTTGGGGCTTACATTATAAACCGAAAGTTAGAGCCAAACACTTTAACAAAAAGTTTTTCTGTATGCTTTGGTTCGCGATTCATAAACATCAGCCAATGGGTCTTTAAGGAGCACTTATACCTGTTCAAGTTGCCAGCAAAGAACATCTGATGATGTCCAAGAGAGCTTCAAGACATGGATTGTTGGAAATTATATTGGAAGATGACAAAAACGATCCACATTGTTACGACTCCTAACCAATAATGACGGGGAGTTATGTGAAAATTGACACAAATAATCAGTAAAAAAGTCAAAAACTATATACCAAGAACATACTTCATCTCATGTAACCCCTCCCATGATAACATTCGAAACATTTGAAATATAGTTATATACATTTGAAACATTTTAGGCAAGTTTTGACCCGTTTGGTCCAATAGAATTCAAAATATTACCCGCTTGACCTATTAAAAGATATAACAGCTATTATAGTATGCCTATTGGGTATCTGCAACATATTTAAGTGCCATCCTTCATAAGACAGCATGTCATTCACTTCAAATATGTTGATAACATTAGACCCAAAAGCTACAATTGCCATATCTGGTCTTCCGACGATATAAAACTCTGGGATATCTTTCACTCGGCAAACCATTATGATGATCTTTCTTATGGCAATGGGATTAAAAGTAGTTTTATGTTAAAATTTTGAAGGCGACTGGAGACAGCAAAATACCCGTTTTGTATCCTCTTTGATGCTTCCACTATATCTCTTGTGCGCTCAAGGTAACCTTTTTAAAAAAACGAATCAATAATGATTGTTATAGTGTATAAGATGTGGTAAAAAGTGGGGTAGTTATTATAAGATTAGGATCAAAATATGTCACCTTCTTGTCCTAAAGAAAGCATAGCTGCCCAAGCCCCTGCAATCAGACCTCCAAGTCAGCTACCGGCTATTGTTGGAGATACGTAAAGACCACCAGACGACTCCGTAACTGTAACATCGACATAAAAATTACTATAAAGCAAAAGCGTCAAATTGAAAACATTTATGAGTCAACCATAAATGTCTCAATTTGGGTAATATTTTTCCTCCAACTGGTCAAAAAGTAGTTGTCAATTACCCAGCCCACTTATTTTTCCACCTGCTCAAGAATTTCATACAACAAACTCACACGCATCTTTTTCAATGTTGGGTTTTTTTATGATTTAAACAAGATGAACAACAGATTCTTTTCATTTATTTCAACATGTAAAATGATTGTTTCAAAAAGAAACATGCTTTTGAAGGAAGAAACTTACCCGTAACTTGCAAAAAGCTGGGATTCCCAGTATAGTTTAGAATATGCCAAAAGAGACCTTCTACTTAGGTTCTTATCGAGAACAACGAATATAACACACTTCTCTATTCGGTAATAATTTTGGTGTGTGTGAAGCCTATAAAGAGCACGTATCTGAACATATGTATATGCAAATATCAGAGAATGAGAAGTATGGGTGGTAATTATCAGTTTCGAAACTGAAATTATATAAGAGATTGAGTACATTATTCACCATCTTACCAGTGTCGGGGGATTGCAAAAAACTGGGATTCCCCGTATAGTTGAGGATATGCCAAAAGAACCCTTCTACTTAGGTTCTTATCGAGAACAACGATTATAATTGTAGGTACTGAGGTATATAGAACATTATAATACACTTCTCCATTTGGTAATAGATGTGGTCAATGTGAAGCCTGTAAATAGCACGTACCCGAACATATGTATAAGTAAATATCCGAGAATGAGAAGTATGGGTGGTAATTAGCGGTCTCTAAACTGAAAATATAAGAGATTGAGTACATTATTCACCATCTTACCAGTGTCGGGGGCCTCGCTTTTCTTTCTTAACAGACAGCCCTTCCATCTCAGCTTCAAAGCTATCGATTTGAGATTCCAGTTCCGATACCTAAAAAGTTATATGAAAATGCAGATA
Source organism: Chrysanthemum lavandulifolium (assembly GCA_022545495.1). NCBI lineage: Eukaryota > Viridiplantae > Streptophyta > Magnoliopsida > Asterales > Asteraceae > Chrysanthemum > Chrysanthemum lavandulifolium. The sequence goes on along the minus strand of CM040244.1, from coordinate 37,285,735 downwards.
TGTTAGCTGACCCTAAATTACAGCCTTATTTTATTGAAAATATTGATTCATACCGTATTGTTCAACCAATATCTAGTCTCCGACTTGGCTTTCTCCTTTGGATCCTACAAAAAATCATCAACAAAGAAACTTTACTATACTGAAATAGAGCCTCAATCTGTATACACCAAATCCACAGGTTGGATGTCTGTTACAACTGCACGAGGTTCTCCATGCTAAATTAAATCAATACACAAGTTAATCAACTTTAAAAACGATCAAAACAATAACTCAAATATACAATAATACTTTGGTGACATAGAAAGAAAACCCTACTTACAATTCCAAGACCAAGTTCCATTTTTCCTGGAGCTAACAATTTAGGCATAATATAAAAAAACAAAGATTTAGAAGCATTTACCTGCTTGTTGCGTAGCAATTACCATTGAAAACCAGTAATAACCTAGATTTTATAACTCGCCTCTTTTTTTCTTCTCCTAATTGATCGTGAATAGGGTTTAGATTTGTGTGTTGTGTTTTAGGGTAGCAGAATGGGTGTACGTAGAATGATATGGAATGAGTTGGGAAGGATTCTTCTGATTAAAGTAGGGAGTAAATAATAAGGTTTGTTTATCCTATATAGATTTTCGGCTACAGAATCTCAACAAAAAAATGTGGTGGTTCAGTGGTTAAGATACCACATAATAACTACTTGGTCTTGAGTTCGAATCCATGTAGGTGTTTTTTTTCCAAAAAATATATATCCGAATTTAATAAAATAAAAATGCTTACGTGGCCAAAATGTGATGACATGGAAATATGACGTGGCTTTATGGGATGCCAAGTGGCATTATGACGTGGCATGCCTCCTCTTATATATAATGTATAGATGGGAAGAGATCTAATAAGAATATTAGTTAAAATGAGAAGAATAAGAAGTAATATCAATAATTAGATGTACCATCAATGGATGAGATTAAATAATGGCATATATGTAATTAATAACAATATTAACCCCACATTATAAGATGTAATGAGGGTAAACAAGTAAATTTGATTCATTTCATTGACCTGAATCTTGATATCCGGCACCCCCAACTTCGTTTTCATCCATACATATTTCTTTTACGTTTTTTTTTCGTTTAATCTATGTCCTTCGATTTTATAAGCACCACAATTTAATTTTATAAGCACCAATGTCTATGGATGCATCTAATCATGCTCGGTGGATTTAGCAAGCGATGCATATTTATATTATTATTCATGTATCCAATTGATCATGCAACTTTAAACTACATTTAGAAACATCAATCTTTCGTCTTCCAAGAATGTTTAACATCAAAAAAATGAGTGCATCTAAGGATGCAACTGGTAGTTTCTTCGAACTATCAGTTTATATATTATCGATGCATCTATTTTATATTGATGCATGTTAACCCAATTAGATGCGATCAATCCATTCATCTATCGACTATTGGTAGCGAAAATGATGCGTCAACTTTATCCATCCATTTGCAAAAAAAATGATTGATGCATGTCGACAATTAAAATAAACAAAATGATGCATCTGCTAATAAATTCATGTTTTAAAACTTTAAAAGGAACAAATCGATAATGCATCTCTAACTGATGCATTCAACAAAACTAATATATGTACATCTATAGAAAGGATCGAGATAGTGAAAATATGGAGAAGTATTAGTTTTGGTAATCGGAGATAATGAAATTGTGTACGAGTGGTAGAGAAATTAGAGGAGTAAGGAGAAAAAAAAGGAGGCCAATTAGAGAGTAATTACATTTATGCCCTTAAGCACATAATTTCAATGTTTGGCTATAATTACTTCTTATCATTTTTATTATAACTTATCTTTTTATTTGATTATATATATATACTAGACTATAGACCCGCGGGTTTCGCGGGTGGCAATTAAAAAACTACAATTTAAGATAACTTGAAAAATACAATATACATGTCCCTTACTTGATTAAAATAAAACATTCACCAAACATATAGGACATGCAGGAGTGTTTGTTTTACATAATTGAGCAGACTTGTGAGCGTATTTAACTTTATAAAATATCATAAGCCCGCTTTGTATTACAAATACATATTTAAAATAAAACATTCATAAATTATATCCTGGTGTTTGTCTTACCTTATATATTAAGTAGGGTTATGAGCTTATATAACTTTTGAAAAGATCACAAACTCATTTTTTTTGGTTACGAACTTATGAAGTTGAGCTATTACCGTCTAAAGGAATTGGGATATGTAGAAATAAAAAATAACCAACGCCATGATAAACAGCTTGTGTTTGATACTTTACATTTTTCATGGTCATAAATCAACACCTTCAATCCTTTGCGACTTTTGACAGAAGAAACTCCAACATCAAGTTGTTCATGTGATTAAAGTTGAGGAAAAAAAAAAAAAAAAAAGGTACATATTTCACTTGACTTTTGTTGAATATTATATGTAATACACACATAAAATGGTCGTCAAGATCCACTGAAGTGGGGACTCTAATATAGCTTAATTAGTTCTCTAACAAAACAATCAATTTGCATTGAAGCACCTACCAGGCGAATATTTGCCTCCGCGAAAAGGATGATTCATTCGGATCGACATGAGAGTCAATACACAAAAAGAAGAGCACAATTTATAGTTATCTTTATAACTATTTAAAAGATAAGACCAATCAAGATATCATTATAAATTGTGTAAAAACATATCAGTTGGGAAATCTGTAAGTAGTCACTATATAAGTATAAAGATGCAAGCAATTTTAACAGTTAGTTAAACATATGAGTTTGGAAATATTAAAATGACGTATGCCATAGCTAACATATACTTTGAACAATTTAACAATACATGTAGTTTTTGTACACACACCACCCACACATCATCATTCAAATAAAAATTCCAATACTTGATGCAAGTAAATATTTATTGGAAGGCTAAAATATATTGTAACACCACCAATGATGAAGGCTAAACAGAGTAACCAGCAACTAAGCTTCCTATAAAGTAAACAAAAGAGGTATTTCACATCAATTTCTCGATAAATGCTCATCCATGGGTGCCAAATAATATGCAGTAACACCAATTAGCATTAATATTCACTCGCAAATACATTAACATGTACATAGGATATCCTTTTTTCTCTATTTTCCAACCGAGAGCAACAACCAACAAATGAAGTAACCAACATGTCAACACACCAGGACAGCTGTGTGCTTAAACAAACCAACATTTCCTTCACTTTTTTCCCAATCAGACGTTACCCACCAGCTCTACTAATCATCTCTTTGCCACAACATACAAAACCATAAAAAAAAAAATAATATTAAATAAATAAGACAGCAAAAGGTTGCAGTTTAGTAGGCATGTTTACAATTAGTTATTTAAGCACCACTTTATTTAACCAAGAAAAGTTGCACTACATTATTTTGTATTATGAAATTATAGTACAATAAGATTAACCAAGGCGCGAATGCAATGAATATCGTTATAATGAAACAAACCCAAGTCCAAGAACCCAAACCAAAACATATAGCCATATTCGAAACCCCGATATAGATAAGTAAACTAACACTAAGTGACCACAATCATGAAACACAAAGAAAAATTCTTGTACTTAATGCTTGCAAACCCTACCTCAAACTTTTCTTTCATTAAGTAGAATACACCGAAACTTGTCTTCCTTTCTCAAGAAAAGGGAAATCGGTGTACCTTACAACATGATCATGGCTATAAATAGTAATCGTTGCATACCTTGATTGAACGTGAGTTTAGCTCGAGCCTTAAAAATAAGGTCTGAATAAGAACTTCATTATAAGATGTAGCCCAAGTTCTCTATTACCCAACACTGCAAATGTGAAATTCAAGTTCCCACCCAAGCTGCTATCCAATATTTCATCAACTTACCCACCTCTGCTTTTGTTTTATCAAGTCTTAAATGACTACTTACAAAAAGTTATGTTGAACTCAACAAATAATCAGTTTTCAGTTTTCATCGACCATTACCATTCATCTTCTTAACACTACAAATTTTAAAAAATCAACGTCGTAAATGGTATCTTTAACATTACGGTGATCACCTGGTGTCATATCTTTGATCTCTTTGGACATGTTCTGGAGTAAACGGGTGCCCTTGTGATCCATATTCTCCAATGACCATGACCCCACTATCAGTCAAAACTTTCCCACTTTCATCAAGGAATACAAGATGAGGTATTCCGCTGATCTTAAAACAACCATTTAGAGCCTCTCGGGTTTTGGTATCAAAGAATGGAACAGCAAGCCAAGGCATCTTGGAGATAAAGATTATAGGATTCCTCACCTTCATCAGTTGAGATGAATACAATCTCAAGTCACCTTTGTCAATAAGTTCATTGTACACATCTATCGATTCGTGTGAACCTTTGACATGGTGGGCACCGGATGAGCAACCTTTTTCCATTTAAGGTGATAACTGCAACCTGTCAATATTTGGCAAGAGAGCAACCTTTAATGAGCCGAGAGAAGTTACTACTTCCACTAAAACTTGATGAGGTTAATGCGTACATAGCAGAACGCAAGAGGTGGGCTACGACAGACAAGGAATAAGAAGTTATGTTGTATTATTATACGAATATGAACCAAAAAAAGAGATTGCATGAGTATGTCGACACTCATATACAGGAGCACAAGGAAAAAAAATCAGTCAGGCAATGTGCTTCCCACAAAAATGCCTTCTTACTTCTCGTGTATATAATTCATTCATATTAACAACCTTATTTTCTAAAATCAAATCAAGGCCTACCTAAAGCTCCAAAGAAACTGACAACTTGCAGTATTTTGTACTATGTTAATTCACTTTTTCTACTTGCGAAACTTTCCATTTCACTTTAAATTTTGGTAAACTGTCACCAAATCAGTAAAAAAGTCAAATACACTCTGTTTTGGAACAATGCTTTCCTGATTCACCTGTCTCTCGGTCCCTATCAACATTCATAAACTCCATAAAAATTTATGATCGTATTGTCTCTTATTATGATACCTCCCCTTTTTGTTTTATGTTTAACTTTTTTTTTAAATCTGATTATTTATTTTCATTTTGTGTCACATTTTTGTTTATAGTAACTCTTTTTACCTTAACTCAAGAACTCAAAATAAGGTCTCAATTTCATTGCAAATAATCCCCTCAGAATGAAGCAGTAGAGATGCATAAAGAAGTTAACATAGCAACTAACACGAGAGTACTAAATCAATAATTTAATTTCCAAACAAACTATTACATCCAATTCCAATATGAAACATAAGCTAGGCTAGGTTATGAAATATGAAAAATGACTCCATTGTGAGTAGTCTAAACATATGGTAAATGGAATAACATGGGATAACAACAAGTGGTTTCACGTCAAATTCCAATAAGAAACAAAATATGAGTTAGACATTTTACAAACACTTGGTGGACATTCAAAACGTAATACATTGTTTAACATAATGGGTAATTGACTAAGAAGTAAACTAACACACATTCAACAAAAACACTGTACATAATAAATCACATACCTATAGATTATGAACACATAAAAACACTTATAGAGCGTGAAACCTATGATTATCTTGAAATCATTCCATATTCAAGTTCTTATATATACACCTCTATTTACCATGGTAGACTGCAAAATTCTAACAAAACAAAAACGGATTTCTAACAAAATCGGTGAACCTTAAAAATTAGATAAGCCGGTTCATTCAAATTATGAAACCAAAAGTCCACTCATCAAGCTAAGCGAATCAGAATAAATTTTGACTTTTTTTTTTTATTATAAACACCCAAATTAAAACACATAATCACACAAATTAAAATTAAGATGCAAAATAACAACAATTTGATTCTTATTCACAATTAACATGAATCATCACAACAAAACCCCTAATAGCAATCGTGATAATAAAAACTCCAAATATGATTCGAGTATAAACAAATAAATTATTTACCTTCGTTTTAGAAGAATGTTGTTTCATGATGACAGTACAAATAATTTGGATAAACATAAGCTAATTGAGAAGGAGTGTGATTTTTGAATAACATATTTGAAAGTATAGAAGCGTGATTTTTCAATAAAATAAAACCTTCTCCGATGTTCATAAAAGGTAGGAGAGATTATCGGTCATTAGAAGGATGTTACTATAAAAAAGAGACGCGTGTATTAATGACGTCAATATATGACGTCAGAATTAGGGGTTATGGAATTCAAAAACTTTTTCTTTTATTATATATAAAGATATATATATATATAGGGAAGAGATCTAGTAAGAAGATTAATTAAAATAAGAAGGGTAAGAAGTAATTCTAGCCACACATTTTAAATAAGGAGGGAAATTTTGAAGGGACATGCATCCACTTTTTTAGGTGCATCTAAAATATGTGGTTGTGGTTTCTTCTTATCCTTCTTATTTTAATTATTCTTCTTATTTGATCCTAACTATATATATATTGTTGTTACAAAAGTTGGGCGTTCCTTGTTCGGGGCTCCGGTTCTCGTACCAATTAATGATTGTTGCTTGAGACCTGCGCACTAAAGACAGAAAACACCGTTAGACTTACCGTGGGATTGTCTCCCACGATTATCCTCCGCGTGAGAGTAAGTAATCGATTTAGGGTTAAAGGTGAGTTAGGGTTTTAGATCGCACCTTTAACGAGGATGTGATTCCTTTATATACACACGGAATCCTTGTTGGTTCCGTGTTCCTCAACCTTCGGCGTATCCCGCCTAAGTCGGTTGGGGAATGATTATCTCCATCATTTAGGAGGTATCCGATATCGTGTTCCCTAATTAACATTGGGATTGGGCCTTCGTGGGCCCAAACACTTATTGGCGTAGCCCAGTTTGTACTGGGCTTATTAGTATTGGGCTTTGGTCGGGCTCATAACCCTACTATAGACTATACGTCATCATGTCCCCCCAGTCTAGTATGCGCAGTAACTAACTGCGGATGCTAGACTAATAATCGTAGTAAAAACTTCGAAGCGTAGCCAAGAAGCCATAAAAAAGATACCCACTAGTACATTGTATCTAGACATGGGATTAAAAAATGGGCGCCTCGTAAGTCGGGGGAAAGTAACTGCAGCAACGTCCCATCAAACGATCTCAGCCACACAATTAGTATTAGTGGGGTCCACGTGTCACCCATCGCGTGGATGATAAAAAGTATATAATCCGACCTTCATTTCCATTGTGTATCTCATAGTAAAAAGAAAACTCAAGCCGCCATTGTCAAGAAGCCGTTCATCTGCAATCCAGAAAACCACCTATTTCAAAGGTAGCCGCGCGTGCGCTTTGTAAGACAAACTATGGTTAAACAGTTGTCTGACTTCACCTCCAACCTCACCGAGAGCGATCTTCTGGAGTTCACCTCGGATTACTTTATACCCCTGGATGTGCATCCGGTTGTTCCGGGTGCGCGGGCATCCATTGCGGAATTCCCTGATGGAAAGGTTGGGGTATACACACGTTTTTTCGAATTCGCGAATCAACGTGTGCCTCTATCCCGATTTCTCTGCGATGTGTTAAATTATTATAATCTGCACATATCCCAGTTGCACTGCATCGGTGCGGCTAAAATTACCAATTTTGAGGTAAACTACCGTTTACTGGCGGTGAACCCAACCATCAACTTATTCCGCGCATTTTATCACACAATATGGTCACATGGGTGGGTATCCTTTGCTAAGCGCGCTGGTAGACTGCAATGTTATACGGAGAAGCTAGACGCACTTAGAAATTGGAGGGAGTCATTTTTCTGGGTAGACGACACATGCTTTCCATGGCGTTATGATTTTTATACCCGGGGTACGTTGGAGAAGGATGAGTGCCCCTTGCCTGGATCCTACATCGCTGAGGATGCGGAACTGATAAATGCCAACCGCATCCCCATTAGTTCCTATCCTGAGGAATTTTTGGTGCATATGGGCATCAGCCGTAATTATTTTGGTATGCCAGATGAAATGCCAATCTTCTTAGGCGCCAATGGCTAGGGTGGGTACTCATTCTTCCGCACCCCCCTTTTGAAATTAATGTAAGAGCGTTCTGCCTTATTCCGCGCATGCTATAACCATCATTATTTGTTGTCTTGTCTTGCGCAGAGATGGATCTGTTCACCGTGGTGCACCTAGCGAAGCCAGTTGAGGTTAAGACAGGGGTACGGCCCTTGAAAGAAGGAGAAGAGCCCATACTGGATGCCACTGCAGGGCATATCCTGGAGATGAATCTAGGAGAAGCAGGGACCAGTTCTTCGGTAGCAGTGGAAGCGACGCCGCTTCAAAGCGTACCGATCCCCAGGGTGCCAACACCCGTAGCGCAGCCGCCACCTGTAGCAGTGGCGCAGCCAATGGAGGAAGAAGAAGAAGAACAAGAGTCTGGGCTGAAGCGCAAAAGGTCACTTGGCGCGAGTTCATCAAGGACAAAACGCCAGGTGATCCTCACTGTTGAATCATCTGCCAGCGACGCTGCGTCATCTCACCCATCCGCTGATATCTCTGGCCCTCAGTAAGTAATGTTGTCCATTTTCTATATATATATTTTTTTCGACTGTTTATATGAGAAACTTAAAATTCACTGTATGTGCCTGCAGGTTTGAACAGGGTGCGGAGTCACCACCTAAGGAGAGTCCTGTGTGTACCGTATCCTCTGAGCCAAAGAAGCAGGACACGGAACCATCTAATCCTGAGAAAGCACCACTGGAGCAAATTATCGAGGAGTCGAGGTATCAGCAGCAGATCAGCAATTTCTAATCGCGCAATTAAGGGATAGGTACCCCGGGGAAAGTTCCCAGAATATGCAGAAGGACCAGTATATTGCGCAATTGGAGGCCCAGTTGGCTAATGCCAAGATAGAAGCAGGTGCTATGAGCACGTATGCCCAGAGGCTAGCTGATGAAAAAATGCTGTTGCTGAGCCAAATAAGCCAAGAGCGTACCGAAGTGGTAGAGTACAAAGCTTCCTGTATGTGGGCACTGAAGTATTTGGAAAAGAGCAAGGATGAACTGACCTCGCAGATGGAAAGCTTCGGTGCCACTGTGAAAGATGCTCTAGAGGTGCAGGAAATGAAACTGCGCAAGCTCAGCATAGAGTATGACGAGGAGTTATATCCCCAACTCCTGTCTACCATTGCTGAGCGCAGATGGCTCATAGGCCATGGTCTTCGTCTGGCTGCACTGAGTACCCTGGAATCGCGAGAAGTGGTTGATGCTTTTGGGGAGGTGGTTCAGTGTGCGCTGGAGCGCGGTAAAGCAGAAGCTGTGGAGAAGATGCATGAGGCTAAGCTTCTAAAGGTGCCCATTGAAGAGGTACCTAATTATGATGCAAAGGCTTATGATAATCTGGTCGCTGCCATGAATCGGATGAAGGACATAGAGCTCCCCATGATTGCTAAACTGGAGCGCGATCAGGATTACCCCATCAATGTTATTATGGCAGGGTTGACTCTAGCACGTCATCGTGGTGGAGAGGCCATTGCGCAGCCAGATCATTATCTTAAGCCTAATGAATCCGAACTTCACGTGGCTGTATTTGTGCGCCCTAAGGATATCTTGGACCCTTTTACGTTGGAGAAGGAAGTGCCTTTGAAGCAAGTTCTGGAAGCGCATGCTACGAGACTTGCCAAAAAAGAAGGGACTAAGGGTAAGGCTATCCTGTGTGGCGTGGGCGCGGCACATCTCCCCAGATCTGATGGGATACCAGTTAGTGTTGCAACTGTATCGCGCTCAGATTTCGATCTCCTGAAGAGGCTAAGTGATGTGAAAGATGCAGCCAACCGCGTAGGTAGCTCATCTCTGGAACGGTGTAGTAGTTGGTAGGTTTGCATGTTGTAAAGTAACCATCCTTTTGTAATAACTCGTAGTTATTTAATAAAATCTTCTTTTGTTAAGTTCGTATGGATATTATTGCAACTTGTAATATGTATACTTATCTGTTTGTCTTTGCGAAAAAGAGATATTCGTTACACAGGCGCAAGTAATATAGGAAATTCATAGTCATGTATGAAAATCATAGTATAAAAAAAAACTCTAAGTATTTTATATCATAGTCGTGTATGTTGTGATATGCAGCATACTGTAAATACCACATTAAGGAATCAAGTGTCTTGGTTCCAAAGTTGTTAAACGTGCACATGTGCGTTGTTGCGCATTCATCGTGGGATGCGTACAAAACTTATTCCAACGTCTTGAGAACAAGGTGTTTAACAAGGATGCGTGATCCAGTGTTGATGGATTTGCAACCCTCTTATTCAACAAGTTGTTTAGTAGATTGACTTATCCTTTTACCATCGTGGGTTTATTTTAGCGCATGCGCGCCATGTAGGCAAGAGATAAAAAATTGTTAAGACATACAGTATATGGAAATAACAGATCAAAATATGTCGCGGAGTTAGCTAGAAACCGCAGCGTTTTATTGATACTTGCAAGTGTTTATGAGAAATAAGTAAAACATTATTCTAAGGAAAATAAAAAATAAATACACAGATGTGTATTGGGCACTGACGTGCAGGAGCGTCTGTGCGCTGGGCCGTAGCCACTCTTATAGGTAGCACCTCTTGAGGTTGCAGATGTTCCATGTGCGTGGCAGTTCATGACCATCCAAGCCTCGTAGCTTGTACGCGCCTGTTCCCAATGCCTCAGTAACCTCATAGGGTCCTTCCCACTTTGGTCCCAGCTTACGTGTCTCTTCTGCGTGGCTCGCATCATTGGCGCGGTAAACGAAGTCACCTGGTCTGAATGAAACACGACGCACTTTAGCGTCATAGTATCCCTTCATCTTTGACTTTGATTTTTCTTCCCGGATAGTCGCGTTCGCGCGCGTTCTTCGAAAGGTGTCTAAGTCGACACGCTCTCTTCATCATTGGTTGCCACATTGATTTCGTGAGTGCGGATAGTTGGCATTCCGATTTGGGTGGTATGACGACACGTCCCGTGAACTAGAGAAAAGTGGGAGTGTCTCCCGTCTGGTTTTGATTGAGGTGCGATGCGCCCACAAAACATGCGAAAGTTCTTCCACCCATCTTCCTTTGTGCTTGTTGATGAGTGTGTAAATACTCATCATTTTGGTCAATCTGAATCAAAACATTTAAAATGCTCGAATGCATCAAAATACGAAAATATCTCAAAATTGCATTTATATGTTTCGGATGCAAAATGTTTAAAATCGATGAAAAATGAGCTAAGTTTGCATAATTGGCGTTTCGGTCCCCAGTTTCAAAAGTTGTCGAAATAGTCCCCGAGCACTTATTTCAAAGAAAAATCACCAAAGGTCCTTTTAAAATCATAAGTTGTCAAAATTAGTCCTTTGGTGAAAAATGTCAAAAGTTTTGAGAAATTACAAGATTGGTCCTCCAAGTTTCAAAATTGTCAAAATGGTCCTTGAAATTTGAAAATGTCAAGTTTGGTCCTTGTACTATTGGAGCTTGTCATTTTGGTCCCTTGGAACAACTTTGATAAAATGGCGAAATGGTCCTTGTACTTTCGTAAATTACACAAAGGTCCTGATTATTAAACCTTTACACCCTCGCCCTTGTCATAACACTTGTGACCCCTGCCAACCCAATTGGACCCCTTCATTTTGACCCCCCTTCATAATATTAAAACCGGTCAAATACACTGGTCAAACCCCCTACCCGCGCTTTTTCTTCTTCTTCAACAACCCACCTGCAACACTCCATCCTCCCATCCCCCCAGCTCACCTTCACACTTCCATGTCCCCCCACCTCCACCAAACTCCAAGATACATTTAATGCATCCATGTCCATTTCACTCAACCCCCAACTGGCAAAATACATTTTGGCGCCAAAATATGATCAAACGGCCAATATCTCTTCAACTGATCCAATGGCCAAGAAAATTAGTGGGATATGCTCAGAAGTCAATGGGGAAGATATTTTGCATATAAAGGAAGAAGAAGAAGCAAGAGGGAGAGTAGAATTTAGTTTTAAAATTTCCTATATGTCGTATTTAAGTTAAATGTTTTAGTTTAAATCAAAAGTTGTAATTTCAAGTTGAATTGTATCAAATTAAGTTATTCTAGTGTACTAAGACTATTTTCAAGTGTTAATTCAAGTTGTATTAAAGTTTCATGTTTTTAAGGTTCACTGTTGAAAAATTCAAACTCATGTTCTTATATTAAAGCTTCCAATAGCTTATTTTCTCATTCAACTAAGTTTACTTAAGCTCATTATAGCTTTTGGTAAGCTTGGAACACAGTTTCAAGCAAGCTTGGTGATTGGTCAACGAAAGTCAACTGAATCATCATTTGGAAATGGAAATGGATATGGGTGTTGCAGAGCATGGATTTGGGTTGATAATGAGCTAGGTTAGGGTTTGGAATAGGTTAGTTGTTCTTGTGTTCTTTGGCAAGCCATAGTGGCTAGGACCAAATGTAAGTCAATTCTAAATTTATTGCATAATCTGTGTTTGTAGTTATCAATAGTTCAAACTTGTTTATTTAGTGGTAATTAGAGTAGTTAGACTCAGTTTGGTCAATAAAACAAGCTAGTGCGATGAGTTTGCTTAGTTAAAATTGCAAATCGGTCATAATAAGTGGTGTTTGGATCGGTTGCTTGTTTAAGTTTGAGCTATGGTTTGTACTTGATATTTGTCTACTCGGCCTCAAAATAAGTCATTTGACTCATTAGGTCATCACATTGCATCCGCTTTAGCCCCAAGTCAAAATGATCTAAGATCATCTTATTTATTTAACTGTTGGGATTTTGGAAATTCAAAACTTGTTTTGTGTTTAAAATACATAGATATAGCTTGCATTAGGTGTAATTCATCATAATACATCAAGATCACCACAAATTGGTTTTAAATCTCATAAAAGTCAAATTATCACAACTGCTTCAAAAGTCAAATATTGAAAAAGTCATTTTGAGCCTAACTAGGATGAATTTTCATGAACTCATTTCTGGGCCAAATCAAATGAAATTGTGGGTTTAAAAAGTTCAGTTGGTCTATGTTCTTAATTTCATTTTTGCAGATTTTTAGTAATTTTTTATAATTAGTAATTTTTTATAAGCTTCAATATGGCTTGTGATTTTGTCCTTATCTCCCCTGTGCACTGACTCAGTTAATACTGAGTCTGCACAGGTTTTGAGCAAGGCTTGTAACAAGCTCATAAGAGCTTGTCCAAAGCTCATTTGTGGTTTACAAGTTCTTGGCTAGGTCTAGTGTAAGTGATGAGTGTCTAAATACTCATCATTTTTGTAAAATCTAAACTGCAAAATCATCTGAAAACACTCAGAAACACATCAAAATGATCAAAATATCACAAACAAGTGTTTTATGTGTTTTAAATGCAAAATATCAAAATCGATGAAAAATGTATCAAGTTTGCAAAATTGGCGGTTTAGTCCCCAAGTTTTAAAAGTTGTCAAATCTAGTCCACGGAATTCAAAATTGTGAAATTTATCATTCAAGGTCCTGAAGTATTCTAAGTTGTTTAAAATGATCCTTGAATGATTCTTTGGTCAATTGGCAAGAAAAGTCCCTAAACTTTGAAATTTTGCAAAATTAGTCCTTGGACTTTTAAAAATAGATTTTATGCAAAATGGTCCTTGTTCTATAAATGTTTGTCATGTTTGGTCCTTGTGAAAGCATTGGAAAAGTTCACTTTCAGTCCTCAAGTTTGGAGAAGTTGCACTTTTGGTCCTTGTTATTATTACTTAACCAAACGGACACCTTATGATATTAAAAGCCCAAATCCAAGTCCAAAACACCACCCGGCCCAAACCATTGACCCGACCTTTTGTTATTACCCACCCACGGTCAATGAAGTCAAATCCACTTCCACGCAAGAAAACCACTACCATCAGTAGCATCACCTCTCCCAAGCGGATATTCAAAACCGGGCATGGTTTCTCCACATTTTCAACTCCTCCTTACCCCCGTCCCTCCACCTCCTCTAAACACCAAAAACTTTAATTATCTCAACCCACCCTCATTAAAGCTCAAAGCGCTATGAAGAATTTTGGCGCCAAATATCCACTTGACGGTTTTGATTCAATTCGGTGATTCAAGGGCTCGAGATGAAGTGGGATTCAATCAAGCACTGGGAGTCCGAAAAGTCTATAAAGATGAAGGGAGAAGCATTGTATCAAAGAGAGTAGAGTAATCTTTAATTTTCAAGTCGTTTAGCTTAATTTTAAATTTCAAGTGTATCTTTAAGCTTTTGAACTTTGTATCTCAAGTTGTTAATGTATTGTTAAACTTTTGCAAGCATAAATTTCAAGTTCTAAGTCTTAATTCAGTTGATGCAATTTCCAAGTGCTCAAAATCTTTTATGAATCAAATGTTGATGTTAGATGTTAATTTGGATCGAGATAAGTCACATAAGCTCCTAGATAGCTTATTAAAGCTATTAGATATACTAAAATTCAGTTTAGCATCAAAAGCAAAATCACCAAAAATACCAATTAAATAGTTCAAAAATCAAAAATCCATTGGAAATGGTGTACACAGCTGGAGCAGGGTGGATTATGGATGGCCTTGGGTTAGTAGCTTAGTGGTAAGCTTATAGGGGTGTTCACTGGTTCTGATTCTCAGTTTTGAGCTTGGAAGCTTTTGTAAGCCCTTTTGATCAATTTGGCATTTTACTGTTGTAGTTGTTAATTAGCTTATATTTCCGTGTTTTCTTGTTCATTAGTCTTAGTTAAGTTTAATTGAGTGGTAGAATTAGTTTGTTGTTCCTTTAAATTTGTAGTTTGTGAAAATTTAGTTTTTACAGTCAAAACTGCATCATTATCATTTCTTAGTGTATTGTGGTAATTGTTGTTGTTTAAGGTTTAATTAGTTCTAATAAATGTTCTTATAAGGTCTGAAATCTAGTTCATGGTCTAAATTTGTGATTTGCTTTGTAAAACTTCAAAACAGTCAAGATAAGTAGTGTTTGGTTCTTGGTGTTTGAAGGTACTTTGGTCTTTAGCTTTGTTGGAATTCTGCTTAACTTGGTCTAAATAACTGATCTCAGTCACAAGAACAAGTGATCATAAGCAAAAAGTCAAAATATCTTTGGATCAATTATTGTGTACTCTTTGTTGGATTTTACAAAGACATGATCATTGTTTTGTGTTTATAAGTTGTTAATCTTGCTAAATTCAGTCTTAACATACCTTAATACAACATATTCAGTGTTTTAAATCAGTTTAAAGTTTACTGTGGTCAACTTTTTAGTTGTTCTAAAAAAGGTCAAAATTTCACTTAGGTCGTTTTTGAATAAAAAAGATAATTTCATTGTGGGTTTAATAATAAGTTTTAGTTTATAAGCTCTGGGGGTATTATAGTTTGGTTGCTAAACAAAAATACAAAAATGCTAGTTCTCTGTTTCTCAGCTTTTTAAGTACTTATTTTACTGCTTATTTTGGATACTTGCTCTGAAAAGTGCCCTGTGCACAGTTAATGGTTCCATTTTGAAAAGCTTGCATAGAGCTCTATAGTTGTCCAAATCTTGTGAACTTTGGTTCTTTGGGTAGCCAACCTAGCTATCTTGAGGTCCCAAGTTCATTTTTCCATTTTCTAGCTTGATAGATAGGGCTGCACCTAGCTTTTGTTTTGTCCCATAACTCAGTATCAACTGAGTCAGTTCAAGCTAAGCAGTGGTTTGGTACCATTTTCATGAGCTTGTCAAAAGCTCTACAGTTACTCTTAGCTTGTGATATTTAGCTTTTTGGAAAGCCAACCAAGTCAACTTGTTAAATCAGTCTTTGTTTTGAGCTTGTGAGCTTGTTTACTCAGCTTATTTTGCTCTTGAAAAAACCTGCAGGCCTGTTTAGTTGAGTGGTAGAGTCAAAAGTGCTTATTGCTTATTTATAGCTATTAAGTGTGCTTATTTGTTCTTATTAGTTTCATTTGAGTATCTGTATCTTGTTCATAGCTTATTATACCCTTGGCTTTAGCTTGTGAGTCTATTTGAGCTTAAAACACCCAAATAAGCTCATAAGTCAAAGCTATTGGGATTATAAGCTTGCAAAACAACTTATTTGTGTTTTGTAATTTTTTGTCTTTGTTAAAGTTTCATAATATCAGTATTAAAGTAGTTTTCAAAAGAAAATCCAGGAAAAGATCAAGTTAAAATCAGTGATAGTGTTTATTTAAGATTTTCTAGCTTTTTGATTTTTCTTTTCATCTTATTAATAAGCAAATCTTGTTTTTCCATTTTCTTTGTTTTCTGTCATCATATAGTATTTTTAGAAAAGTTTTATATTTTCTCTATCTTTTAAGTATTTATTATAATTTTAATTAGTTAAAAGCAAGAATTAATTAGTAATAAATAATAAAAAGCATAAAAATATATTTTCAGTTTTAAAATTAGTTTTATCATATTTTAGATTTTTCCAAGTTAAAATTTTATTTTTCCAAGTTTATTTTATATTTTCTAGTATTTAAGTGTATTTTAAATACTTATTAATTAATAATAATTAAATAAAAAGTGTGAAAAATATATTTTTAATTTTAAAATTAGTTTTATAGTATTTTAGATTTTCTGAATCATAAGTTTATTTTTCTAGCCTTATTTTGTATTTTCTTCTAATTTAGAGTTTCTATTAAATAGTTAAAATAGTTTTAATTAATAATAATTAATTAAATAGTTTTAAAAATAATTTTCTTTTCTAATAATTTTCTTTTATTTTTAGGATTCCAAAATGTTATTTTCATATTTTTAGGTCTTTTATTTCTTAGTTTTCACTTTTTATTTTGTACGTATCGTAGTTTTAAACTTACATTTACGTTTTCTTATCCGATTGTTGTGTTTCCCTGTTCTGTATCCTATTCCTTTCCAATCAATCAGTAGTGTAATAATTCTAATCAAAACCTTCTGATCACTATCCTTAGTGATCATTCTATCCTCTGAGATTGTTTGACACACCATTGAGTCTCCGTGGGACTAAACGACCCGGAATTCATTGTATTCTCTGATCTTTATTGTATTTGTGTCTAAACTGTTTTAAGTCTATACGGTGGTCATTCACAAGTGGCGGTTGTGTGATTAGACTTGACGGTTAAGCACAGATCAAATTTTGGCGCATCACGGGAGGCTTTAGCGTGTGTTTAGCCATTTTCGGACCCATTCTTGCACATACCCCACCATTTGTAAAAGTTTTGTAAAGTTATAAAAAAATCAAAAGTTCATTAACACTTTTCCTAAAGTGTTAAAACACCAAAAATATAAAACAACAAAACAATCGTGGCGTTTTCTATCTTGTATTGTCTTTAAGGTGATTCTTAAAACAAGACGATTTGGTTAAACGAGACGATACCAAAAATATTGTCCAAAAGTTTTTGAACCCATTTACACAAATCTTACCTACGTCTTTTCGGTGGTACTTAATATATACATAAAATCAACCACCGCAAATCAAGGCAAAGGCACTACCTAACTGGGGTGCGACCATAATAAGTTCCCGAACATCGTTTAAAACTTGCCTTTGTGTCACTTGTGATTTGGTGTACCTTTTTCAAAAAGCCATTTCATTTGTGATTATTGGTTAAGTTCACTTGTGTTTTGCCTCATTTGTTTTGAAAATTGATTTTATACATAGTGCATGCGCACTCGTTCTTCGATTCTACAAGTCCACTTTCCGAACTTGGAAACATTCCTCGTGAGCGTAGAGGACGTTCGGCTCCTTCACCGTGATCGAGGAACGTCTACCACCACCACCTCCGTCGAAATGGCGAAGACAAACCCATGAATGAGCTTCTCCGAGGCACCCATCGAGGGATACGGAGATGCCATTGTTGTCCCACCATCGTGGGTCGACACTTTTGAGCTCAAACCGGGTTGCTCAATCTAGTAACCCAAAGCCAATTCTATGGTTTTGAGCGGGATGATCCTCATGCACACATTCGATGGTTTAACAAGATTGCATCTACCATCAAGTACAAGAATGTCCCATGAAGCTATCAGCTTCTTCTTTTCCCATTTTCTCTGAGGACAAGCCCGGAATTAGCTTGAGAAACAACCCCTCGCTCTATTGAGACATGGGAAGATCTTGTCACCAAGTTCGTTAACGAGTTCTATCCTCCATCCCGAACCACAAGTCTTAAGAATGAGATAATGAAATTTTCTCGAGATTTGATGAATCATTCGGGAGGCATGGGATCGTTACAAAGAGTTGCCATGAAGTGTCCACATCACGGTTTTACCGAGTTAATGCAAATGGATACTTTGTACAATGGTCTCAATCGGACCAATCAAGACTCTTTGAATGCCTCCGCGGAGGTAATTTCTGAGCAAGACCACAAAGAGGCCTTGCAAATCATTGAGAACAAATCTCAAGTCCGTCCTTTCGTAGCAAAGACATATCGGTCTCATCTTTGGACCTTCTTCTTCTTCACCCCCGTGAGTACATCTAGCACCGATGCTAAGATTGACAAACTCACGAGACATTGTTCGAGCTTTGGTTCTTGCTAACCGAAGAAAGTGGCCTTCACTCGGACACCAACACATGTGAAGTGAAGAAAGTTGAGAGTTGTGTCACTTGTGGTGGTCCTCATGCTTACTACAATTGTACCGCCACCGATGGTAGTCCTTTTGAAGCCTCTAGCCGGTAGTTCACGGCAAGGAGGTAATCAATACCGTCCTCAAATGAACCACACTACCGTGCTAACACTAATCGAGCACCACCGGTTTTAACCGAATCATAACATGCAAAACCGGAATCGAACCAACCAAGAATGAACCAAGGTTATCAAAACCAAGGTAATTTCTATCTGGACCCAATCAAGGTTTCCAACATCAAGGAAACCTTCATCAAAACAATTTCAATCGAGGGAATCAATTTCATGGGAATATGAATCATAATCAAGGGAATTTTGGCTATAATCAAAACATACGGACCTCAAATTGTCCCTCCAGCTCCTCCGTCATTACTCCTCCAGACCATCATCGATGAGTTACTAAAGCGAGTTCATGAAATCCCAAGATGAAATGAGCAGGTTGTTGGTCGGTCGATTGTCGATCCGAAGAAGTCTTTAAATGATCGACCCTCGGGCTCGTGTACTTTACCGAGCAACACGATCGCTAACCCGAGGGGCGATGCAAAGCGATCACAACCGTAAGTGGTGTTTCATATGATGGACTGCTTTGTTCCTACTACCTCTTCTTCTTCTCTTCCAAAGGTAGTGGACGGTGAACCTCCAACACACAATGGACCAACGACTCCAATGCCTCCTCCACTGTGCCAATGAGTCAAATTACCAAGGAAACAACGGACAAAGTGCATTATTCTAGCCCACGGCACAAGACACGTCCTACCTTGGTAGTCCAACCTCAAGTTGTCCGAAACCCCGTCTAATCCGGAGTAGTTTTGAACCTCCTATAGCTCTGTTGAGAATCAATCCAAATCTTCTATTCCTTACCCATCACGTTTGAATGAGCAAAAGCTCGTGAAAAGCTAGTCATCAAATGGATAAATTTTTCCAAATTTTCCAAGAGTTACACTTTGACATAAGCTTTGCGGATGCTATCATCTCGATGCCCAAGTTTGCATCAACTCTCAAGCACATGTTAAGCAATAAGGAAAAGTCGTTTGAAATGGCTAAGACTCCTCTTAACGAGAACGCTCTGCAGTTATCTCAAGAAGCTTCTGAAAAGCTTGGAGATCACGGAAATTTCTCTTACCTTGTGTATTCGAGAATGGTTGAATGCTTTGCCCTAGCGAGATCTTGGTGCAAGCATTAATCTTATGCCATATTCGGTGTGGAAGAAACTTTCTCTTCCGGAACTCACTCCTACATGCATGACTCTCGAGCTTGCGAGATCGTTCCATATCCCGTCCTCTTGGCATTGCCGAGGGCGTATTTGAAAGTAGGAAAGTTCCATTTTCCGGTGACTTCGTGGTTGTTGATTTTGATGCCGATCATCGGGTTCCTCTCATTGTTGGTCGAGGATTCACGAGAGCGGGCCGTGCTCTCATTGATGTATTTGAGCAGAAATCACATTGCGTGTTGGTAATGAAGTGTCACCTTCAACCTTGACCAAACTTGAGGTACTCCGCAAATTATGATTCCGAGTCGGTTAACCGAATAGATATCATTGATGTTGCTTCCGACGAGTACTCTCAAGAAGTTCTTGGTTTTCTCATAATTACGTGGTGGGATTCCACCACATCTTCTCAACCTATCATAGCCAATTCTACTCCTTCTATCACTCCTTTTGAGGGAAATGACTCCATCTCGGAAGAGATTGAGGCATACTTGGCTAGTGATTACATTCCTTGGGAAATTGATCACGCTCCAATTGATATTGAGGGGACATACTTATTGAGAAGTTGCTCAATGATGATACATCATCAACCCTCACTCTAGTGATTCAATCCCGGATGAGATTAATCAAAATGAGATTAATGCGGAGGAGATATTCTTCTAAAGAAAGTGTCAACTGGATACTTCTCCTCTCTCCTCCCATCAAACTTCATAACAAGGAAATCAAGTCGGTTGAGAAAAGCGAAGAATTTCTGAGATTGAGCTTAGGACTTACCTCCTCATCTCGAGTATGCATTTCTTGAAGGTGATGATAAATTACCCGTCATTATTGCTCGAGATTTGAGTAAAGATGAAAAAGTCGCTCTCATAAAAATCTTGAAGTCACACAAGCAAGCAATTGCTTGAAACTCTCCGACATTAAGGTATCAACCACGAATTTTGTACACACAAAATCTTGATGGAGGATGACTTCAAACCAATGATTCAACATCGAGAAGAGTAAATCCAAAAATCCATGATGTTATCAAACAGGAGGTTATCAAACTTCTTGATGCAGGATTGATTTATCCAATCTCAGATAGTCCTTGGGTCAGCCCAATTCATTGTGTTCCGAAAAAGGGTGGCATTACTGTTGTCACTAATGAAGATAACGAGTTAATTCCAACTCGATTGGTTACGGGATGACGTGTTTGCATTGACTATCGTAAGTTGAATGACGCCACCCGTAAAGACCATTTTCCTCTACCCTTCATGGACCAAATGCTTGAGAGACTAGCAGGGAATGAATACTATTGTTTCCTTGATGGTTTCTCGGGTTACTTTCAGATCCCTATTGATCCATAGGATCAAGAGAAGACCACATTCACTTGCCCATACGGAACTTTTGCCTACAAACGTATGCCTTTTGGCTTATGTAATGCTCCTGGCACGTTCCAACGATGTATGATGGCCATTTTCCACGACATGATCGGGGAAACGATGGAGGTGTTTATGGATGACTTCTCGGTCATTGGGGATTCTTTTCAATCATGTCTCTCCCATTTAGATAAAATGCTTCAAAGGTGTGAAGACACCAATCTTTGTCTAAACTGGGAGAAAAGCCACTTTATGGTCAAAGAAGGCATAGTCCTTGGCCATAAGATTTCAAAGAATGGGATTGAGGTAGATAGAGCAAAAGTCGATGTTATTGCTAAATTATCTCATCCTACTACCGTCAAAGGTATTAGGAGCTTTTTAGGTCATGCCGGTTTCTATCGTAGATTCATACAAGATTTTTCCAAAATCGCCCGGCCTATGACCCATCTTCTTGAAAAGGATGCTCCTTTTATCTTCTCACCCGAGTGCATCATAGCTTTTGAAACATTGAAGAAAAAGCTTACTGAAGCACCCATTCTCGTTGCTCCGATGGGACTTGCCTTTTGAGCTTATGTGCGATGCAAGTGATTTTGCTATCGGCGCGGTCCTAGGGCAACGAAGAAACAAACATTTTCACCTATTCACTCACGCAAGCAAAACTATGACCGAGGCTCAAACTCATTACACCACCACGGAAAAAGAGCTATTAGCGTGGTGTATGCATTTGAGAAGTTTTGGCCGTACTTAATCTTGACCAAATGCGTAGTGTATACGGATCACTCGGCTCTTAAATATCTCTTTGCAAAACAAGATGCAAAGCCGAGATTACTCGTTGGATTCTCCTCCTCCAAGAATTTGATATCATTATACGTGATAAAAAGGAGTCGAGAATCTAGCTGCGATCATCTGTCTGATTAGAAAACCCTCACCAAGATGTTTTCGAGAAAAGGATATAAATGAAACATTTCCTCTCGAGACACTCAATGCGGTTTCTTTTCGTGGAAATTCTACCACCCCATGGTTTCTCGACTTTGCAAATTACCATGCGGGTAACTTCATTAATGAAAGGGATGTCGACCAGCAGAAGAACAAATTCTTCAAAGATGTTAAACATTATTTACGGGACGACCCTTTCTTATTCAAAATCATGCGGATCAAGTCATCCGACGGTGTGTTTATGGACGATAGCTATTGACATTCTCACGACTTGCCATCTTTGGACCACGGGGCCATCATAGTCAAACTACACCGCCAAAAGGTGTTTGATTCCGGGTTCTATTGGCCCACAATCTATAAGGATGCCCACGAATTTGTCAAAGCCTATGACGCTTGTCAACGTCATGGTAATATCTCTCAAAGAAATGAAATGCCACAAAATGCCATTCAAGTTTGTGAGATATTTGACATATGGGGTATTGATTTTATGGGGCCATTTCCTTCGTCTCGTGGTAACAAGTACATACTCGTGGCTGTTGACTATTTGTCAAAATGGGTTGAAGCAAAGCTTTACCCACCAATGATGCCCGAGTTGTTGTGAAGTTTTGAAATCTCTGTTTGCGGGTTTGGAACTCGAGAGCGATAATCGATGATCGTGGTACACATTTTGTAATGACCAATTTGATCGTGTCATGCAAAAGTATGGTGTTACCCATCGTCTCTCTCGCTTACCACCCCAAACAAGTGGGCGGTGGAAGTTTCAAACCGTGGTATTAAAAGAATCCTTGAAAGGACAAGAGGCGAAAATCGTGCATCACGGTCGGATAAGCTTGATGGCGCACTCGGGCCTTCCGTCTGACTTACAAAACACCAATTGGGTGTACTCCATACAAGCTAGTGTACGGAAGGCATGTCATCTTCCGATCGAGTTAGAGCACAAGGCATCTTGGGCCTTAAAGCATGCAAACTTCGATATCTGACAGACGGTACCGGTTGATAAGGTTTTAAAGGTACCTTTTGAGGGTCATTTAAGCCCTTATTCGATCACTTTTGTATCCGTTATTGCTTAATATCGTTCCTTTTCACTTTTAGGTCTCTTGAAGGCAAAATCTTTGGAATGATGCTTATTTGGACGAAAAGGCGAATATCTGAAGAAAATGGCCAAAGTCGAATCGAGACACTCAAAGTCTTTGAAACATAAGGCGGCGGGCATCACTGCATATCTGCGACGCCGTCGGTAAGGCATTCTTGACGGCTCGAGGCGAAATTGCATGTTTTCAAGGGACGACGTCGGGTTCTAAAGGAATAGGCCGTCGCTACTCAGACGGCCTAGATGCGCCAAGACGGCGTCGAAAAGGGACGGCGTCACGGTCATAAGGTGGCGCCGTCGCAAGGTTTACGTGGCCAAGACGAAACCCTAATGACGGCGACACGACGGCGTCCACGAAACATAAGGTGACGCCGTCGCAGATGTAATCTTATATATAGAATCCGAATTTTTCGGTTTTGTGTGTAGTCTTTTGGGTAAAACCTAAAACCGAACCAAGGCTTTCTTGTGCAAGATTTTAGGGTTCTAAACCCTATTATACATCAAGATAAGTATTTACTTCATTAATTTAATTATGTCTTTGATTATTTGTGTGTATGCTTGCATGTTCTCCATGTCCGGCTAATTTATTTGTGTGTTTGCTTAGGAATATGAAACTTAATTATTGAATATTGATTGGTTGATACTTATCTTAGTTGACTAATGATCTAGAGTGCGCTAGATTATTCGTTGTGTACTTAATGCTTGACTTTTCTTTGTGAACTTTAGAATATAATTATCTAGGTAATTGTAGGATAAAGTATTCAAGGACAACCGTAGAGTAGGCGTCTATAAATCACTAGAGGATTTGTAAACAAGACCCTTTGGTAATTTCAAAGAGTTAGGAAACAAGCACGCCCTATAGCCTTAGAATCACAACGCAACTAGGAATAAGGACGTGACAAATCAACCATCAATAGGAGATAATTAAGGAGTAGTAAAACCTAAGTAAACACATCTTTAAACTATCATACAGTACAAATCAATTAGACATAGACTATCACAACCTTAGCTTAGATAATTAGATAATAGTAGAGTAATCGGTAGCAATACCAACCCCAAATCCAATACCCGAGATTCGTACCTTTTCCATTTCTAAAAAATATAAAAGATAAAAATAATCTTCCTCAACCTCAACCTTAGCGTAGTAACTTCTCACTAGCATTCCTATTCCCTAGAGAACGATATCAATACCGTGGCTTACCCTAATTACTACACTACAACGATTAGGTTCATCGCCTGGGTGTTATAAAACTTGCTCAAGAAAAGGAAGTTTCCTTGACCCCGAATGACGCGTGTAGCGTTATCAAGTTTTAGGCGCGCTGCGGGAATAGAATAGCTAGTTAGTAGTCCACCTCGTTTAGGTTTCTTTGCTTGATTCCTATCAAGTAAATTTTCTCATTTTTTAGCTTTCTTAGTCTATCCCCTTCTTCGTGACCTTTGTTCGTAACACCCATCACTTTTCACCATGGAAGGTGACAACCAACCACCACTCATCAACCCACCACCAAACGACCGCCAAGAGCCCGTACTCTTGGTGAGTACTAGAGACCAAACCACCTAGGTTATAGGAACACCATTGAGCTTCCGACCAAGCCCAAACTACGGCCTGCGATCCGACACCATCCGGTTGGTGCAAAGCGGATGTGCATTCCATGGACTTCGTTAGAAGATCCAAATCAAGATCGAGGATTTCCTCAAAATTGTCGATTCCATCGACCTTGATGCTATTACTCGGGAGACCACGCGCTTGCATCTCTTCCAATTCTCTACGGGACCAAGCTAGTAATTGGCTTGAGCGACTTCCCGCCGGCTCCATCTCAAGTTGGGATGATCTTACTTCGCTTCCTTGCTCAATTTTTCCCACGGGAGAACCACTAAGCTTAGGAATGACATCTTGATGTTCCAACAACGTCAAGGTGAATCTCTCTGAAGCATGGACCCGATTCAAGGACTTACTTCATAAAATCCCTCATCACGGCATTGATCTTTGGCTCCAAGTCCAAATCTTTTATGATCATGTCAACTTTCCCACTAAGCGATCCATTGACCAAGCGGCGGTGGAAAACTTAGTGATCTCACGCGGAAGAATCATGGGAAATAATAGAGGACCTTGCCTCTATGACAACGAAAGTTGGGATGACCCCCGTGAACTTCCCAAAACCGTCAAGGCAATCTCCTTGCCTCCTCCCGACCGTAGGATGATTGAACTTGAAGATCAAGTTAAATTCCTCATGAGTTCCTACAAAGATCCTAAGTCTTCACGACAAGTGAATCAAATCACTCTACCTTGTGAGTTATGCAGTGGTCCCCATGACACTCGTGATTGCTCAAGGCTCTCCGAACAAGCTTTGCGGACTACGCCTCCATACGCATCGACGGAGCGGGAGATAAGTGGTACACTTTCAAACCCGAACAAAACAACTTAGGAAACTCATACAACCCCTCATGGAGAAATCACCCTAATCTTAAGTGGAACCAAAACTCAAGACACCCCAAAGCTCATCTAGTTCGCCCAATAGGTTCAATTCTTCTAATACCGGAACCCCACTAATATTGAAGCAATTGCATCTAGATTTTGTCATCCCAAGAAACTCGATTGAATAAGCTTGAAGCCGAGTTTAAGCAAAACAGAGCGAGATGACAACCAAGCTTGATGCCCTCTTAAAAGCCTTCAATGAGCGGGAAATTGGAGCACTCCCAAGTGATACCATAAAGAACCCAAAGTGAATTCGATTGCATCGACTTCATGTTCTAGTTCATCATGGGAGAACGCACATTCATGCCCCTCTCACCCAACGGTTCACTCGGTAAATGCTATCAAAAGGGTTCCAAGTCATCCAAGAAATACCAAGGCCGGCACCTTTGGTAAAGCCTACTCACGAGAAACCCGTCGACCAAGAATCCAAACCTAGTTTAGAGGAGGAGTACAAGGAACTCTATCAAGAGAAACCAATTCTTGAAGTCTTAGCTCATGCACCTTATTATAATGCTTTAAAAGAAAAATATGAGTTAGAACTTAGGCTTGGGAAACATGGGTCCGCTTTGTGCGAAACAACTTACCTAAGAAGTTAGATGATCCCGGCTATTCACTCTTCCGTAGACTTGGAACTTCCAAGCCACTCGATGCTTTAGCCGATTTAGGATCATGCATCAATCTCGTTCCGTTGTCCCTTCATAGAAGCCTCAACCTAGGTAAAATTGAACCAACGGAAACTATCTTAGGATTAGCGGACGGTAGTATAGCACGACCGGTTGGAATAATAAAGGACATGGTAGTACATGTAGGAGAGTTGACTCTTTTAGCCGACTTTCATGTACTCGACATGAATAAGGACCCGACATGCCCATTACTCGTTGGAAGAGGATTTTTAGCTACCGCTAGTGCCATCATCGATTGTAAGATGTCCAAAATAGTGGTAGGAGAGGGAGTGCTAGATCGGTTTACGATGTCAAAAGGCATTCGTACTACAAGGATGAGGAAATCCCACAAGAGATTAGGTTGGATAGAGAGCCTTCTCGATATGGACCTTGGATTGAGAAGAACATCATAGGCCCCAAAGACCTTTTTACCTAGATAAGGCCTTTGCTAGTGTAGCAACTTTCCAAGAACAAGAATTGGCTAGGGATATAGAAGTGAACCCGTTCGAGGACGCCTTAGTATTTAGGAAGATGACCGAGTTCCTAGGATGCTTGCCCGTTAACCTCGTCATGAATAAATGGATAGTTGAGAAATCCGAACACATGTGGGATTGGAATAGAACGCCTAGCGATGGTAATGGAAGGTGGCACATTAGGATACAAATCTATGATCCCGATGGTGAGATGTTTGAAAAGGCTTATTTAACCGAACGTACTACTAGGAACTTGAATGATAAGTTTGATCCCTACGACATTGTTGAGGATAGACTTACTTATATCGGTACGTAGGAGTAGGACCACGAGTCTAGCTACAAGACTCTTAAATAAAGAAAAGCGCTTCGTGGGAAGCAACCCATGCTTAATTGTTTGCTTGTTAGTGTCATATATCTTTTATTAATTGTTTGTCCTCATGTTTGAATTTGTAAAATGCTTTATTTTGTTTTAACCTCGCCTTAATTACATATAAAGGTATTTTACATAAAGGATAAGTGTAGGGAGGATTACACGTTTTCATAAGAAACGTGAACATGAGAATAACAATTAATTAAAAGATATATATGTTTGTTTGTTCGAGTCAAATGCTTGTATCGAGTCATAATGGATGTTTTTGCGAAATTTTCCAGATTCTAAAGATGTAAATTTTCCGAATTTTTTCCGAAAAAAGCAGATTAGTTTTTGTCGGGATAAACTGACGGCGTCAGATTGCAACTGGCCAGAAGGAATAAAACATCACTTACTTTTCTCGTTTTCGAGCTACTTGTAAAATTTTGGAATTTTCCGGATCTTAAACTTTCAAAACAAATTACGTAAACATCCATTCCACAAGCATTATATCCTAGTTTAAATCGAGTCTTATGTATATTATTACCGCCGATTTTACGCGAAGGTTTCGTTTGTTTTCTTCTAGTGTGCGGGTTTAGTTTGTCAAGAAGAAGTTACACAAGTTTGGAAGGAGCCTTTCACGCAAAAACTCTTCTTGGAAAAGATTTAACCACCACTTTTACGGATCCTACCGAGCTAATCGGGAGTATTAGTTTTTTCGTTTTAATTACCTTCTTTTATCATAACTTTGATACTTTCGGGAACATTGGGGACAATGTTCGGTTTAAGTGTAGGAGGGAAAATAAAACGGAACTTTGAAACTATGCTTATCCTTGATTGCTTGCTTTGTCCAAGTGTATTTGTGTAATAAACCATGAGAAAATGTAGGTTAGGGTAATTTTAGCCAAATTTAAAATTTTTTCATGACGTATAAGAGTGGACCATTAGTCTTAACAAAAGCGCCTCATGGATAGGAAGTTGCATGACTAGCACAAAACCCTTTACCACCTAAATTCCACCCAAAATGTGAGGATCACCCTTAGATTAGTAGGAATTAAAGCATTCATCTTTAATGCTTAGAGTGTGAACCGGTAGTATATTAGATTCTAGAACTTGTTTTGTGATGCATTCCGAGATCGCTAGTGAGACTACACTTGTGTAGTTAGGAATAACTAAATGATAAGAGGCATTAGGATAAACCCTTGTTTAATACCTGTAATATAATTACTTCTTCCACCTCGGTTGAGTAATTCCCCCACACCCTTTGCGTTGTACTCATCTTTAGTACACGATACCCTAGTTAACCCCTCGAGCCTATCCTTTTCGCGGTTCTCGTGATGTTTCGGTTTTCCGAATATCAATGAAGAGCATTGTTTACACCCCACCCCAAATATACACCCAAATCGCCTTAGCCTACCCTTTATTGCACTCACTTTTAGTGCAAATTTATGTTATCACCTAAAACCCTTAGTTCAATTATCTCGTTGCTTGCATGAGTTGCTAAGTCGAGTCATATCCTTTGTATACGATTTTGGGATGATTGGGATTCATGGGAAAAGTTAAAGTTTATGAAATATAGGAAGAGAACGTTAAACTCAAATTCCCTTTGTTTGCATAATAATGTACTCCAAGTGTTTTGATCTTTTCAATTCGGGTCAAATTAGTGTTAGAGTAATAAAAACTCAAGTGTAGGGATGTGTCTATAAATCCCTATCATTTTGATGTACCGTAGAGGATGGTAGAGTAAAAGTGTATGAAAAAAAAAAAAAAAAAAAAAAAAAAAAAAAAAAAAATATAAAAAAAAAAAAAAAAAAAAAAAAAAAAACCATACGGGCTACCATCCTACATCTATCTTTTAAATTATGTTTGTTTATTTTCGTTGCCTAGAGTTTTAGAGTGTCGAGTCTTGGCTTAGCAACGCCATTCTTCGTATACTTGCAACATAGAGACTTTTGACTATCCACCACTAAATAGCCTATCCCACCAAACCCTTCATTTCCTACCAGTAAGCCTAACGTTACAACCCTTTAAAAGACCTCTTTGATAGTCTTTCCTAGGTTCTTACGCCAAAGCGACGGAGGTTTGATCTATTCTCAAGCCTATGGTAATCTATGTACTAGGACCGGTTAATGAGTGTTTATCTTCCATTTCCGATTTGTTATATTTCATATATACACCGAGAGAGATGTGAGTATCCAAACACCCCAAGTGAGGTGCTAGTAGGTAATTCCGTGCTTGTTATGACTTTTATGGGCTTATATGTGTTGTGGACCGTTTTGAATGGATGCTTCATGACCCCAACTTATAAATTAATTGGCTAAAGCACATTTGCTTGAGGACAAGCAAATACCAAGTGTAGGGATATTTGATAAGGTTTTAAAGGTACCTTTTGAGGGGTCATTTAAGCCCTTATTCGATCACTTTTGTATCCGTTATTGCTTAATATCGTTCCTTTTCACTTTTAGGTCTCTTGAAGGCAAAATCTGGAATGATGCTTATTTGACGAAAAGCGCGAATATACGAAGAAAATGGCCAAAGTCGAATCGAGACACTCAAAGTCTTTGAAACATAAGGCGACGGCGTCACTTGCATATCTGCGACGCCGTCGGTAAGGCATTTACTGACGGCTCGAGGCGAAATTGCATGTTTTCAAGGGACGACGTCAGTTCTAAAGGAATAGGCCGTCGCTACTCGGGACGGCCTAGATGCGCCAAGACGGCGTCGAGTGAAGGGACGGCACACGGTCATAAGGTGACGCCGTCGCAAGGTTTACGTGGCCAAGACGAAACCCTAATAGCGGCGACACGACGGCGTCACGAAACATAAGGTGACGTCGCAGATGTAATCTTATATATAGAATCCGAATTTTTCGGTTTTGTGTGTAGTCTTTTGGAGTAAAACCTAAAACCGAACCAAGGCTTTCTTGTGCGATATTTTAGGGTTCTAAACCCTATTATACATCAAGATAAGTATTTACTTCATTAATTTAATTATGTCTTTGATTATTTGTGTGTATGCTTGCATGTTCTCCATGTCCCGCTAATTTATTTGTGTGTTTGCTTAGGAATATGAAACTTAATTATTGAATATTGATTGGTTGATACTTATCTTAGTTGACTAATGATCTAGAGTGCGCTAGATTATTCGTTGTGTACTTAATGCTTGACTTTTCTTTGTGAACTTTAGAATATAATTATCTAGGTAATTGTAGGATAAAGTATTCAAGGACAACCGTAGAGTAGGCGTCTATAAATCACTAGAGGATTTGTAAACAAGACCCTTTGGTAATTTCAAAGAGTTAGGAAACAAGCACGCCCTATAGCCTTAGAATCACAACGCAACTAGGAATAAGGACGTGACAAATCAACCATCAATAGGAGATAATTAAGGAGTAGTAAAACCTAAGTAAACACATCTTTAAACTATCATACAGTACAAATCAATTAGACATAGACTATCACAACCTTAGCTTAGATAATTAGATAATAGTAGAGTAATCGGTAGCAATACCAACCCCCAAATCCAATACCCGAGATTCGTACCTTTTCCATTTCTAAAAAATATAAAAGATAAAAATAATCTTCCTCAACCTCAACCTTAGCGTAGTAACTTCTCACTAGCATTCCTATTCCCCAGAGAACGATATCAATACCCGTGGCTTACCCTAATTACTACACTACAACGATTAGGTTCAACGCCTGGGTGTTATAAAACTTGCTCGAAGAAAAGGAAGTTTCCTTGACCCCGAACGACGCGTGTAGCGTTATCACCGGTGATCATAGAAAAGTACAAATGAATGAATTAAATGAACTTCGTGATCAAGCTTATGAGAACTCTTTGATCTATAAACAAAAGACAAAGAAGATCCATGACTCCAAAATCAAGAACCGCGTTTTCAACGTTGGTGATCGAGTCCTTCTTTTCAATTCAAGATTGAAGATTTTCTCGGGAAAGCTCAAATCCCGTTGGTCTGGTCCATTCACCATTGCTAAGGTTTATCCTTATGGTACCGTTGAGTTATCTCAACCCGATGGTCCTAATTTTAAAGTGAATGGTCATCGAGTGAAGCACTACTTTGGAGAGGACATTCCTCCTGTGGTTGTCCCGGATCTACAAACATTCCCCATGAACCAATGAATGCGGGGATCGAGTCAAGCTAGTGACTAGGGAATCAAAAACATTAGCACTCACCATACGGGTTTTCACCCATATTTTCACCCATATTTCTGTCTTCTTAACCTCTTTCTACCACCCTAGTGTGGGGGAGTTTTCCCACACTATTGTATATATAAAATCATGTTCTAAAAAAAAAAAAAAAAAAAAAAAAATATCTCTTCTAAATAATGGCCGTAGTATTTCCCTTTTACGTTCTTTGTTTCGCATAACCGCGGTACTTTGAATATTGAGGCAATATTCATTTCTAAGTGTGGGGGAATTCTCACGAATTTCATATATTATCTACCAAATTCCTCCGTTTTGGCCAAAATTTTTTTTGGAGTAAGTGTTTTACACTTACTCAATTGGTTATCATCCGCCATGTACGTAAGACAAAAGGATTAGCTAATCCAGAGCAAACGGCTCTTGGTAAATATTTTCAAATCCGTTTATATGGCTTGCAATTTGCCCAAAATTGTATGGTTCTCAACTCACCATATCCTAAAAAGTGAAGAGTTGGCTAGCCCGCAAGGTTATGGCTTGTGGTAAAGGCGTGGAAAATCCATAATTGGTATTCACTCACCAAAGATAATTCTAATAATTTATCTAAGAGTTGGCGATCCGTAAGGGTACGGCTTCGGTAAAGACACATCAAATCCGTTATATGGTTTATGATTTGCCAACAAATCATTTGGTTATCGTTGTACCAAGATTCTTACTTGAATCAAAACAATTGGCTACTCCGAGTGATGGCTTTTGGTAAAGAGTTTTCAAATCCATCAAGTTTTCTCAAATCATTGCTAGGGACTAGCAATATCTTAGTGTGGGGATTGATGAGTGTCTAAATACTCATCATTTTGTATAATCTAAACCGCAAAATCATCGAAAACACTCGAAACACATCAAAATGATCAAAATATCACAAACAAGTGTTTTATGTGTTTTAAATGCAAAAATATCAAAATCGGATGAAAATGTATCAAGTTTGCAAAATTGGCGCTTTAGTCCCCAAGTTTTAAAAGTTGTCAAATCTAGTCCCTGGAATTCAAAAATGTGGAAATTTATCATTCAAGGTCCCTGAAGTATTCTAAGTTGTTTAAAATGATCCTTGAATGATTCTTTGGTCAATTGGCAAGAAAAGTCCCTAAACTTTGAAATTTTGCAAAATTAGTCCTTGGACTTTTAAAAAATAGATTTTATGCAAAAATGGTCCTTGTTCTATAAATGTTTGTCATGTTTGGTCCTTGTGAAAGCATTGGAAAAAGTTCACTTTCAGTCCTCAAGTTTGGAGAAGTTGCACTTTTGGTCCTTGTTATTATTACTTAACCAAACGGACACCTTATGATATTAAAAGCCCAAATCCAAGTCCAAAACACCACCCCAGCCCAAACCATTGACCCGACCTTTTGTTATTACCCACCCACGGTCAACAAGTCAAATCCACTTCCCACGCAAGAAACCACTACTACGTAGCATCACCTCTCCCAAGCGGATATTCAAAACCGGGCATGGTTTCTCCACATTTTCAACTCCTCCCTTACCTGTCCCTCCACCTCCTCTAAACACCAAAAACTTTAATTATCTCAACCCACCCTCATTAAAGCTCAAAGCGCTATGAAGAATTTTGGCGCCAAATATCCACTTGGACGGTTTTGATTCAATTCAGTGATTCAAGGGCTCAGATGAAATGGGATTCAATCAGAAGCACGTGGGGAGTCTGAAAACTCTATAAAGATGAAGGGAGAAGCATTGTATCAAAGAGAGTAGAGTAATCTTTAATTTTCAAGTCGTTTAGCTTAATTTTAAATTTCAAGTGTATCTTTAAGCTTTTGAACTTTGTATCTCAAGTTGTTAATGTATTGTTAAACTTTTGCAAGCATAAATTTCAAGTTCTAAGTCTTAATTCAGTTGATGCAATTTCCAAGTGCTCAAAATCTTTTATGAATCAAATGTTGATGTTAGATGTTAATTTGGACTGAGATAAGTCACATAAGCTCCTAGATAGCTTATTAAAGCTATTAGATATACTAAAATTCAGTTTAGCATCAAAAAGCAAAAATCACCAAAAATACCAATTAAATAGTTCAAAATCAAAATCCATTGGAAATGGTGTACACAATTTGGAGCAGGGTGGATTATGGATGGCCTTGGGTTAGTAGCTTAGTGGTAAGCTTATAGGGTGTTCACCGGTTCGATTCTCGCTTTGAGCTTGGAAGCTTTTGTAAGCCCTTTTGATCAATTTGGCATTTCTTGTTGTAGTTGTTAATTAGCTTATATTTCGTGTTTTCTTGTTCATTAGTCTTAGTTAAGTTTAATTGAGTGGTAGAATTAGTTTGTTGTTCCTTTAAATTTGTAGTTTGTGAAAATTTAGTTTTACTGATCAAAGCGCATCATTATCATTTCTTAGTGTATTGTGGTAATTGTTGTTGTTTAAGGTTTAATTAGTTCTAATAAATGCTCTTATAAGGTCTGAAATCTAGTTCATGGTCTAAATTTGTGATTTGCTTTGTAAAACTTCAAAACAGTCAAGATAAGTAGTGTTTGGTTCTTGGTGTTTGAAGGTACTTTGGTCTTTAGCTTTGTTGGAATTCTGCTTAACTTGGTCTAAATAACTGATCTCAGTCACAAGAACAAGTGATCATAAGCAAAAAGTCAAAATATCTTTGGATCAATTATTGTGTACTCACTGTTGGATTTTACAAAGACATGATCATTGTTTTGTGTTTATAAGTTGTTAATCTTGCTAAATTCAGTCTTAACATACCTTAATACAACATATTCAGTGTTTTAAATCAGTTTAAAGTTTACTGTGGTCAACTTTTTAGTTGTTCTAAAAAAGGTCAAAATTTCACTTAGGTCGTTTTTGAATAAAAAAGATAATTTCATTTTGGGTTTAATAATAAGTTTTAGTTTATAAGCTCTGGGGGTATTATAGTTTGGTTGCTAAACAAAAATACAAAAATGCTAGTTCTCTGTTTCTCAGCTTTTTAAGTACTTATTTTACTGCTTATTTTGGATACTTGCTCTGAAAAGTGCCCTGTGCACAGTTAATGGTTCCATTTTGAAAAGCTTGCATAGAGCTCTATAGTTGTCCAAATCTTGTGAACTTTGGTTCTTTGGGTAGCCAACCTAGCTATCTTGAGGTCCCAAGTTCATTTTTCCATTTTCTAGCTTGATAGATAGGGCTGCACCTAGCTTTTGTTTTGTCCCATAACTCAAGATCAAGCGAGTCGGTTCAAGCTAGCGGTGGTTTGGTACCATTTTCATGAGCTTGTCAAAAGCTCTCTACAGATTACTCTTAGCTTGTGATATTTAGCTTTTGGAAAGCCAACCAAGTCAACTTGTTAAATCGGTCTTTGTTTTGAGCTTGTGAGCTTGTTTACTCAGCTTATTTTGCTCTTGAAAAAACCTGCAGGCCTGTTTAGTTGAGTGGTAGAGTCAAAAGTGCTTATTGCTTATTTATAGCTATTAAGTGTGCTTATTTGTTCTTATTAGTTTCATTTGAGTATCTGTATCTTGTTCATAGCTTATTATACCCTTGGCTTTAGCTTGTGAGTCTATTTGAGCTTAAAACACCCAAATAAGCTCATAAGTCAAAACTGTTGGGATTATAAGCTTGCAAAACAGCTTATTTGTGTTTTGTAATTTTTTTGTCTTTGTTAAAGTTTCATAATATCAGTATTAAAGTAGTTTTCAAAAAGAAAATCCAGAAAAAGATCAAGTTAAAATCAGTGATAGTGTTTATTTAAGATTTTCTAGCTTTTTGATTTTTCTTTTCATCTTATTAATAAGCAAATCTTGTTTTTCCATTTTTCTTTGTTTTCTGTCATCATATAGTATTTTTAGAAAAAGTTTTATATTTTTCTCTATCTTTTAGTATTTATTATAATTTTAATTAGTTAAAAGCGAGAATTAATTAGTAATAAATAATAAAAAGCATAAAAATATATTTTCAGTTTTAAAATTAGTTTTATCATATTTTAGATTTTTCCAAGTTAAAATTTTATTTTTCCAAGTTTATTTTATATTTTCTAGTATTTAAGTGTATTTTAAATACTTATTAATTAGTAATAATTAAATAAAAAGTGTGAAAAATATATTTTTAATTTTAAAATTAGTTTTATAGTATTTTAGATTTTTCTGAATCATAAGTTTATTTTTCTAGCCTTATTTTGTATTTTCTTCTAATTTAGAGTTTCTATTAAATAGTTAAAATAGTTTTTAATTAATAATAATTAATTAAATAGTTTTAAAAATAATTTTCTTTTTCTAATAATTTTCTTTTATTTTTAGGATTCCAAAAATGTTATTTTCATATTTTTAGGTCTTTTATTTCTTAGTTTTCACTTTTTATTTTGTACGTATACGTAGTTTTTAAACTTACATTTACGTTTTTCTTATCTGATTGTTGTGTTTCCCTGTTCTGTATCCTATTCCTTTCCAATCAATCAGTAGTGTAATAATTCTAATCAAAACCTTTACAGATCACTATCCTTAGTGATCATTCTATCCTCTGAGATTGTTTGACACACCATTGAGTCTCCGTGGGACTAAACGACCCGGGAATTCATTGTATTCTCTGATCTTTATTGTATTTGTGTCTAAACTGTTTTAAGTCTGTTACGGCTGGTCATTCACAAGTGGCCAGTTTGTGTGATTAGACTTGACGGTTAAGCCACGATCGAAGTTCAACTTGCTTTTTAATTTCGACTATTAAGTAGCTTATTTTCTAGCTGTAAAGTAGTGGCTCAAAACTGTTTTTGCACTTAGGCTCAATTCATCAAATCTGTTCAATCAGCTCAATAGAGGTTAAGGATAGTTGTAACTTGTTGCATTTGGGTATTTTGAGCATATTGTAGCTTCTGTATAAGATTGGTGGTCTTTGGTGTTAAGTTGCTTATTCCAAGTGCTTATTTATAAGCAGTTTCCATTGCAGTTCCATATTCATACACATAAGCCACTGTTTTATATTTTCCTAGATTCATAATATTATTTTAGACTTATCTTGAATTTTTGATTTTTCTAGGTCGGTTGCTATTTTCTCCATTTAAACCGGTTTATAGGCCTTTTTAATTAGCTTTTAATACAAATAAATCGAAAAGTTTCAAAAAATAATTTTCATTTTCTTAGGTTAAGAAAAATATAAAAGTCAAAAAATATTTTTCCAGATATTTCTTAGTTAAATTTGTATTTTAAGCAATTTAAGTAGTTTTAAATAGTTTTAATTCATAGAAAATACAAAATAATCGAGAAAAATACAAAATTAGTTTTGAAAATTCTCTTTAGTTATTTTAGATTTTTCCAAGTCATAATTTCATTTTCTAGCTTTATTTCATATTTTCTTGTATTTTAGGGTATTATTAAATAGTTAAAAATAGTTTTAATTAATAATAATTAGATAAATAGTTTTAAAAATAATTTTCTTTTTCTATAAATTTTCTTTTATCATTAGGTTTGTAAAATATCATTTTCATATTTTTAGGATTAATCTTGCTTGAGATCACATTTTCTTTTAGACGTTACGTAGTTTTAAATTTAAATTTTATAAAAGAAAAAATCAAAAACATCATTTTGCAAATAGTGATAGCGTTTATTTAATATATTTTATCTTTTTAGTTTTCTTTAATTTGCATTTAAGCCCCTGTAGTTTATGTACTTTTCCTGTAGTTATAATTAATCAAATCCCTTTTTCCGTTCAAATTCTCTCGATCACTATACGTTTGGTGATTCATCGCATAGCTCGCTGGGACATAACGACCTGGGGAAACCCTATACTCTCCTGATCTTCATTGCATTTGTTTCTAGACTGTTTTAAGTTTCTTACGGTTAGCCATTCACAAGTGGCTAGCTTGTGTGAGAAAACTTGACTGTTTGGCACGAGATCAAATTTTTGGCGCTACGGGAGTCAGTCTTGATTATCTTCCGTTTAGCGATTAGTGATTTGAATATTCACTCTTTGTTCATACCATCTATCTATATATATATATCCATATTTTCTTATAAAAACCCAAAAACCAAAAACCCAAAACATCCAAAACGTATAAAACACAAAAATATTTTTCTTTTGTTTCTATATATATATCAAAGATAAAAATACAAAAGATTTGTCGTTTTATTTGTTTAATAATAACAACATAAAAGATTACCACCGCAAACCAAGGCGCAGTACTACCTAACTGGGGTACGACCATAATAAGTTCCCGAACCAAAGATTTAAAACTTGCCTTTGTGTCCTTGTGATTGGTGTACCTTTTTCAAAGAAGCCATTCATCTTGTGATTATTGGTTTAAGTTCACTGTTGTTTTGCCTCGATTTTGTTTTAATTGGATTTGTAGCCATATATACTTGTCAAAACCAGAAAACCTAAAAAGATTCTTCTCACCCCATTTTCATAAAATATTTTCATAATTCTCATTCCTCTCCTTAACTCTGAGGTCTCTTAGAGTTAACTCTATTGTATGCGCACTCGCTCTTCTAGATCTGTGAGCCCATTTCGTGAGCTTGTCAAGATTCCAAGAAGGCGTGTCCGTAGACTTCTCGCTCCATCATCGGATCGAGATCCGGATCGCCACACTACTTCCGTTATCATGGCGGAAGAACGCCTATATGTGAGCTTCTCCGGGCACCCATCGGCGGGTATGGAGATGCTATTGTTATCCCAACCATTGTGGTGAAAATTTTGAACTCAAAACCGGTTCTTGAATCTTGTAACCTCAAGTCAATTCTATGGTTTTGAGCGGGATGATCCTCATGCTCATATTCGATGGTTTAACAAGATTGCATCTACCATCAAATACAAGAATGTCCCTACCGATCTTTGTTAAGCTTCTTCATTCCCATTTTCTCTAGAGGACAAGCCCGGATTTGGCTTGAAAACAACCCCTCGGTCAATCGAGACATGGGAAGACCGGTGAAGAAATTTGTGAACGAGTTTTATCCACCTTCCAAAACCACGAGTCTTAAAATGAAATCATCAAGTTCACTCAAAAGTTTGATGAATCCTTGATGAATCGTGGGATCGTTTTAAGGAGTTGCTTCGCAAATGTCCTCACCACGGTTTCTCGAGTTGATGCAACTCGATACTTTCTATAATGGAGTGAGTCAATCGATCAAGATTCTCTCAATTCCTCCATTGGAGGAAATTTCTTGAGCAAAACCGTCAAAGAAGATTTAGCGATCATTGAAAACAAGTCTAAAGTCCGTGACCGCACGAAGCAAGCGGTTGTTTCCCAAGTCGGTGTTGGTCCTTCTTCTTCATCGCCGTGAGTCAATCTAGCACCGATGCTAAGATTGAAAACTCACGGAAGCAATTCAAGCTTTGGTTCTCTCCAACCAAAAGAAAGTCTCTTTTCCACAAACTTCACCCTCCTGAAGTTAAAAAGTGGAAGTCTGTGTTACTGCGGTGGCCCCATGCCTACTACAATTGTATGGCTACCGATGGTAACCCTTTTGAAGCTAATGTGTGGGGGATTTCTAATCCAGAGGCAACCAATACCGTGCTCCTATAGACCCGAACCACCGTCCTAACCACTACCCTGGACCTCCGGTTTCAACCAAAACCGTAATCAAAATCGAAAAGAACAAACCAAGGTTTTCAAAACCAAGGTAATTTTAGTCCAAACAACGGTTTTCAAAATCAAAATCAAAATTTCCAACACCACGGAAATTTCAATAGAAACCTGTGTCGTGGAAATTTCAACCTGGGGTATTTTCATGGCAATAATCAAGGAAATTTTCAAAATCAAGGCCCTAATCCTAACAATAGAGGCCGAATTTTCCTGCAAAATCAAGTCATTGTTCCAACGGACCATCATCGATGAGTTGTTGAAACAATTCATGAAATCAAGAGGAAATGAATCGGTTGTTGGTTAGCCATATTTCGACATTAAGAAGTCTTTAAATGATCGACCCCGGGCTCGGAAAACTTCCGAGCAACACGATCGCTAACCCGAGGGAAGATGCAAAGGCGATCACAACCGAAGTGGTGCTTCAGTATGATGGACCCGCTATTCCTACTACCTCTTCTTCTTCTCTCCGAAGGTAGTGGAAAGTGAACCCGAGGCGACAAAGGACAAGGAACTTCCTACTAATAATGGAGGTACCAAGAACGTCCATCCTCGTGTGGTCCGAAACCCAAAACCAAACACAGAGTTGTTTTGAACCTCCGGTTGGTAACCCCAAATCAAAACTTCTATTCCTTACCCTCACATTTAAATGAGCAAAACTCCGCGAGAAAGCCGGTCATCAAATGGAAAAATTCTTTCAAATTTTCCAAGAACTTCATTTTGACATAAGCTTTGGATGCCATCATGTTGATGCCCAAGTTTGCATCTACTCTTAAACACATGTTGAGCAACAAGGAAAATTGTTTGAAATGGCTAAAACTCCTTGAACGAAGCGCTCGTGATTCATAAAGAAGCTTCCCGAGAAGCTAGGAGATCCCGGAAAATTTCTTCTTCCTTGTGTTTTCACGGGATGATTGAATGCTTTGCCCTTGCCGATCTTGGTGCAAGCATCAATCGATGCCTTATTCAAGATGGAAGAAGCTTTCTCTTAGGAACTTATTCCTACCGCATGAATCTTGAGCTTGCGATCGTTTCTATATCGCGTCCTCTTGGCATCGCCGAGACGATTCGTGAAAGTAGGAAAGTTCCATTTTCCGGTGACTTTGTGGTTGTTGACTTCGATGCCGATCACCGGGTTCCTCTCATTGTTGGAAGAGGATTCACGAGAACGGGTCGTGCTCTTATTGATGTATTTGAGCAAGAAATCACGTTACGTGTGGGTAATGAAGTGTACCTTTAACCTTGATCAAACTTCGAGGTACTCCTCAAATTATGATCTTGAATCGGTTAATCGATTCGATGTAATTGATATTGCTTGAGGAGTACTCAAGAGTTTCTTGGTTACCTTCATAATTTCGTGAGTGGGATTCCACCACATCTTCTCAACCTATCATTGCCGACTCTTCTCCCTCTCACTCCGTTTGAGGAGGTGACTTCTTTCCGGAAGAGATCGATGTGTTTCTTGCTAGTGATGAATCAATTCCGTCAGGAATTGATGGTGTGTATGATTCGGAGGGAATATTCTTTATCTTGAGCAATTGTTAAATGAAGATCCATTACCTTTCACTCCTCCGAAAGAGATCACAATTGAGGAAATCAAATCAAGACAAACATCTCTTCAAGAATTTCCGAGGTTGAACTTAAGGACCTACCTCCTCATCTCGAGTATGCATTCTTGGAGGGTGATGATAAATTACCCGTCATAATTGCTAAAGACTTAAGCGAGGAGGAGAAAAGCGCTCTCATAAAGGTCTTGAAGTCACACAAGCAAGCAATTGCTTGGAAACTCTCCGACATTAAGGGTATCAACCACGAGTTTTGTACTCACAAAATCTTGATGGAGGATGACTTCAAACCAATGATCCAACATCGGAGGAGGGTGAATCCTAAGATTCATGAGGTTATCAAACAAGAGGTTCTCAAACTTCTTGATGCGGTTTAATTTACCCGATCTCGATAGTCCTTGGGTTAGCCCAATTCATTGCGTTCCAAAAAGGGTGGCATAACTGTTGTCACAATGAAGAAAACGAGTTAATTCCAACTCGATTGGTTACGGGATGGCGTGTGTGTATTGACTATCGCAAGTTAAACGAAGCCACCCGTAAAGACCATTTTCCTCTACCCTTCATGGACCAGATGCTTGAGAGATTAGCAGGGAACGAATACTATTGTTTCCTTGATGGTTTCTCGGGTTACTTTTAGATCCCCATTGATCCGCTGGATCAAGAAAATACCACATTCACCTGCCCATACGGAACTTTTGCCTACAGACGTATGCCTTTTGGCCTATGCAACGCTCCTGGCACGTTCCAAAGATGTATGATGGCA
The DNA here is from genome assembly GCA_022545495.1 of Chrysanthemum lavandulifolium. NCBI lineage: Eukaryota > Viridiplantae > Streptophyta > Magnoliopsida > Asterales > Asteraceae > Chrysanthemum > Chrysanthemum lavandulifolium. The sequence continues at coordinate 37,244,622 of CM040244.1, read as the reverse complement.
ATTTTCCACGACATGATAGGGGAAACAATGGAGGTGTTTATGGATGACTTCTCGGTCATTGGGGATTCGTTTCATACATGTCTCTCCCATTTAGAAAAAATGCTTCAAAGGTGTGAAGACACAAATCTTTGTCTAAATTGGGAGAAGAGCCACTTTATGGTCAAAGAAGGCATAGTCCTTGGCCATAAGATTTCAAAAAACGGGATTGAGGTAGATAGAGCAAAAGTTGACGTTATTGCTAAATTGCCTCACCCTACTACCATCAAAGGTATTAGGAGTTTTCTAGGTCATGCCGGGTTTTATCGTAGATTCATACAAGATTTTTCTAAAATCGCTCGGCCTATGACCCATCTTCTTGTAAAAGATGCTCCTTTTATCTTTTCTCCTGAGTGCATCGAAGCTTTTGAAACATTAAAGAAAAAGCTTACGGAAGCACCCATTCTAGTTGCCCCCGACTGGGAATTACCCTTTGAGCTTATGTGCGATGCAAGTGATTTTGCTATCGGTGCGGTCTTGGGGCAACGAAAACCAAGCACTTTCACCTATCCACTATGCAAGTAAAACTATGATCAAGCTCAAACCCATTACACCACTACGGAAAAAGAATTATTAGGCATGGTGTATGCGTTTGAAAAGTTTCACCATACCTTATATTGATCACTCGGCTCTCAAATATCTCTTTGCAAAACAAGATGCAAAGCCGAGATTGCTCCGTTGGGTTCTCCTCCTACAAGAATTTGATATCATTATACGTGATAAAAAGGAGCCGAGAACCCGTCACGATCATCTATCCGTCTAGAAAACCCTCACCAAGATGTGTTCGAGAAAAGGAAATAAACGAAACATTTCCTCTCGAAACAATCAATGTGGTTTCTTTTCGTGGAGACTCTTCTACCCCATGGTTTCTTGACTTTGCAAATTACCATGCGGGAACTTTGTGGTGAAAGGGATGTCGTCCCAACGGAAAAACAAATTCTTTAAAGATGTGAAACATTATTTCGGACGACCCTACTTGTTCAAAATTTGCGCGGATCAAGTCATCAGCGATGTGTGTATGGTCGTGAAGCCAATGACATTCTCAAGGCTTGCCATTCGGACCTCTTGGGGACATCATAGCCCCAACTACACCGCCAAGAAGGTGTTTGATTCGATTCTATTGGCCCACGATTTACAAGGATGCCTATGAATTTGTCAAAACTCGCGACGCTTGTCAACGTCACGGAAATATCTCACAAAGAAATGAAATGCCGCAAAACGCCATTCAAGTGTGTGAGATTTTTGATATCTGGGGCATTGATTTTATGGGGCCATTTCCTTCGTCTCGCGGTAATAAATACATACTCGTGGTCGTTGACTATTTGTCAAAATGGGTTGAAGCAAAAGCTTTACCCACCAACGATGCCCGAGTTGTTGTGCAATTCTTAAAATCTCTTTTTGCTAGGTTTGGAACTCCACGAGCCATAATCAGTGATCGTGGTACGCATTTCTGCAATGACCAGTTTGAAAGAGTCATGCAGAAGTATGGTGTAACTCACCGCCTCTCTGCGCACCACCCCAAACAAGTGGGCAAGTGGAAGTTTCAAACGGGATTAAAGAATTCGGAGAGGACGGTTGGCGAAAACCGTGCCTCTTGGTCGGATAAGCTTGATGACGACGGGCCTTCCGTGCGACTTATAAAACACCCATCGGTGCACTCCATACAAGCTTGTATACGGAAGGCATGTCATCTCGCCGGTTGAGCTTGAGCACAAGGCATCTTGGGCCTTGAAGCATGCCAACTTTGATATTCAGACGGTGGTGATCACCGGAAAGTTCAAATGAATGAATTAAATGAACTCCGTGATCAAGCATACGAGAACTCTTTGATCTACAAACAAAAGACAAAGAAGATTCATGACTCAAAATCAAAACCGCGTTTTCAACTTCGGTGATCGAGTCCTTCTTTCAACTCAAGATTGAAGATTTTCTGGAAAACTAAAATCCATTGGTGCGGACCATTTACCATCACTAAAGTCTTTCCATATGGAACCATTGAGTTATCTCAACCCGATGGTCCAAACTTTAAAGTGAATGGTCATAGGTTGAAGCATTATTTTGGAGAGGACATTCCCCGTGGTTGTCCGGATCTACAAACTTTCCCCATGAACCAATGAATGCGGGATCGAGTCAAGCTAGCGACTCGGGAATCAAAACAAGAGCATGCCATATGGGTTTTCACCTATATTTCGACTTCTTTCTACCACCCTAGTGTGGGGGGTTGCCCACATGTTGTGTATATATATAAGTTTCAAAAAAAAAAAAAAAAAAAATCTTACAAAATAATGGCCGTGGTATTTCCCTTTTACGTTCTTTGTTTCGGCATAACCGCCGGTACTTTGAATATTGAGGGCAATATTCATTTCTAGTGTGGGGGAGAATTCTCTCGAATTTTATCATGTAATTATACCACCCAATTCCCCCGTTTTTGGCCATTTTTTTTTTTTGGAGTAAGTGTTTTGCACTTACTCAGCTTATGGTTATTAGTCCGCCATGTCTAATAAACAAAAGGATTGGCTAATCCAGGAGCAAACGGATCTTGGTAAATATATCACAAATCCATTGACGGCTTGCAATTTGCCTAAAATTGTATGGTGTTCAGCTCACCATATCTTTAATAAGTGAAGAGTTGGCTAGCCCGCAAGTTTATGGCTTGTGGTAAAGGAAGTGGAAAAACCATAATTGGTAATCAGCTCACCAAAGATAATATTGATAATTTATCTAAGAGTTGGCTAGTCCGAAGCAAATGGCTTCGTAAAGACAAATCAAATCCGTTGGAAGTCGGTGGTTTGCTCAAAATCACATGGTTATCGATGTACCATGGTTCTTACTTGAATGAAACATTTGGCTACTCCGTAAGTAATGGCTTTTGGTAAAGAGATTCAAATCCATTAAGTTTTTTCAAAAGATTGCTAGGGACTAGCAATAGTTTAGTGTGGGGATTGATGAGTGTGTAAATACTCATCATTTTGGTCAATCTGAACGCAAAACACTTAAAATGCTCGAATGCATCAAAATCGAAAATATCTCAAAATTGCATTTTATATGTTTCGGATGCAAAATGTTTAAAATCGGATGAAAAATGAGCTAAGTTTGCATAATTGGCGTTTCGGTCCCCAAGTTTCAAAAGTTGTCAGAAATAGTCTCTGAGCACTTATTTCAAAAGAAAAATCACCAAAGGTCCTTTTAAAATCATAAGTTGTCAAAATTAGTCCTTTGGTGAAAAATGTCAAAAGTTTTGAGAAATTACAAGATTGGTCCTCCAAGTTTCAAAATTGTCAAAAATGGTCCTTGGAAATTTGAAAATGTCAAGTTTGGTCCTTGTACTATTGGAGCTTGTCACTTTTGGTCCCTTGGAACAACTTTGATAAAATGGCAGAATTGGTCCTTGTACTTTCAGAAATTACACAAAAGGTCCTTGATTATTAAACCTTTACACCCCTTGGCCCTTGTCATAACACTTGTGACCCCTGCCAACCCAATTGGACCCCTTCATGTTGGGAATTACAAGTTTGAGTTGATAAAGACAAAAAGAATGAAACAAGAGGGACTTAATATGACAAGAAGGAAACCTACTAAAAGATGGAAGGGCTTGCTTGCAATGAAAGTTTTATTATTTAGTCCTTATCCTCTAGTATATAAAGAGGACATAGGTGTAGGTTTTTAAAAAAATAAAAGTCTTCTAATAATGTAGTCGACTAAAAGGTGTGTGTTTAGCCTAGACGTTAGGGAAGAACGTCTAGGGTTTTAGATTAGTGTGTCCTAGGCGTATGGTTCATTGTAAACGCCTAGGTTATTAGTTTAGATAGTAGACGTGTTCCTATAAACGTCTAATATATATTAGAGTATTAGTTAATGGTGAAAAACCTTGTTCAATAACAAAGTATTGTTTTGATTATTCCGCTGCGTATCATGTTTATTATCTTTGTTATTGATCCCTAGCTGAGCTTATAAACGATTTTATCAATTGGTATCAGAGAGGGGAGCTCTTGATATAGGGAATCACAAGGTTAAGGTTGTCGATATAGCAAGCAGATTGTAAACGAGAAGCAGATCTGATAAAGGTACGAAAATATTTTTTTTGGGGTATCGATATTATTTGCACATGACTTAAAAGATTGACAAAAGTTTTGGAGATGGTCACGTGGGACTAGTTCTTGATTGGTTGTCATGATGCACATCTATTATGTACACGCAAGTTTGTGCACTTCTCGGACCCACGAGGTTATTAAAACTTATATTATATTCGTTTATATAAGATACAAGTTTGATCACGTGATGGTGAATTTGGCTTGTACTGATTCTTTAACGCTGGTATGAAGGCTGGTCCCCACTCGTTTGAACGAAATTCGTAGGTCATGCTATTGTGGACGGCGCATTTAACTTGTTTCATAGTACTATCATGTGGTGTACAGATTGGACTTATCTGAATTTTAATTAATACTCAATGTACTGCAGTAAAGACTAAGGTTATCTGAAGTTATTTGACAGTACTGCTCATTGGAATATTCAAAGTACTGCTGATCGAATTTATGCAAAGTCATCATTCATCAGCACGCAGCAATCGCATCGTGGTTTATATGAAAGTACTGCAGATTTTTATGAAAGTACTGCTCCTTCCAACATACTGTTCATGCTTTATTATGAGAAGATTTTTGATTTAAGGGGAAGTCGAGCATGATTTTTGGATGACACACACACAGGTTATTGTTCACACACACAAAGAGTTTGGTTATTTGTTCTTAAAAGGATTTAAAAAGCTCGTTTTGAAGATTTATTGAAGAATTGATTACGAAGAGGATTATTTATCACTTATTTGAAGGTGAAGTGGAATTACTTGGTTTGTTTTCTTATCATCTAGCTTGATGAATCTAGCAATGTGTGATTTTTCTTATGATGCTCTATGCACACATTGGCTATCACTTGAAGGAGTTACATTGTAGTGCTCAGTGTCTCATACTAGTTGAGGATTCTTTTCAAGGGATTGCGGTCTACTTATATTGGTGGTTCGTATAAGTATGGAGTTCCGTGGATAGTAAAGATTTAAGATACAAGTTTGGGAAATTCTACTTCTTCATCAAGTTTGTTATATTTGGTGTTCTTCACAAAGTGATCATTACAAGGAGCTTACAGATTTTGAAGAATCAAGAAGATGGTTAACATATGGTTTTAGGAGAAGCTTATTGTTAAATGTTTAACCATCTACATGCATCACTCAAGGGAAGTGTTTGATTTTACTATTGTTGATCATTATTACTACCGCTAGTTGAAGTTTTCTATTGTTTTGGATCCATTTTTCCTATGGTGCGTAATGGTGGGCGATTTGAAGCATTGGAAGTCTTAGATTGGAAGTATGATATTGGTTCGTAGTGGTCAAGATCATTATTTGCATATGTTCCTATTTAGATAATAACAAAAGGGAAGAGATGTTTGAGTGGCATGGCATGGATTAAGGGAAGACAAAGGAAGACATACTTGTTTCATTCATGGTGAGATCCCGATCTTAATTTCTCTACTGCCTAGGGAAGTTCGTTCAAGAATGGTTTTGTCATTATCAACTAGGGGAAGATTGTTGGGAATTACAAGTTTGAGTTGATAAAGACAAAAGAATGAAACAAGAGGACTTAATATGACAAGAAGGAAACCTACTAAAAGATGGAAGGGCTTGCTTGCAATGAAAGTTTTATTATTTAGTCCTTATCCTCTGGTATATAAAGAGGACATAGGTGTAGGTTTTTAAAAAAATAAAAGTCTTCTAATAATGTAGTCGACTAAAAGGTGTGTGTTTAGCCTAGACGTTAGGGAAGAACGTCTAGGGTTTTAGATTAGTGTGTCCTAGGCGTATGGTTCATTGTAAACGCCTAGGTTATTAGTTTAGATAGTAGACGTGTTCCTATAAACGTCTAATATATATTAGAGTATTAGTTAATGGTGAAAAACCTTGTTCAATAACAAAGTATTGTTTTGATTATTCCGCTGCGTATCATGTTTATTATCTTTGTTATTGATCCCTAGCTGAGCTTATAAACGATTTTATCACTTCATTTTGACCCCCTTCATAATATTAAAACCGGTCAAATACACTGGTCAAACCCCCTACCCGCGCTTTTTCTTCTTCTTCAACAACCCACCTGCAACACTCCATCCTCCCATCCCCCCAGCTCACCTTCACACTTCCATGTCCCCCCACCTCCACCAAAATCCAAGATACATTTAATGCATCCCTGTCCATTTCACTCAACCCCCAACTGGCAAAATACATTTTGGCGCCAAAATATGATCAAACGGCCAATATCTCTTCAACTGATCCAATGGCCAAGAAAATTAGTGGGATATGCTCAGAAGTCAATGGGGAAGATATTTTGCATATAAAGGAAGAAGAAGAAGCAAGAGGGAGAGTAGAATTTAGTTTTAAAATTTCCTATATGTCGTATTTAAGTTAAATGTTTTAGTTTAAATCAAAAGTTGTAATTTCAAGTTGAATTGTATCAAATTAAGTTATTCTAGTGTACTAAGACTATTTTCAAGTGTTAATTCAAGTTGTATTAAAGTTTCATGTTTTTAAGGTTCACTGTTGAAAAATTCAAACTCATGTTCTTATATTAAAGCTTCCAATAGCTTATTTTCTCATTCAACTAAGTTTACTTAAGCTCATTATAGCTTTTGGTAAGCTTGGAACACAGTTTCAAGCAAGCTTGGTGATTGGTCAACGAAAGTCAATCGAATCATCATTTGGAAATGGAAATGGATATGGGTGTTGCAGAGCATGGATTTGGGTTGATAATGAGCTAGGTTAGGGTTTGGAATAGGTTAGTTGTTCTTGTGTTCTTTGGCAAGCCATAGTGGCTAGGACCAAATGTAAGTCAATTCTAAATTTATTGCATAATCTGTGTTTGTAGTTATCAATAGTTCAAACTTGTTTATTTAGTGGTAATTAGAGTAGTTAGACTCAGTTTGGTCAATAAAACAAGCTAGTGCAGTAGTTTGCTTAGTTAAAATTGCAAATCAGTCATAATAAGTGGTGTTTGGATCAGTTGCTTGTTTAAGTTTGAGCTATGGTTTGTACTTGATATCTGTCTACTCAGTCTCAAAATAAGTCATTTGACTCATTGCAGTCATCACATTGCATCTGCTTTAGCCCCAAGTCAAAATGATCTAAGATCTGTCTTATTTATTTAACTGTTGGGATTTTGGAAATTCAAAAACTTGTTTTGTGTTTAAAATGCATAGATATAGCTTGCATTAGGTGTAATTCATCATAATACATCAAGATCAGTCCACAAATTGGTTTTAAATCTCATAAAAGTCAAATTATCACAACTGCTTCAAAAGTCAAATATTGAAAAAGTCATTTTGAGCCTAACTAGGATGAATTTTCATGAACTCATTTCTGGGCCAAATCAAATGAAATTGTGGGTTTAAAAAGTTCAGTTGGTCTATGTTCTTAATTTCATTTTTGCAGATTTTTAGTAATTTTTTATAAGCTTCAATATGGCTTGTGATTTTGGCCTTATCTCCCGCATGCGACTCGATTAATCATCGAGTGCAAGAGTTTTGAGCAAGGCTTGTAACAAGCTCATAAGAGCTTTTCCAAAGCTCATTTGTGGTTTACAAGTTCTTGGCTAGGTCTAGTGTAAGTTCCAACTTCTGTTTTTTAATTTCAGCTTATTAAGTAGCTTATTTTCTAGCTGTAAAGTAGTGGCTCAAAACTGTTTTTGCACTTAGGCTCAATTCATCAAATCTGTTCAATCAGCTCAATAGAGGTTAAGGATAGTTGTAACTTGTTGCATTTGGGTATTTTGAGCATATTGTAGCTTCTGTATAAGATTGGTGGTCTTTGGTGTTAAGTTGCTTATTCCAAGTGCTTATTTATAAGCAGTTTCCATTGCAGTTCCATATTCATACACATAAGCCACTGTTTTTATATTTTCCCTAGATTCATAATATTATTTTAGACTTATCTTGAATTTTTCAGATTTTTCTAGGTCAGTTTGCTATTTTTCTCCATTTAAACCAGTTTTTAGGCCTTTTTAATTAGCTTTTAATACAAATAAATCAGAAAAGTTTCAAAAAAATAATTTTTCATTTTTCTTAGGTTAAGAAAAATATAAAAAGTCAAAAAAATATTTTTCCAGATTTTTCTTAGTTAAATTTGTATTTTTAAGCAATTTAAGTAGTTTTAAATAGTTTTAATTCATAGAAAATACAAAATAATCGAAAAATACAAAATTAGTTTTGAAAATTCTCTTTAGTTATTTTAGATTTTTCCAAGTCATAATTTCATTTTTCTAGCTTTATTTCATATTTTCTTGTATTTTAGGGTATTATTAAATAGTTAAAAATAGTTTTTAATTAATAATAATTAGATAAATAGTTTTAAAAATAATTTTCTTTTTTCTATAAATTTTATTTTATCATTAGGTTTGTAAAAATATCATTTTCTTTTGTACGTTACGTAGTTTTTAAATTTAAATTTTATAAAAGAAAAAATCAAAAACATCATTTTGCAAATAGTGATAGCGTTTATTTAATATATTTTATCTTTTTAGTTTTCTTTAATTTGCATTTAAGCCCCTGTAGTTTATGTACTTTTCCTGTAGTTATAATTAATCAAATCCCTTTTTCCGTTCAAATTCTCTCGATCACTATATCGTTTGGTGATTCATCGCATAGCTTCATTTGGGACATAACGACACTGGGAAACCCTATACTCTCGATCTTCATTGCATTTGTTTCTAGACTGCTTTAAGTTTCTTACGGTTAGCCATTCACAAGTGGCTAGCTTGTGTGAGAAAACTTGACTGTTTGGCACAGATCACTTGTCCAAACGTGCCTTAATTCCTTCACACAGGCTTCGATTTGCACGTTCAACTAGGCCGTTGGTTTGTGGGTGTTTTACTGACGCAAAGTGCTGTGTAATGTTTAGCTTCTCGCACCAGTCCTTGAAAGGGTTGTCACAGAATTGTTTCCCGTTGTCCGAGATGAGCTCACCAGGTAGACCAAAGCGGCATACGATGTTTTCCCAGATGAAGCACTTCACCTGGTTGCCAGTGATTGTTACCACTGCCTTTGCTTCGATCCACTTGGTGAAGTAGTCTATGGCAACTATGAGGAACTTTAAACCTCCTGCTGCAACAGGAAAAGGACCTGCAATGTCAATACCCCACTTGTAGAATGGCCATGGTGCCATAATTGGTGTTAACTCCTGCTGTGGTTTGCGGGAAATGGGTCTGTGGACTTGGCAGTCGCTGCACTTTCTTATCAAATCCCGCGCATCGCGGTGCATGGTGGGCCAATAATAGCCTGACCGTAAAGCGCGTGCCACCACTGACCGTGGTCCTGAATGCATGCTGCATGAACCTTCGTGGATTTCTCGCAGTACATAATTTGCTTGTAAGGGACCAACACAGCGGAGCCATGGTTGCAAGAAAGAGCGTCGATATAGGATGTTGTCCCGAAGTTTAAACCTTTGCGCTGTGCGCCGTATCCTTCGGGCTTCTTTCTGCTCTTGGGGTAATACTCCCTTGCTTATGAATTCGACTATTGGTGTCATCCACGTAGGTACGTCTTCCTCTATTACCGTGGATACTTCCATTTCTAAGATGGATTTGATTTTCAATGTTTCCACCAACACTTGTTTAGATAGGTGCGCAAAGCTTGTGGATGCGATTTTGCTCAGTGCATCCGCCTTGCGGTTTTCTCCTCTTGGAACCTGTTTGATGGTAAACCTGTCAAAGATTTGAATTACTGCCTTGGTTTTTTCAAGGTACTGAATCATGTTTTCCTCCTTGGCTACATACTCGCCTAACACGTGGTTGGCTACCAGTCTGGAGTCTACATTCGCTTCCAGGTTGCGTACACCCATTTGAGATACGATGCGTAGTCCCGCTAGTAGGGCTTCATACTCTGCCTCATTATTTGCCGCTGTGAATTCGAAACGCAGCGCGTAAGTGAATTCCATTCCTTCTGGGTTTGTGAGGATGAGGCCTGCTCCTGACCCATCCATGCATGAAGATCCATCTGTGAATAAGATCCATGGATCTGGTAGTTCCTCCGTGCGTGGTGCAGGTGCATCATCAATGTCTGGATTTTCGCTGATGAAATCAGCCAGTATCTGCCCTTTTATTGCAGTACGTGGTCTGTAGGTGATGTTATGCTCACCGAGCAACACACTCCATTTTGCAGTCGTCCTGATGCATCAGGCTTGGAGATGATTTGCTTGATCGGTTGGTCTGTGATTACCGCTATTGGGTGCGCTTGGAAGTACCTGCGTAGCCGTTTAGCAGCAAACACCAATGCCAGAACTAATTTTTCCATGGCGCTATAGTTAATCTCCGTCTTTTTGAGCGCCTTGCTTACAAAATAGACAGGCGTTTTGTACTGAATCCCTATCTGTTAGTAACACTGCGCTGACTGCTCCATCCGTTGTGGATAAATACATGATCAACTCTTCCCCTGGTCGGGGTGCGACATGTGTGGGGAGCGTTTCCAGGTGTTGTTTCAGCTGTGTGAAAGCCTCTTATGCCTCCGCAGTCCACCGGAAATCACCCTTTTTTATACACTTTTTGAGTGTTTTGAAAAGGGGTAATGATTTGTCTGCTGACTTGGATAGGAATCTGTTAAGACCGGCCAACTTTCCGTTGAGAGATTGGACTTCCTTCAACGTGCGTGGTGAAGGAAGTTCAATGATAGCCTTAGTCTTTTCTGGACACGGTTTTATACCGTCCGGTTCTATCAGATATCCGAGGAACATGCCTTCAGTCGCGCCGAAGGTACATTTTTTTGGATTCAACTTCATGTTGATCTCTCGGAGAGTTTTGAATGTTTCCTCAATATCGCGAACTAACTCATCTTCAGTATGGCTCTTTACAACCACTCATTTCAGATGCATCTACAAAAATGGATGCATCTCCCCTTAAAATTCTCCTCTATATTTGAAATGTGTGGCTAGAAATCCTTCTTATTCTTCTCATTTTAGTTTTTCTTCTTCATGGATCTCTTCCTATATATATATATATATATATATAATATATAAAAATGCAAATTACATCAATATCCTTTGAAATCTTTAATACTATATATATCCAAAATAATAATTTACTTTATTTTGTTATGTTTTACAATTACCTAAATGATGAACTCCATAGTTCATTTTCATTAGGCTGCAACTTAGGAACTCTGGTGACAGCATTGGATTTGCTTGAATCAAAATTAATTTCTTCAGATTTGTCATACAGGATTTTTAAAAACAAAGCTTAAGGACACAAGCTCTGATACCACTTGTGGAGTCCCAAACCTTGGATCTAGAACAATTAACTTGTAAACGTGTAGTTGCCTTAGATGATTCCAAAACAACAATGAGAAACTTTGTTGTAGATACACACAAGTATGCGGAATCTACTAAGAAGATTAATGTAAACACAAATGTAACACCAACAGCTTCAATATTATTGATTAATAATACGAGTACTCTCCTAGTACTAGGGTTTACAACCTTGAAGCTTTTCTTAAGACGGCTAGAGTATGTGTATATGCTTGACCTAGCTAGGATCTCCTTTTATACACTAAGAAGATCCCTTACAGAGATAACTATGTATTAAATATATCATATCTTATATTGGTATAGAAGATATGTTGTTACATACCATACACGACATTCTTAGTATAGAACAGTACAAACTCAACTCTATCAGTACTAACTTCCAAAACTATAAGTATTAACTCCAGTTTGTGAATTTCCCAACAACATGTAAATAGATAACAACTGTAACTTTAATGAGAAAAATGGACAAAACACAAAAACAAAAAAAGATAAATACTATAGAGCATGAATACATAAACGTATTATAGTCAACAAAAGTGTGCCAAACACTGAACATTGATTAGCCATTTTATTAGAATGATCAAAATCAAACCAGAAAAAGAAGTGATGATCCTCTTATTGGTCTTTTTGGCCACAAGTCTATAGTTTCGATTGCACCCAGAACAATCTTTCGAAGCAGCTTAAATATCTTCTCTGCAAAATCAATCATGAAAGAAGCTTCAATATCGTGTCTGCAAAATCAATCATGGGGAACAATGTTAGTCCAACTAAATCACATCATAAAAAAATATGTGCATCATCAAATATCAAATAATCATGAGTCAAACGAGTTAAAAAAGATGTCATTATCTTTTAACACAATTTTCTAATGGACCAGTTCAGGATGAGTCTACCTTGCGAACTCGTTTTTGTCCATTTTAAAAAAGATATGAATCCTTTAAGTGTAATTAATTACCATTATCATTATAAAATTAATCTTCTTGAATCATAAAATTATGAATAATGGAAGTTGTGTGCATTAAAAATAGATTATGAGAAACTTTGAACCCTATTTACCCATTTATTTGTTCCTCTCTATCTATTCTTTCATTTTACTCGTTTGAGTTCAGAACCAAGATACCACCTCCATGGGTAATGCTCTGAGACTCCCCAATCTTAGCTGTTCTTTCCTTGAAACAAAAACTAGGTAGTTACCCCAAAATTTCGGCTAATTATCTAAAAAAGCATCGGACTAAAAGATGTTCCAATATTTAAATTCTTAGTAACCACATTACAATTATTTTGGAAGAGAACTTTTATAATAGTCTAAACCAGAACACAGAATCCACATATTCTTGTTTTTGTAATGAATATATACATATGAATATGAGTAAATACAAATCAAAACTAATATGTTAGCCTAGATATATGTATTGAAACTGGACAAGAGCCAAAACTCGCTATGAGTAATTTTTAAACCCATTTGAAATTTTAAATTGAATCGACCATTCCTATAAATTAAATATTAGAGCATGTCCAACGTAAATCAGGATATCACATACATAAGAATAACATGTTTAGTAGATTAAAATCATTAAATTGTTAATTGAAGCTATTGATAACTAATGTGTAATTTTTTTAACACCCAAACTTGCAGACCATAATTGAAGTATTGAACCACAACAGACATCAAACATATTGCCTTATATAAAATCTAAAAGAATATTAATAAAAAAAAGACCAATACACTAATGTATTAAAGTTCACGTAGTGTGGCTTTAGTTAGTTCTTCCATAAAGGTCGAGATCCTTTTCCGATCTATTATATTCTTCTCTAATGATTAATATTTAACTCAAGTAACATCAAGTTGATTTATTTCAAACAATTCATAATAGCATACAGCCATTCAAGTTGTCTGTTAAATAGATCTGCTATAGTTTATCCTAACCTTATTCTGATACTTTGCTTCTTAATTTTCTTCTTATATAGTAGATTAAAGTTGGACTAAGTCAGCACGTTAGTTAACATATTGTAGGTCCCACACAAAAGTTTATGAGAAATGAATTAAACGATGTGAAGTATGCCTCTTTTACATACCTTAATTATCTCAGCTCTTCATTGAGGATCAACCCCTGCAAAGCCAAATAACATTTCTCAGCAGAAAAATCCATCAACACCAAAACAAGCAAAATCAAATTTCCTTCTCCACTGTTCATTCAAACAACTATTAGAACTAAAAAACACAAACTCTCTTTTTCTGATTGTCTCACAAAAATTGAAATATTTGGCTGACTTTCACAAAAATTGAAATAATTGTCTCACAATATGAAGAATAACTACATGGAATGTCCTTAAGAAATAATGCAGCTTTACATCTTCCATGACAGTTAAGAGCAGCACAAAAAGAACATAAGAGAGGCCATGAGTGAAGCATACCCAGATGGTTCGGTAGATCATCATTCTGAATGTGCTCATCTTCATTAGTTTTTTAGGGGTCCAATGTCTACATGACTCCTTGTCGAATGACTGGACAAAACTTGCTGAAGATTAAGCGTGTTTAGTCTTGATAATAGGTGCACAACTCATGAGCTCTATGTATAAATAAGTGAAGCGGTTAATACTCATAATAAAATTCAACATGGCAAACACTAATTTGTCTCACTCGAGTCATTGTAATTCATTTTTTTTATAGGATAAGTAATAAAAAGTTAGCTTCATCTCATTTGATTCATCCAGTTACCTAACCTTCTAAACCAATTGACTTAAATGAAACAAAAAGGTAACTTTTTGACTTCTTGAAACTAAAAATGCCACATATAGGTATCAAGTCACTGATGACTTATGTTAAAAAAAAACTTGATGACATGAATAGGACTCCACGATATTAGTTGATTACTCATGCGTCCAAAAAGAAGTATAATGACTGCAGTGGAACAAAAGTGGCAGCAAATCTGGTCATTCTTTAGTAGGGATGACATACTTTGCAATGATACTTACCACATTTGCACTGGTTCTTCTCACAGGTGGACTGAAATTGATTCTAAAGGTGCTCGAAATCCACAAGAAATTGTTTGGTGTAGGGATGTAGGTACCTGTTAAAAGAAGTAAGTCACGTACATAAGTTTCATTAAAGAAGTAAATTTGGATATCACATGCATAAGAGTAACATGTTTAGTAGATTAAAATCATTAAAGTTTTAATTGGAGCTGTTGATAACTAATGTGTAATTTTTTTAACACCCAAACTTGCAAACTATAATTGAAGTATTGAACCACAGCAGACATCAAACATATTGCCTTATATAAAATCCAAAAGAATATTAATAAAAAAGACCAATACACTAATGTATTGAAGTTCACGTAGTGTGGCTTTAGTAAGTTCTTCCATAACGGTCGAGATCCTTTTCTGATCTATGGTATTCTTCTCTAATGATTAATATTTAACTCAAGTAACATCAAGTTGAGTTATTTCAAACAATTCAAAATAACATATAGCGATTCAAGTTGTCTGTTAAATAGATCTGCTATAGTTTATCCTAACCTTATTATGATACTTTGCTTCTTAATTTTCAACTTATATAGTAGATTAAAGTTGGACTAAGTCAACATGTTGGTTAACATATTGTAGGTCCCACACAAACATTTATGAGAAATGAATGAAACGATGTGAAGATGCCTCTTTTACATACCTTAATTATCTCAGCTCTTCGTTGAGGATCAACCCCTGCAACGCCAAATAACATTTTCTCAGCAGAAAAATCCATCAACATCAAAACCAGCAAAAGCAAATTTCCTTCTCCACTGTTCATTCAAACAACTATTAGAACTAAAAAACATAAACTCTCTTTGTCTAATTGTCTCACAAAAATTGAAATATTTAGCTGAGTTTCACAAAATTTGAAATAATTTTCTCACAATATGAAGAATAACTACATGGAATGTCCTTAAGATATAATGCAGCTTTACATCTTCCATGACAGTTAAGAGCAGCCCAAAAAGAACATAAGAGAGGCCATCAGTGAAGCATACCCAGATGGTTCGATAGATCAACATTCTGAATGTGTTCATCTTCATTAGATTTTTGGGGGTCCAATGTCTATATGACTCCTTGTCGAATGAGTGGACAAAACTTTGATGAAGATTAAACATGTTTAGTCTTGATAGTAGGTGCACAACTCATGAGCTCTATGTATAAATAAGGGAAGCGGTTAATACTCATAATAAAATTCAACATGGTAAACACCAATTTGTCCCACTCGAGTCATTGTAATTCATTTTTTTACAGGATAAGTAATAAAAAGTTGGCTTCGTCTCATTTGATTCATCCAGTTACCTGACCTTCTAAACCAATTGACTTAAATGAAACAAAAAGGCAACTTTTTGACTTCTTGAAACAAAAAATGCCACATACAGGTATCAAGTCACTGATGACTTATGTTTAAAAAAAACACTTGATGACATGAATAGGACTCCACGATATTAGTTGATTACTCATACGTCCAAAAAGAAGTATAATGACTGCAGTGGAACTAAAATGGCAACAAATCTGGCCATTATTTAGTAGGGACGACATACTTTGCAATGATACTTACAACATTTGCACTGGTTCTTCTCACAGGTGGACTGAAATTGATTCTAAAGGTGCTCAAAATCCACAAGAAATTGTTTGGTGTAGGGATGTAGGTACCTGTTAAAAGAAGTAAGTCACATACATAAGTTTCATTAAAGTTTATAAGCGAAGCTTCATTGCAAATTATCACCAGCTACATCCAAATAAAATCCTACACTATTGTATATGATGAATCTTACATCTAAAAAAGATATATGTGGACTTTTGTTTTTCCAATTGCAAAACTAACATAAAAGGTTTTCTCATTTTCTTCTTGCAGCCTTTGAAAATGTGTTTAATAAAAAATCAGTAAGAACTTTCACAATATTCAGTAATGTGTTTTTTTGTTGTCAAAATTAGTAAGAACTTTCACATTATCTCTTAGACATTTCATCAAACACTTGGTGAGGTCTTCATGAAACACCTATGATAAATTATCATAGAGGTAAACCTAAGCGGATCTAAAATACCTAAAAGTTACTTTGACAACACTATTCGGTTCATAATCAAATCAATTAATCACCTAGGGTTTACGAATCACTACACAACACAAAAACTTCACAAATCAATAAATAAAAAAACAATCAAATTAAATCCTTCAACAGTACTGCTTGCCAAAAAGTACTTTATCAAAGTACTGCTTGCAGCACAAAACTTGTAAAGTCTTTTAAATAATAAGCAATTTTTGTAAAGTGCAAAATACTTTTTGAAGCACAAGATAACATCAACAAATTGTTTTGAGAATTACACAACAACTGGTAATCTCACCATGTTTAATAAACAAGAAAGGGTTTGACTCATCATGAGGGTACGACTCTGATGTGATTATCAAATCCGTTTTTAGTTGACAATTTACTAAAAATTGTATGGTTTTCAACTCACCATATCTGTAATAGTGAAGAGTTGGCTAGCCCACAAGATAAATGGTTTGTGGTAAAGGCTGTGGAAAATCCATTTGTATGGTAATTAGTTCACCATGGTAGTAAGAACTAACTAGTCCAAAAGCAAACAGCTCTTGGTAAAGACTTGACAAATCCGTTGATAGCTGATGATTTGCTAAAAATCATATGGTTATCAATGTACCATGGTGTTTAACTTAAACATTGGCTACTCAGAATTAATGGCTTTGGTAAAGAGACATCAAAATCCATTAATTTTTCAATGATTCACCTCTTACAGGAGTTTACACACCTGGAAGTGATGAGAATAGTATGAAACTTTATGATCTGATGTACATTTTGCCATATGTTGCTGAGTAGCTGAGAAGATAAAGGTTGTTGATAAAGATTGCTGATAAAGATAACTTTGATGATGACAATACAAACACAGTGAGTACAAGACGAATCTGAAGTTAAAGATACAATTTTTCCTTGAAGACAAAGATGTTGAAGTTAAAAATACAAAAGAACTTGAAATCAAGCAAGTAGAATTCAAGTTAGGGGAGGATTGTTGGGATATAAAGTCAAAGTACTGCTTAATGATGAAAGTCAAAGTACTGCTTAATGAAGAAAGTCAAAGTACTGCTCATCAAAGTACTGATATGCTAAAGGACTGCTATGCAAATTGTTTAAGGATTGTTATGTAATTCTAGAAATATTCTTAGATTAGAATTAGTTTACTTGTCGTACAAGAATTGTAAACCGACTAGGGTTTTCCTTATGCTTATAAAAGGACCCCTAGATTGGCATTAGATATACAATATTAGATACGACTTACATGAAAATACATGCAAGTACGATATTAGATTTATTTAGCGATTAGGTTTTTTAGTGAATTTGTATAATAAGCAGGTTTAATGTTTCATTTTAATATAATCGTTGAAGTTTAAGTTATTCTTCTTAGCTTTGTTAAAGTAGATTCCGCATACTTAATAGAGTTATATCAGTGTTTCATTGTTAGTAGTTTTGGATTTATCCAAGGTTGCAAAACCCTTACAAGCTACATAGTTAGTTGCTAAACCCTTACATCATTGCTTTTGTGTCTTCTGAAAATAGAGGCAGTACTTCCACTAAAAGTACTGCTTATCCTGTTCAAAGTACTGTTGGTGATAAACAGCATATTTGCACAACCATGACTACTACCACCTCATCACCAAACACCATCAAATCTGATGATGTTGTATGTTCCTTTTTTGCTCAACAAGCCACTTTACCTATTACTTATGAAGTAGATTTGGTGCAAATTGAAGAGGATGATCTAGAAGAAATTGATGTAAGATGGCAAGTTGCCATGATCACCGCAAGGATCAAGAAGTTCATGAATAAAACAGGAAGAGGTATTGAATTCAAAGCCAAACAGGGTATAACATTTGACAAATCCAAGATTGAATGCTTTAATTGTCAAAGGCCTGGACACTTTGCAAGAGAATGCAAGTTTGCTAAATATCAGGCAAATAGAATGATTGAGAAACCCAAGGTTGAAATAAAGGAAGTTCCTATTACTGAACCAAAACCAAAAGCTTTGGTTGCTCAAGAAAATCTATCAGAGGTTGATTGGAGTGTTGAATTTGGTGATGAACCAGTAACCTACTCTATGGTTGCAATGGAAGAGTGTGATTGGAGCACAACTTTTGACGAGGAACCAGGATTTGCTGCTTTAGAATCAAGAGATGGCCTTGGAAGCTTTGACTAGAACATGGAAAGTGAAGAAGAACATGTTCTTCTTGCTATGGTAGCTACTTCACCAAGTTCATCCACTATCTCTGAGGTATGTTCTAAATGTAATAATTTTTATCAAAAAGTGCTTAAAGATTATGTGATCGAAAGAGATAAGCGTAGAAGGGCTAGGTGCGAGGTAGTGGTTATCAATTGACTTTAGAGTCAATGGAAGCCAAAATAATCACTCATGAAAATAATGAAATGGCTTGGGCAGAAAAATATGAGCAATAAGATTATCAATTAAAATTGAGTGAATGGAAGTTAGGATGTAAGGTTTCTGAACTTGAAAAGATCACTAAACAAAGGGATGAATTGTTAGAAAAATTTGCTAGTTGGAAAGAATCTGGTCTTTCACATGTTAGTTTTGTTGAAAAACAAAAAAGAGCACACATTAAATCTGGCCTAGGTTTTGGTATGGAGTTTAGCAGTACAGAAGAGAACACAACTAGTGATAAGTAACAAATTGATTCAGAGGAGATAACAACTAGTGATGATGAACTCATTAGCTCAGAAGAAAACACATCTAGTAATGAGGATTCAATTAGTCAAACACCTCATGAATTTAAGAAGGACAAGGGTTATAATGCAGTTCCTCCACCCACTGGTAGTTTTCAACCACCTAGGACAGATGTTTCTTGTTTTGGAGTAGACAATTTAGAGTTTAGGAAAAAGCTTACTGGTCAATCTAAATTAAGTCCATCTAGTTTAGAATCCCCAAAAGAAACAGTTGAGAAACCTAAGGATGATAATGTTAAGAGTTCAGGGTGTGTTAACAATGATAAAAGGTTTCCTAAAGCTTTTTCAAAACTAGCAGTACCTTCAAAATCTTCTCAAAGTACTGCTAGACATTCAGCAGTACCTTCAAGAAAAACTTTTCAAAATACTGCAAAATCTTTTTGGGATAGTTTTGGTCATTCATAAAAAAGTCAGGATAGTTTTGGTCATAGAAATAAAGGAAGAAATTTTGGGATTATGGGTCAAAAATTATGCTTTATGTGTTATAGTGCTGATCATTTGATTAAGGACTGTGACTTTCACTTAGAATATTTAAGTCAATTCCCAAAGACTACATCTACCAACTATAAGCCAAGGGAGAATAAACCAGTTTGGAATCACTCACATAGGGTTAACCATAGTAATTTCTCAAAAGACTATAGGTACCCTCATAAGAAAAGACCTTTCTCCAAACCACCAGTACCCTCAAGCAACACTTTTCAAGCTACTGGTAAGTCAAAGATTTCTCAAGCAGTACCTTCTCAAAGTACTACTAGGTTTTCACGCAATCAAGGTACTACTAGCACTTTTTTGAATGGAAGACCAAGGAGATCCAATTACTATCAACCTAGAAGGCATTCCACTTCAAATAGAGTATCTAGATCAAAGAAATCAACACAAAGTGTTAAAACCAACTAGGTTAAGAAATAAAGTACTGATGGGGGACAAACAATACTTTCTGCAAGTTTTGTTGAAAAAGAAAAAGAGAATTTTGTTGAAAAATAAAGTTTTGTCGAAAAACCAACACAAGTTTTGGAACAAAAGAAAATAATTGATCATGTTTTCAAAAACAGTGGAGATTACATACTTAAAGAATTTAAGTATGTCCCTCCACAAGGGGAACACAAGTCAGTAATGGCTTGGGTTCCTAAAAGACACTAACTCTTTCATCTTTGTGCAGGGCAACCTAGAAGAGGAGCTTAAAGATCATTTAATTGTTGATAGTGGTTGCTCTGGAAGCATGACAGGAGACAAGGAGATTCTGTCAGATTTTAAATCATATTTTAGAGGAAGAGTTGCTTTTGGGAATGATCCTAATGGAGCTAGAATTACTGGGAAAGGAACCATCAAGGTAGGAAGCATTGATTTTGAGAATGTTCGTTATGTGAAGGAGTTCAAGTTCAACCTTTTGTCAGTATCTCAAATCTGTGACAAGAAGCACCCTGTGTTATTCACTAACACAAAATGTCTTATTCTTTCCCCTGAGTTCAAGCTTGTTGATGATCACTTGGTAACACTGATAGTACCAAGAACCAATGATGTGTATAGTCTAGACTTGAAGAATATTAACTCTACTGAAAGAGCAACATGTTTAGTAGCAAGGGTAACACTTGAGGAAGCACATCTATGGCACAGAAGATTAGGACATGTAAATTACAAGAATATCAACAAGTTGGTTAAAGGCAATTTAGTTAGAGGTTTTCCTTCTAAAACATACAAGAATGATCATTCATGTTTGGCGTGCAAGAAGGGTAAACAACACAAAGCCTCATGCAAGAAGATTGAGGAAAGAAATATTAGAGAACCTTTAAAGTTGTTGCACATGGATCTGTTTGGACATGTTTCTGTTACAAGCTTAAACAAGAATAAATACTGCTTAGTTGTAACAGATGATTGCATTAGATTTAGTTGGGTCTTTTTCTTAGGATTTAAAGATGAAACCTTTGGTGCTATTCATGATCTTATAATAGCCCTTGAAAATCAATTGAGAGTCAAAGTAAGATCTATTAGATGTGATAATGGGACTGAATTCAGAAACAAGTTTATGGATGAATTTTGTGCCAAGAAAGGGATTAAGAGGGAGTTTAGCATTGCTAGAACTCCACATCAAAATGGTGTTGCAGAAAGGAAGAATAGAACATTGATAGAAGCAGCAAGAACAATGCTTTGCATTATTTATTACCTATTCAATTTTAAATGTCGTAAGCACCGCTTGTTATGTGTTAAATAGAGTATTAGTCACTAAGCCTCAGATGAAGACACCTTATGAGTTGCTTATGGGAAACAAACCCAACATTCGTTTTATGAAACCTTTTGGCTATCCTCTGACTATTATCAATACTATTGACACTCTGGGAAAATTTGATGGCAAGTCAGATGAAGGATACTTATTGGGTTACTGTACCAATAGCAAAGGATTTAGAGTATACAACAAGGTTACCAAAAAGGTTCAAGATTGTCTTCATGTTGATTTTCTTGAAGACCAAGAAAATCAAAAAGGTAAAGGTCCTGATTGGATGTTTGATCTTGATGTTTTGCCTCCTTCTATGAACTATGTTCCTGTTAGAGAAGAAAATCAAGTTGTTTACAAATTAGAAGAAAATTTACAGTACATTGTTCATGGAGTCAATGTTAGACCTGATGAAGAACCCGTTATTATTGAAAAGAAGAAAAGTACTGCTGAACCAAAATCCGTATTGTCTGATGAAGATCAAGCTATTCAAGACGAGCTTAATAGGATGCTTTTTCAAGAAACAATAGCAAAATCTTATGAAGATGATCAAAGAAGAGCTTATGAAGCAGCAAAGAAAAAGGGTAAATCTACAGATTACTCTCACAGTACTTTGGATCACAGTACTTTGGATCAAAGTACTTTGGATCAAAGTACTGCTGAACCAATTGACAGTACTTCTGATGATTTGAATGATCCAAACATGCCTGGGTTAGAAGACACTGATGATGAGTTAGAATATGAAGGTATTTTCTTAAATTCCAATGAAGAACCTAATTTCACAAATGTTTGGATACTATGTGATTTACCAGATGGAAAGAAAGTCATTGGTACAAGATGGGTTTTCAGAGTTAAGAGAGATGAAAGAGGTAATGTCATCAAGAACAAAGCAAGATTGGTTGCACAAGGATATAGACAAGAAGAAGGAGTGGACTATGATGAAGTGTTTGCTCCTGTAGCAAGGATTGAAGCCATAAGATTATTTCTTGCTTTTGCATCTTATATGGGCTTTCCTGTTTATCAAATAGATGTCAAAAGTGCCTTTCTTTATGGAAATTTTACAGAGGAAGTGTATGTAAAACAACCTCCTGGTTTTGAGGATCCTGCACATCCAAACAAAGTCTACAAAGTTATTAAGGCTCTGTATGGCCTTCATCAGGCTCCTAGAGCTTGGTATGAAAGACTTTCCACTTTTCTATTGCAACATGGTTATAGGAGAGGTGCAATTGATAAGACTTTGTTTATCAAGAGAGAAAAAAAGGATATAATGCTTGTTCAAGTATATGTAGATGATATTATCTTTGGAGCTACAAAACAGTCAATGGTGAAAGAATTTGAGCAGCTCATGCAACAAGAGTTTCAAATGAGTTCCATGGGTGAATTAAATTTTTTTTGGGGCTTCAAGTTAAACAATCAAGTACTGGAATCTTTATTAGTCAATATAAGTATGTCACTGACATTCTTAAAATTTTTAACTTCAGTACTATCAAGCCAGTCACCACACCCATTAAAGCTATAAACTCATTAGGAAAGGATGAAGATGAACAAGTTGTGGATGTCAAACTTTACAGATTAATGATTGGTTGTCTTATGTAATTAACTGCATCTAGACTTGACATCATGTTTGCTGTATGTTTATGTGCAAGATATCAAGTATCACCCAAGGTCTCTCATATGAATGCAGTCAAGAGGATTTTTAGTTATCTCAAACAACAACCTAAGTTAGGGTTGTGGTATCCTAAAGATTTACCTTTTCACTTGGAAGCTTTTTTAGATAGTGATTATGCAGGAGATAATTATGATAGAAGATCAACCACCGGAGGATGCCAATATCTTGGAAGAAGATTAGTCTCATGGCAATGTAAGAAACAAACCATTGCAAAGAACATCATCCATCAAGCGTAATATGTTGTCGCCGCAAGTTGTTGTGGACAAGTACTGTGGATGCAGAATCAACTATTGGATTATGGATTCAATTTTAAGAACACTCCTATCTACATTGACAATGAGAGTACAATTTGCATTGTGAAGAATCCTATTTATCATTCCAAGACCAAGCACATTCAGATTAGGCATCACTTTATTCATGATTGTTATGAGCACAAGCTCATTAATGTTATCAAGGTTCACACAGATGACAATGTAGCCGATCTACTCACAAAGGGATTTGATGTTTCAAGATTTAATTATTTAGTGGTGAGTATTGGTATGATTAATTATTAAGCTACATTTAAAGGGAGGACTTTATATTAGTTTAGTTTAGTCCTATGCATTGTTTGAGGGGAGGCAACACAATGTTCTTTGATGTTTTTGCTCTTGTGGAGAAGAGGATGGAAAGTACTGCTTGGAATTTATCTGAAAGTACTGCTTTGAAAGTACTGCTTACGTGGAAAGCACTACTGTCTTGTCAAGTACTGTTCCAACGGTCATTAATAAGGGGTAAAATTCAACAACGGTAACTTTATTAATTGGGCTTTGATTTTTTTAAATCTTACCTATAAATAACTACCCTAACGATTTTTACTCTCATCTTTATACTTAACCATCCATTCATCACTTTTCTCATCATATTCACCTTCACCGATCCATTAATTCTTCTACCAACAACCAATGGCTAATCGTAATACCTGTAGTAAGTACAACATGGTCACTAATTTGGACAAGACACCATCGAATATCAATTTTCATGATATTATTAATTTCCTAACTGGGTCTTCAATCAATTATGCTCTGCTGATCAATCCTGACATCATTGAACCATGGATTCAACAATTTTGGGCTATTGCTAGATCTCATTTTAAAGATGATGAATCATTCATTCAAGCTAAGGTTGCTGGAAGGACAATTTGCATTACTGAAGCTACAATAAGGGAAGATTTACTGTTTCATGATGAAGAAGGTGCTGTTCGTTTTGACAAACAAGTACTTTGGGATACACTTAGAGATATAGGGTATGAAGGTTCACCTACTGAAACTACTTTTAAGAAGCCTTTATTTAGTTCTCATTGGAAATATCTCTTTCATGTTTTACTTCATTGCTTGAGTCCCAAAAGTACTTCATGGGAACAGTTTTGTTAAAACATAGCTTCTGCATTAGTGGGATTAGCTACCAATCAACCTTTTAATTTTTCAAGAATGATTCTGGATGGTATGCTTTCTCATATCGCTAATGGTTCACCATTCTTGATGTACCCTAGATTTGTTCAATTATTCCTGAACAAACAGCTTAAGGATATACCTAAACCTTCAAGCCTTTTACCTGCTGTATTACTTCCTCAAAAGGTGTTTACTTTTATGGCTAAAAAGAGTGATAAGTTTTCAAGAAGAAATACACCTTTGACTGCTCATATGTTGGAAGTAGCACAGGCTGTTAGAGATGAAGCTGATTCAAGTAAAGATATTGAGCCTTCAGATTCAAGGGAAGGAACTTCTTCTCAACATCTCGCCCATCCCGGATCATGAAGTTTCTCAACATACCGCTTGTGGGAAATCGCTTCTTTGCAAGGTACTGTGCATGCTGATTCAGAACAAGATGTGAATCCACCATCATCTCCCAATGATTATACTTCAACAGATGGGTCTCAAACATCTGGAGGAGATGAGGGAATCATGGCTACTGAGGGAGTAGTTCTGGATAATTATGCTTTAACACAGGAATTAATGAGGTTGAAGAAGGATAATGAAGCTCAAGCTGCACAACTCTTGAAGTTGAACAATAAGTTCAAAAGATTGAAAAGATTCGTTTGGCCACTAGTTCAACATCACAGGTTATGGGTGAAATCACAGAAGAAGATAGGTCAGAAATCTAGGAAGGTTTTTAAGGGAAAGAAGCTTCACAAGCAGTCTTCATTCACATTGGTGAGGAATTTGGAGAATGAAAATTTGAATGAAGATGCTGAACCTCATGAGAATTTGAATGAAGAACCAGATGCTGAAACTTATGAAGATCCAAATAAAGAAGCTGAGCAAATTGAGCAAGCTGATGCTCAAGGTACTGATGCTCAAGGTACTGGTATTCAAAGTGCTAATGTTCAAGGTACTGGTGATCAAGATACTGCTCTTCAAGGTACTTTTAGGCAAGAGCATATTACACCAAGAACCTTAAATTTTGATGAAGAAGCTAGTCCTTCAACAATTATACATGAAGAAGCTGGTACTTCTAATCCGATTCAGCAAAAGGAACATACTGCTAGTGATGATGAGACCATTGCTCAAATAATGCTCAACATGTCAAGAACAAGAGTTATTAGTATTCCTGGAGTTGAACAACCTCAAGTCTTACAAACTTCTTAACCTACTCAAGAAATAGATCCAAAGGATAAAGGAAAAGGTATTCTGGTAGAATCAAAGAAAAAGAAGAAGCTCACTTTAGCAGAATTAAGAGCTATTCAAGAGGCTCAAAATGAAGAAGCTGCTAGAAAGATACAAGCTGAATTAGTGATACGCTTACACAGCGCGTTCGGGGTCAAAGGAACTTCCTTTTCGTCGAGCAAGTTTTTCAACACCCTAGGCAGTGAACCTAATCGTTGTAGTGTAGTATTAGGGTAAGCCACGAGAATTGATATCATTCTCTAGGGGAATAGGAATGCTAGTGAGAAGTTACTACGCTAAGGTTGGGGTTGAGGAAGAT
The DNA here is from genome assembly GCA_022545495.1 of Chrysanthemum lavandulifolium. NCBI lineage: Eukaryota > Viridiplantae > Streptophyta > Magnoliopsida > Asterales > Asteraceae > Chrysanthemum > Chrysanthemum lavandulifolium. Next base: position 37,218,664 of record CM040244.1, on the reverse strand, counting down.
TATTTTTTATCTTTTTATCTTTTTTAGAAAATGGAAAGGTACAAATCTCGGGGTTTGGATTTGGGGGGTTGGTATTTCTACCGATTACTTCTACTTATCTAATTATCTAATTAACTAAGGTGAGTCTATGTCTATTGTTGTGTGCTCGTATGATGATTAAAAATGTATTTGCTTAGGCTTTATTACTCCCTAGTTATCTCCTATTGATGGTTGAATTATCACGTCCTTATTCTTAATCGCGTTGTGTCTCTAAGGTCGTAGGGTATGCGTTTATCCCTAACTCTTTGAAGCTATCAAAGGTTAATGACTACAAAATCTCTAGGATTTATAAACTTAACACTAAGGTATTCTTTGGATGTATAGCCTACAATTACTTTAGGTGATTATAAACTAAGGTTCAACAAAGATTAATCAAGCATTAACAACACAATGAATGACCTATCGCAATACTAGGTCAATCACAATTAAGATAAGAGACAACCAATCAATATTCAATAACTAAGTTTCATATTACCTAAGCAAATACACAAGTAAATTAGCCGGACATGGGGAACATGCAAGCATACACACAATCAATTGAAGACATAATTAAATTAATGAAGTAAAACACTTATCTTGATGTAAGATAGGGAATGGAACCCTAAAATACTGTACAAAACAGCCTTGGTTCAGTTTAGGTTTTTACTCCACAAAACTACATACTGAAAACTAAAAAATTCGGATTCTATATATAAGGTTATAATTGCGACGGCGTCACCCTTTAATTTGTGACGCCGTCGGGTCGCCGTTATTAGGATTTCATCTTGGCCACGTTAGTATTGTGATGGCGTCACCTTATGCCTGTGATGCCGTCTTCTTCAGTCTCTGACGTCGTCTGGATTAAATCTAGGCCGTCTAAGCTGCGACGCCCTACTCTTTTAACACCTGATGCCGTCACTTGTAAATAAACAATTTGGCTACTGAGTCGTCACAAAATTTGTTCCGACGGCGTCACAAGTATAACCTAACACCGCACTTTCAATTCAAAGCACTGAGTGTCTCGGTTCTTGACTTTGGCCATTTTCTTCAGATATTCGCCTTTTCGTGCGAATAAGTGTCATTCCAGCTATTTGCCTTCAAGAGACCTAAAAAGTGAAAAGGAACGATATTAAGTAATAATGGATACAAAAGTGATCAATTAAGGGCTTAAATGACCCCTCAAAAAGTTACATTTTAAAACCTTATCAAATATCCCTACACTTGGTATTTGCTTGTCCTCAAGCAAATGTTCTTTTAGCCAATTAATTTATAAGTTAGGGTCATGAAGCAATAGTTTAGAACGATCCACAACACATATAAGCCCCGCAAAAGTCATAACAAGCATGGAAATTACACACTAGCACCTCACATGGGGTGTTTGGATACTCACATCTCTAGGGTGTATATGAAATATAACAAGTTGGAAATGAAAGATAAACACTCATTAACGGGTCCTAGTACATAGATTACCAGAGGCTTGAGACTATATCAAAGCTCCATCGCTTTGGCGTAAGCACCTAGGAAATACTATCCAAGAGGTCTTTTAAAGGGTTGTAATGATAGGCTTATGGTAGGGAAATAAAGGGTTTGGTGGGATAGGCGATTTAGTGGTGGCAATTCGAAAATCTTTATGTTACAAGCATGCGAAGAAAGGCGTTGCTAAGCCAAGAATCGACACTCTAAACTCTAGATAAATTGAAATAAACAAACATAAATTTAAAGATAGATGTAGGATGGTAGCCTTTTTTTTTTTTTTTTTTTTTTTATTTTATTTTTATTTACACTATATTTTTTTTTCTCTTTTTTTTTTCATATACTTTTACTCTACCATCCTCTATGATAACATCAAAATGATAGGGATTCATAGGCACATCCCTACACTTGAGTTTTTATTTCTCTAACACTAATTTGACCCGAATTGAAAAGATTAAAACACTTGGAGTACATTATTTTGCAAAGAAAGGAAATTTGAATTTAACGTTCCCTTCCCGTCATTTCATAAAGTTTAACTTTTCTCATGAGTCCCAATCGTCCCAAAACTGTGTACAAAGGATATGACTCGACTTAGCAACTTATGCAAGCAACATGATAATTGAACTAAGGGTTTAGTGTGATAACAATAATGCACTAAAAGTGAGTGAATACAAGGTAGGCTAAGGCGATTTGGGTGTACATTTGGGGGTGGATTGTAAACAATGCTCTTCATTGATATTCCGGAAAACCGAAACATCACGAGAACCGTGAAAAGGATAGGCTCTGAGGGGTTAACTAGAGGTATCATGTACTAACAATGAGTACAACACAAGGGTGTGGGGGAATTACTCAACCGATGTGGAAGAAGTAATTATATTACGGGTATCAAACAAGGGTTATCCTAATGCCTCTTATCATTTAGTTATTCCTAACTACACAAGTGTAGTCTTACTAGCGATCTCGGAATGCATCACAAAACAATTTCTAGAATCTATTATACTACCGGTTCACACTCTAAGCATTAAAGATAAATGGTTTAATTCCTACTAATCTAAGGGCGATCCTCACATTTTGGGTGGAATTTAAGTGGTAAAGGGTTTTTTGTGCTAGTCATATAATTTCCTATCCGTGAGACGCTTTATTAAGACTAATGGCCCACTCCTATATGTCATGAAAAATTTTAAATTTGGTGCCAAAATTACCCTAACCGATATTTCTCATGGTTTATTACACAAATGAAATTGGACAAAGCAAATAATCAAGGATAAGCATAGTTTCAAAGTTCCCGTTTTATTTTCCCTCACTACACTTAAACTGAACATTGTCCTCAATGTTCCCCGAAAGTATCAAAGTTATGATAATGGAAGGTAATTAAAAACGAAATAAACTAGTACTCCCCTAATTAGCTCGGTAGGATCCGTTTGAAGTGGTGGTTACATCTTTCTTCAAGAAGAACGTTTGCGTTAAAAGCTCCTTCTCATCTTATGTATCTTCTTCTTGGTAAATTAAACCTGCACACTTGAAGAAAACAAACGAAACCTTCGCGTAAAATCGGCGGTAACAATATATATAAAACTCTACTAAACTAGGATATAATGCTTGTGGAATGGATGTTTGCAGATTTTCTGGAAAATTAAGACCTGGAAAATTCCAAAAATTTATAAGTAGCTCAGAAAACGAGAAAAAGTGATAAGTTGTTGCTCCTCCCGACGCCGTCAGTTGCGATCTGACACCATCGGGTTATCCCGACGAAACCGGTCTGCGATTTTCGGAAAAAATTCGGAAAATTTACATCTTTAGAATGGAAAAATTTCCGCAAAACACCCATCATGACTCGATACAAGCATTGACTCGAACAAACACACATTTATATCTTTTAATTAATTGTAATTCTCATGTTCATGTTTCTTTTGAAAACGTATGTAATCCTCCCTACACTTATCCCTTAGGTAAAATACCTTTATATGTAATTAAGACGAAGTTAAAGACAAAATAAAGCATTTTTACAATTTTGAACATGAGAATAAACAATCAATAAAAAATACACGACACAAACAAGCAAACAATTAAGCATGGGTTGCCTCCCACAAAGCGCTTTTCTTTATTTATGAGTCTTTTATCTAGACTCGAAGTCGTGCCCCTACGTACCGATATAAGTAAGCCTATTCTCTAGAATGTTATAAGGATCAAACTTATCATTTAAGTTCCTAGTAGTGTGTTTGGTTCGATATGCCTTTTCAAATTTTTCTCCATCGGGGTCATAGATCGTTATCCTAATGTGCCACTCTCCATTACCATCACTAGGCGGTCTATCCCAATCCCACTTATGTTTAGGCTTATCGCTCTCAACTTTCGACTTATTCATGACAAGGTTGATGGGCAAGCTTCCTAGGAACTCGGTCATCTTCCTAAATACTAAGGCGTCCTCGAACGGGTTCACTTCCATGTCACTAGCCATTTCTTTTTCATGGAAAGTTGCTTTACTAGCAAAGGATTCATCTAGGTAAAAAGGTCGTTGGGGACCTATGAAGTTCTTATCAATCCAAGGTCCGTATCTAGATGGCGCTCTATCCAACCTAATCTCATGTGGGATTTCCTCTTCTTTGTAGTAAGTATGCTTTTTGACATCGTAAATTGACCTAGCACTCCCTTCTCCTACCATTATTTTGGACATCTTACAATCAATGATGGCACTAGTGATAGCTAAGAATCCTCTTCCTACTAGCAATGGGCATGTCGGGTCCTTATTCATGTCTAGCACATGGAAATCTGCCAAAAGAGTGAATTCTCCTACGTGTACTACCATGTCTTTTATTATCCCTACCGGATATGCAATACTACCGTCCGCTAGACCTAGATAGTTTCCATTGGTTCTATCTTACCTAAGTTAAGGCTTCTATGGAGGGACAATGGAACAAGATTGATGCATGATCCTAAGTTGGATAGAGCATCGAGAGGTTTGGAAGTTCCAAGCCTACACGGAAGAGTAAATAGCACGGGATCATCTAACTTCTTAGGTAAATTATTTCGCACAAAAGCGGACCCATGTTTTCCAAGTTTAAGTTCTAGATCATATTTTTTTTAAAGCATTATAATAAGGTGCATGAGCTAAGACTTCAAGAACCGGTTTTTCTTGATGGAGTTCCTTGTACTCCTCCTCTAGATTAGGTTTGGGTTCTTGGTTGATGGGTTTCTCAAGAGTAGGTTCTACCAATGGTGCGGGGCCTTGGTACCTCATTTTGGATTGCTTGAAACCCTTGTTGATAGCATTTACAGAGTGAACCGTTGGTTGTGAGGGGCATGGGTGCGCACTCTTCCATGGTGAACAAGAACATGAAGTCGATGAAATTAAATCACTTTTGGGTTCTTTATAGTATCACTTGGGAGTGCTCCAATTTCCCAGTCATTAAAGGCTTTTAAGAGGGCATCAAGCTTGTTTGTCATCTCGCCTTGTCGTCGCTTAAAATTGGCTTCAAGCTTAGTCAATCGAGTTTCTTGAGATGACATAAATCTAGATGCAATTGCCACAAGACTAGTGGGGTTCCCGGTGTTTGGAGGGTTGGACCTATTAGGTGGACTAGATGAGCTTTGGGGTGCGCTTGAATTTTGGTTCCACTTAAGGTTAGGGTGATTACTCCATGAGGGGTTGTAAGAGTTTCCTAAGTTGTTTTGTTCGGGCTTGAAGGTGTACCACTTCTCTCCACTCCGTCGGTACGCGTGGAGGCGTCATCCGCAAAAGCTTATTCGGGGAGTCTTGTGCAATCTCGAGTGTCATGGGAACCACTACACAATTCACAAGGTAGAGTGATTTTGTTCACTTGTTGTGAAGACTTAGGATTTTTGTAGGAGCTCATTAGGAATTTAATTTGATCTTCAAGCTCGAGCATACTACGGTTGGAAGGTTGTGAGTCAAGGGGAGGCAAGGAGATTGCTTTTACGGTTTTGGGCAACTCACGGGGGTCATTCCAACTTTCGTTGTCATAGAGAGCAAGGTCCTCTATTATACCCCACGATTCTTCTGCGGTGAGATCACTAAGTTTTCCACCGGCCGCTTGGTCAATGGATCGCTTAGTGGGGAAATTGACATGATCATAGAAGATTTAGACTTGAAGCCAAAGATCAATGCCGTGATGAGGGACTCTATGGAGTAAGTCCTTGAATCGAGTCCATGCTTTATAGAGAGATTCACCTTGATGTTGTTGGAACATCAAGATATCATTCCTAAGCTTAGTAGTTCTTCCCGGTGGGAAAAATTGAGCAAGGAAACGAGAGGTAAGATCATCCCAACTTGAGATGGAGCCGGCGGGAAGTAGCTCAAGCTAATTACTAGCTTGGTTCTGTAAAGAGAATTGGAAGAGACGCAGACGCGTGGTCTCCCGAGTAGTAGCATCGAGGTCGATGGAATCGACAATTTTAAGGAAATCCTTAAGATGTTGATTAGGATATTCAGAACGAAGTCCAAGGAATGCACATCCATTTTGCACCAACCGAATGGTGTCGGATTGCAGGGCCGTAGTTTGGGCTTGGTCGGGAAGCTCAATGGTGTTTCTATAGCCTAGGTGGCTTGGTATCGAGTATTCCCCAAGAGTACGGCCTCTTGGCAGGTCATTTGGTAGTGGGTTGATGAGTGGTGGTTGGTTATCACCTTACATGATGAAAAGTGATGGGATTACTAACAAAGGTCACGAAGAAGGGGGATAGACTACGAGGAAGCAAAAAATGGGAAAAAAGCTTACTTGTTAGGAATCAAGCAAGGGAACCTAAACGAGGTGGACTCCTAACTAGCTATTCTATTCCCCGGCAGCGGAGCCAAAAACTTGATACGCTTACACAGCGCGTTCGAGGTCAAAGGAAATTCCTTTTCATCGAGCAAGTTTTTCAACACCCTAGGCAGTGAACCTAATCGTTGTAGTGTAGTATTAGGGTAAGCCACGGGAATTGATATCGTTCTCTTGGGGAATAGGAATGCTAGTGAGAAGTTACTACACTAAGGCTGGGGTTGAGGAAGATTATTTTTTTATCTTTTTATCTTTTTTAGGAAATGGAAAGGTACGAATCTCGGGGTTTGGATTTGGGGGGTTGGTATTTCTACTGATTACTTCTACTTATCTAATTATCTAATTAACTAAGGTGAGTCTATGTCTATTGTTGTGTGCTCGTATGATGATTAAAAATGTATTTTCTTAGGCTTTATTATGCCCTAGTTATCTCCTATTGATGGTTGAATTGTCACGTCCTTATTCTTAATCGTGTTGTGTCTATAAGGTCGTAAGGTATGCGTTTATCCCTAACTCTTTAAAGCTACCATAGGTTAATGATTACAATATCTCTAGGATTTATAAACTTAACACTAATGTATTCTTTGTATGTATAGCCTACAATTACTCTAGGTGATTATAAACTAAGGTTCAACAAAGATTAATCAAGCATTAACAACACAACGAATGACCTATCGCAATACTAGGTCAATCACAATTTATATAAGAGACAACCAATCAATATTCAATAACTAAGTTTCACATTACCTAAACAAACACACAAGTAAATTAGCCGGACATGGGGAACATTCGAGCATACACACAATCAATTGAAGACGTAATTAAATTAATGAAGTAAAACACTTATCTTGATGTAAGATAGGGTATGGAACCCTAAAATACTGTACAAGACAGCCTTGGTTCGGTTTAGGTTTTTATTCCACAAAACTACACACTGAAAACTAAAAAATTCGGATTCTATATATAAGGTTACAATTGCGACGCGTCACCCTTTAATTTGTGACGTCGGTCGGCCGTTATTAGGTTTCGTTTGCCACGTTAGTATTGTGACGCGTCACCTTATGCCCGTGACGCCATCTCCTTGATCTCGGCGTCGTCGGATTAAATCTAGGTCGTTTGATCTGCGACGCCTACTCTTTAACACCGATGCCGTCACTTGTAAATAAGCAATTTGGCTCTTGAGTCATCACAAAATTTGTTCCGACGGCGTCACAAGTATAACTCCGACGCGCCCCTTTCAATTTAGCAGCCTGAGTGTCTCGATTCTTGACTTTGGCCTTTTCATCCGAATAAGTGTCAATCCAGCTATTTGCCTTCAAGAGACCTAAAAAGTGAAAAGGAACGATATTAAGTAATAACGGATACAAATGTGATCAATTAAGGGCTTAAATGACCCCTCAAAAAGGTACATTTTTAAACCTTATCAAATAGATGCCGAAATTGAAATACCAAAGAAGCAAATTGTTCTACCAAGAAGACCAGAAGGTATTGCTAAAGAAAGGAATGCCATGATGAGTTATCTGAAGGGTCAAGGATATATAGGTTTATAGAAGTTAAGATATCCAGAGATGAAAAGCTTATATGATGCTGTTAGAGAGTCTATTTAAAAGGAACTTGATGGTATTATTCCTTTTGATTCTGAAAAGCAAAATGTGGATGCAAGAAAAAGAAGTTCAAAGAGAAAGAGGACAACTGATTATGAACAACTATCAAAGAAGTTTAAATTGAGAACATATACAGTTGATGAGCTAAGGAATTACCTAAGGGTTATTGATTTTGAGCATCCAAAGTCTAAAGAAGTTGTAGAGACGAAGTCTAAGATTTCTACATTTGAAGTTGTAGAATCAAAAGATGGAGATTATCTCATATTTCATAGAGAAGATGCATGTTTTAGAACATTTAACTTGTTGTGGGACATATTGCATATGCTAGATAGAGAAGATCTATTTCATTTGTATCAACAAGTGTAAGATTATTTTGAGCATATTCCACCAACTGGAGTGGGTTTAGTCTTGCTAAGTGATCTTACAACTATCTGGGAGACAAAAGAAACAAGCAATGATTCTCTCTGGAATAATCAAGAAGATTGGGAAATCACAAGCTGGAGATTCTTTGAAGAATCAGGAGTGCATGTATTAGAGTTAGAAGATGGTACCATGATTCATATGCTAGCAGAAAGGAGATATCCTCTTACAAGAGATCTTATGATCAGGATGCTAGATCATGGTATGGAAGTTGAACAGGAGAATGAAGTAGATCTTATGGTAATTGAGTTGTTTATCAAATGGACAACTTTAGCAGATGATGATGCATAATTACTGGTATGGTTTTTATTATATAAATCTTTTGAGTAATAAGTACTTTATTCAAAGTACTGCTGGACAAACAACACTTTATCAAAGTACTACTTGCAGCACAAAACCAGTAAAGTCTTTTAAATAATAAGAAATTTTTGTAAAGTGCAAAATACTTTTTGAAGCACAAGATAACAACAACAAATTGTTTTGAGAATTACACAACAAATGGTAATCAACTCACCATGTTTAATAAACAAGAAAGAGTTTGACTCATCATGAGGTTACGGCTCTGATGTGATTATCAAATCCATTTTTAGTTGACAATTTACTAAAAATTGTATGGTTTTCAACTCACCATATTTGTAATAGTGAAGAGTTGGCTAGCCCAAAAGATAAATGGTTTGTGGTAAAGGCTGTGGAAAATCTATTTGTATGGTAATTAGTTCACCATGGTAGTAAGAACTAACTAGTCCAAAAGCAAACGACTCTTGGTAAAGACTTAACAAATCCGTTGATAGCTGATGATTTGCTAAAAATCATATGGTTATCAATGTACCATGGTTTTTAACTTAAACATTGGCTACTCCAGAGTTAATGGCTTTGGTAAAGAGACATCAAAATCCATTAATTTTTCAATGATTCACCTCTTACAGGAGTTTACACATCTGGAAGTGATGAGAATAGTATGAAACTTTATGATCTGATGTACATTTTGCCATATGTTGCTGAGTAGCTGAGAAGATAATGGTTGCTGATAAAGATTGCTGATAAAGATAACTTTGATGATGACAATACAAACACAGTGAGTACAAGACGAATCTGAAGTTAAAGATACAATCTTTCCTTGAAGACAAAGATGTTGAAGTTAAAAATACAAAGGAACTTGAAATCAAGCAAGTAGAATTCAAGTTAGGGGAGGATTGTTGGGATATAAAGTCAAAGTACTGCTTAATGATGAAAGTCAAAGTACTGCTTAATGAAGAAAGTCAAAGTACTGCACGTCAAAGTACTGATATGCTAAAGGACTGCTATGCAAATCATTTAAGGATTGTTATATAATTCTAGAAATATTCTTAGATTATAATTAGTTTACTTTTCGTACAAGAATTGTAAACCGACTAGCATTTTCCTTATGCCTATAAAAGGACCCCTAGATTGGCATTAGATATACGAATATTAGATACGACTTACATGAAAATACATGCAAGTACGATATTAGAGTTGTTTAGTGATTAAGTTTGTTAGTGAATCTGTATAATAAGCAGGTTCAAAGTTTGGTTTTAATATAATCGTTGATGTTTAAAGTAATTCTTCTTAGCTTTGTTAAAGTAGATTCCACATACTTAATAGAGTTATATCAATGTTTCATTGTTAGTAGTTTTAGATTTATCCAAGGTTGCTAAACCCTTACAAGCTACATAGTTAGTTTGGTCAGAGTATATCAATCCAACAGTGTTTGGTAAAATGTTTGAATAAGAAATTTGTAACTACGATTTACTAATTTGTATCATATGTGTTTAGTATTGAATGATATGACATCTAAGGGCATCATTGTGTATATTCGCAACATCAAATTACACAATCTTAGGGCACCAACTTGTATTAGTGCACATATGTTTATGATTGTTGCATTAGGTTAAATGTGTGTATGATCATTGCATCAAATTCCTCTTACGGCATATGTGTTTATGCTTAGTGCATCAGGTTAAATGTTAGGGTAAGAGAATGTATTATTATTGAATTATAAAACATCTTAGTTTATATGTTTTTGTGGTTGATGCATCGGGTTAATTGTATGTGCATATGTATGTTTGATGCAGTAGATTTACTTAATGATGCAATAGGTGCATCAGGTTACATGTTAGTGGTTGGTGCTTTAGGTGTTTGTGTAAGGTTACATGATAGTGGGTTGTGCATCAGATCTTTGAGAATATGTGTGTAATATTAATGTATCTATGCGTCAGTGTTTTTTATGGCATATAAAGTTCAAATAGGTTATGTGTAGATTAGATTTATCTTCTAAAAAGGTTTCGTCTATGTAGATATATGCTTATTGCAATAAATTTTACATATTGATGCAGTAGGTGCATCATGTTACATGTATGTTAGTAGGTGGTGCATCATAACTTAAAGAATCTGTGTGTATGATCAATGCATCTGTGTTTGTGCTTGGTGCATTAGCTTACATATTATGATGTCAGTTTGTATTATTAATGAATCACAACACACCTTACGAAATCTGTTTGTCTGATTAGTGCATTAGGATTACATTATGCGTAAGTTAGTTATATTTTCCAAAAAAAAAGTTTTATGTGCAAATGTATGTTTGATTGCAGTAAAATTTGCATAGTGATGCAGTAGGTGGATGAGGTTACATGTTAATGGTTGGTGCATCAGATGTTTGTGGAAGGTTACATGTTAGTGGTCAATGCATCATGTCTTAAGGAATATGTGTGTAGGATTAATGCATCCTGTTTTTGTGGTTGGTGCATCAGTTTATGTGTTAGAGAACCGGTTTTTATAAACAGTGCATTGTTGGAAATACTTGTGCATTTGTTTGTATGTTCAGTGCATAAAAAATGTAGGTATTAGTGAATCTTTGAGTGTATTTAGTAAGTTATAATTATGCATTATAAATCACTTTGGTTGGACTTTCTATCTTTAACCAGTTTAACCCATTTGACCTCCTCCAAGCATCAAAAATGTACCACCCTGCATCTGAAATTCTTCTCTATCAAAATTAATAAACATCCCTAAAATGTGGTCCATGTGGCGATTGGCAAATTGGGTGGCTCATAGAGGTTTTGTAACCGCTCAAATAGGTACTTTTTGGTTATGGGTCGGATTGGGTTGGATAACCCAAAATACTCTCTCTAGATTTATTATGTTTTCTTATCAATAAGTTTATCAAATGTTTGAAATATATTTCCCGTTGAGTCATCATAAGTCCGCTAACAATGGGACAATAACATGTATCTGTACACTAAATGTACCGAATAAAACTATAGTTTTATTTAAATTTTATCAAATGCATAACTAGGTACCTGTTCAAACACATTTTGTACGTACCTCAGATAGGAAAAATTTCATATCAGAACCTTCTTATGATTTTGTATTCAAGGTATATTAGTCTCATTTTTAATGGTTATTTTGTAATTTATTAGATCACTCAAAAGTAACTAATTTGTGGTCTAATTTTGTAGGATTATAGGAGCACAGTAGAGTTCTTTGTGGCACCTTTCTCAGTTCAAGTGTGGAAAATCAAAGACCAAAATGGTATAAAAAGGTGACCATGTGCCTTGACTTGATGAGTAACTCAGCTCATGAGTAGAAAACTACTGCAGACGTTGTAGTCTTTAACAATGGGCATTGGTGAACACACGTCAAGATTGCCAAAGGGTAAGATCTTATTGCATCTGTGTTATACATTAGTGCATCAACATTATACATTACAATTTTTTAATACTGCATAAGGATTATTCAACGACGTAGTAAAAATTGGGGTGTTTGGCAATATATCAATTTCTATACATTTCTAGTGCATCTGTATCAAAGAATTAAGGCATCTGTATGGAATATTGCATGATGATTATTAAGCAGTGTTTGGAAATATACTAATTTATGTACATGTTAGGGCATATCCATTAAAAAAATAAGGCATCTGTATGGAATATTATATAATGATTGTTCAACTCATAATAATTGTTCAACTAACTCACGTTCTATTTAGCAATATACATTTGACCTGTCCCCATCTACAACTTCCTGGAATGGATGAATTTAGTATTGAAGATGATTTGGTCAGACGAAAATATGACATTTGTTCTTGGTTAAACGTTGATAATGTTTTGTTACAAGATGATGACTTTATAGGCATTGGAAGGTAAATATTTGAGAGGCTTCTTTGAATGTTTCAGATTTTGCAAGAATTTGAAGATAGTCATTGCTTAGCTTGTAAAAATATTATTTGCTAGTTTTTGTTTAGCTTACTATATCTTAGGAGACGTTGTATTCTGATTGTAGCATCACTCATCAATGTAGAATGCATCTCTTGTACATGCAAGTTAAGTTTATAATAAGATTAAATCCTTCATAACGTGACTAGTTCTTTGTATGTTTATTGCTATTATTTTGTTCAACTATATTTGTAGGTTTATACTTTTTACTCCCAACCGCACAAGAAATAATTAGTTTTAAATATACAGCTTTAGCCCTTTATTTCCATTACATTCAATTTATGCATTTATTTGTCATTTACATTAATGGATGTGTTCATTATCATATATTACTTTAGTGCATATGTTTGAGGCACTTTAGTGCATCTGTTCGAGGAACTTTAGTGCATCTATTAGATATACTTAGAGCATCCGTTTATATCATAAAAGAAAAACAAGTGCAATACTCTTAAGTTCGTGAAATTGACTATAAGGCAGCTCCAAACAATGATAAGACAAACACAGTTAATGACCAAGCAAAGATTCAAGTTGACGAGCCTTGAAAGAAAGACTCTATTGAGATACCTCATGTTACATCTTGCACTGATAACAACATTCCAAAGCAATGAATGTGATAAAGAAATAAATTTATATTAAAACCACAAATATAGAATATGAAACTTTATTATAATTAAATATTTAAGCTGAACTCAATTCACATTTTTGAACACGATACTAATATATACAAGATATATACAGATTGTATGTCTTCTTTACTATATGGAGTTTACAACATAATATGTAAATGGTATTATCTACTTTTCCTGTTACACTTATTCAAAACCAACGCCTTTGCGCTAGTTTCAAAAGTGGGATAACTTTTATGTATGAACGTTCCATGTTCTTTTATATCAGGTTATGCATTTTAGCATCCACTCCAGACACTGTCGAAACATACAAGTACAAGATTAGTAAACTATGCGCATTTATAGAAACATCCATAAAATACGACAATTACACACGAAAGGGAAACATGATAAAGCATGACGCAACTTTACTGCATCTATTTGAGTCACTTTAGTGCATCTGTTTGAGTCACTTTAGTGCGTCTGTTTAATCAAGTGAATGAATTTCAGGCATACATCAAACGAAGCTCTACCTGACATGTCCTGATTTGACTTTTGATACTCAGACATCAAATGAGCAGTTTAGTACTCGAACGAGCATTTAAAATATTTGCTAATCATTAAGAAAAAAGCTATTGACAATAATTTAAGTTCATATAGGACACCGCATAAGAAGTTGACACTAATTCTGATTGAATAAGCTAGGTTTGAAATTTTCAATACAAAGATCATTTATCATGAAAAGTTTATCACTTAAATTACGCGGTGTGATAAACTTTAATACAAAAGGCAATAGTTGGGCATGAAACTATATGTATCATGATCATTTCGCTGCAAGTTTTATCACTTTTCACAGCAAGTTTTAGCAAAGTCCAAACCTATTGGCAATTAGAAAGGTAAATATCATTTGTGGATTGACACTTGTAACATAACTAATTATTAAGCTAGCATATAGCATCACGGATAAGGAAAATAAAAATAACAGAAACTTAATCTACCTTCTATGCTTTTGCTGATCACTGAAAAAGGTATTGGACCATTTCCCATAGTGAATTAGAATTTAGTTTGCTGCTCTCAACTGTCAACCATGTACACAACAATTTATCTGCCAAATGTAAATGTCCTATTAAAATTTCACTTATATATGTTGCAATTAATTTCATATAAGATATTGTAATCCTGTTCTTTTTGTTTGTAGTGCCTGTCTTGCAACTTCTATTTTTCAAGGATTACATCAAATTCAGTTTAGATACTCTTACTATTTTTTCTATCAATTATATAGTGTCATTGTGTGTTGCATCCAATGTGCGTGTCTGTCAAAACCCTACATCTATTACTGTAATGACTAAGGTGTTTTCTTGCATCTTATGGATTATAGTTGCACAAACGAGTAAACATAAAAGTACATGAAGAATCACAAATACCTAACCACTATTAGCAGCCATCATGTTACATTCATCTTTTAGCGAAATAATTGGTGGAGAGCCGTAATTTATGTAAAAATATAGGCAAGGAACTGGTGTATTGAATAATTTGCAAAAAGTATACAAAGTGAAACAAATAATTAAGCTTCAAATAGTCACAAACTAAAAGTAAAAGAACGCATAACTGATGGCTTGTAAGAGGGTTTTTGAAATATTATTGTAGTACCTCGTTTGTACCTATTCAGCGTGATCAGAGTCAGATCCACATTTCCTTACATAATCTGTCATCTCCACATACTTAAACTCCACACTCGCAGTGTAAAATCAGTGCATCACAGTTTTAAAATTTAATCTAGGCATTTTATGAAACACCTTGTGTGCAGTTTTTATGAACATGATTCCAAGTCATTTTTTCTGAAATTTGCTTTGAATAACTAATCTATACAATGCATCAGGTCACAAAAGCACTTAAAACGATACATTAATGAACAAACCTGATGATTACCGAATTAAAATTCATAAAACAAAACCCTAACCCATAATAAACAAATAATTGGTACAAATAAACTCTAACAAAAACGTATATCAGCTTTATTTATGATCTTTGATAACAAAACTAACAAAATTATAATCGAAAAAGGTTTTAATACTTACTTTCATCGGTTAGTTATGACATTAGAATGAGATGACTGAGTGAATCTAATAGGAGATCATGTTTAGTGTGTTGATTGTTTGGAGAATGGAAGCAATAATTACTAGACAAAATGAGAAGCGGGAGAGAACCAGAGAATTAAAGAAGAGGAAAAAATATAAAATGAAAAAGTTACGCATTTTATATGATAGAGTAGCCAATATGGATGAAGTTACAATACTTACCCTTAAAGAATAAAGAAAGTTACAATGAGGCCCCTTGAGTTCAGCAAAAAAAGGAGGAGGAATGGGAAGGGCTGATTGTACACTTTTCCCACTTTTGTTTTGAATGAACTTTTAAATATATATATATATATATATATATATATATATATATATATATATATATATATATATATATATATATATATATATATATATATATATATATATATATATATATATATATATATATATATAAGTGGTAAATTAAAATAAGAAGAAGTGACTAAAACCACGCATTTGAGATGCGACGACTTGCATTAGATGCATTTCTATTCGTATAGATGCAATATCTTGAGTTTCGAAAGTTAATTTGATGTATAGATGGTGCAAATTGATTTTCATGATTTCGGCATGTGTAGAAGAACAAAAAACAAGAGAAATCATGAAATGCATCTAATATACGTATATGCATCTAATTAAAAGCTAGAAAACACACTATGGTACGTTAAAATGCATCTAAGATTATAGGGATGCATCTAATTTAGGTCGGTACATCTCGGATTTGCCGTTATAGTTCTTCTTATTCCTTCTTATTTTAAGTAATCTTCTTATTTGATCCTAACTATATATATATATATATATATATATATATATATATATATATATATATATATATATATATATATATATATATATATATATATATATATATATATAGTGTGGTTCTTCTGAATTAAATAAATTGCGAGAACCATGATAACCAATCTAAGCCTTTTATTTCTTGATCAACGGCTGTAAATGATGATGGCATAAAGGTAGTAATTCTAAACTTGAGGTTACATTATATAAGTGATAAAAGGGCAATTAAGGAATTTTAAATCCCTTCCTAGAAAAATGCCAGCAGAATTATATCATATATCCCCTTTCTAATCTTAGAAATCGCCACACAAAAAAACCTAGCCGCACCTGCATCTTCATGGTTGTCAGATCTATCTATTTTTGAAATCCATGTATGTTAGGATGCCCCCAGTAAGGGATCCCAATCTCTCCCATTTTCTCTGCCACGTCAGCTTTCTCTCTCCGACGATCTACAGACGATTTTT
>CM040244.1:37194655-37197155 GCA_022545495.1 Chrysanthemum lavandulifolium | reverse complement strand
GGCCGACGTCGAACGACAAAGCCTGATCCGAAGCGACCAAGGTTCCTCGACATCGTTGACCGAATTTCCTAGGCCGATGCAAACCTGCCCCGATGGTTCCTAGGCCGACGTCGAAGGACGAAGCCTATTTTGAAGTGACCAGGGTTCCTCGAAATCATAGACAAAGTTTCCTAGGCCAACGTAAACCTGCCTCGACGGTTCCTAGGCTGACGTAGAACGACGAAGCCTATTTTGAAGCATATAAGGTTCCTCGGCCGTTGTCGACCGAGTATCCAAGGCCGACATAAACCTGCCTCGACGGTTCTTAGGAAGATGTCAAACGACGAAGCCTGATCCAAAGCGACCAACGTTCCTCGACGTCGTAGACCAAATTTCCTTGGCCAACTTAAATCTGCTCTGACGGTTCCTAGGTCGACATAGAACGATGGAGCCTATTTTGAAGTAACCAAGGTTCCTAGATGTCGTAGAACAAGTTTCATAGGCTTACGTAAACGTGCCCCGAGGGTTCCTGGCCTGAAGTAGAAGGATTAATACTATTCTAAAGCAACTAAGGTTCCTCGACATCGTAGACCAAGTTTCCTAGGCCGACGTAAACATGCCCCAACAGTTCCTAGGCCGACGTAGAACGAAGAAGCCTATTCTGAAGCGACCAAGGTTCTTAGGCCATCATAGACCTTCAAACAAGGTTCCTAGGCCTGGTGTAAACCTGCCCCAATGGTTCCTAAGCCGTTGTAGTGACCAGTGTAAAAAGTTTAACTCCTCAGAAAATCAATGTATGTTCCTGTCACTTATGTTTTTGTCCAAGAAGTATATATGGGGGTACCTAGGTGAGGAGGTGACTCGCTTACCTTGGTGCTCGAGAAGGGGGAGGGATACCTAGATGATATGAGGTTACTAGAGCGACCTCGAAAGTGACCAATATTCGTCGACCCAACGTGGACCGACCATGGCTCCTCCGAAGCGGCCCTTGAAGCGACCAACATTCCACGACCCAACGTAGACCTGTCCCAAAGCAACCAAGGTTCCTCGATGTCGTAGAACTTCAACCAAGGTTTCTTGGCTGTCGTAAACCTTTCCCGATGGTTACTAGGCATGTCATAGACTAACCTGCCCCGATGGTGTCTCAGCCCGTCGTAGCGACCAGTTGAAAAAGTATGACTACTCAAAAAATCAATATTTGTTCCTGTCACTTAATTTTTTGTGAAATAAGTATATATAGAGGGGTGGTAGTGTTTGGAGGCAAGGATGTGTGGGCATTACGTAAAAGGAAAATACGCCCCTTAATCGGTGTGTTCTTGCGGCACCGGTGGGCTTGATAATCTCATGCTCTAGATGACGGTTCACCTAACGCTTTCACATAAAAAATGAAAGCGTTAGGTGGGGTCATCTGCAAGGCACGATGACGGTTTTCAGGGAGCTAATCCTGGATCCTTGTTGCGTGTGGGTTCTGTCGCTTGTGGGTTTCGTTGCTACCTGATATTTCTTATATATATGTGCATGTCCCAACTTGTTTCTCATGCTTGGTTAGTGATTTGAATCCATTGCTTGGCAAACGTGACAATTTATTGCTTGCGTCTGCTGGTTTGACTTGTTCATATGCGGTTGACTAGGTGAAAGGACTCGTTTCTTTAGGTGATTTGATTAAAAAATGATGTTAATGTGCGTACGATTGAGCTTTGATTTTTATCTATTGCATAGCTACAGAGTCGTTTGGTCTTTGTTGCACGAGCAACATGAGCGACCGGTTCCTTCTATGTGGATATATATAAGCAAGCGATGATGCAATGGTTCTTACCTGCGTCTGTATACCCTGATGCCCCTTTTTGATGGTTCCTTCCAAATTGACCCTTCCTGATGACATTTTATATTCCTGGTTTTCCCATCATTCGGGGCATTCTGAGGCTGTTTTGGCTATGGTTACTTGCTTGGTCTTAAGCCGAACGGGTGATTTCTAGTCTGGTGGCTTTGGGGATGTTGACCGTAAAGGTGGATGAGTGGTGTTTGGTTTGTTATGTATGGTTTGATGCGACGCTTGTAGCAACTTCCATGTTTTCAGACCTCTTCAGCTGTGCGGCAAGGCTTGTATCGCCTTGAGCGTATTGCGGGTTTTCTGTGTTGAATACCTAATCAATGGTATCGGTTGGATTGATCAAAGTATCATTTCATCTTCCGTTGCATTCACGGCGTGAGGTGAACCTAGATGCGGCCTCTTTGATCCACTTCATCGAAGTACATGCTTTGACGTTGTGGCACATTGAGCATTGCTTGGTCTCTTGTATACGGAACATATAGTAGGCATGGATCTAACGATTCTTTTTTGCTCTCATATGAGCGTAACGCTTCTCTAACATGACTTGCGCCATGGTTTAGCTCGTATGGACGTAGTGCTATGTCAAAGAGGAATGCTACTTGCCCTCATATTGGCGTAAGACTTCTCTAACATGACTTGTGCCAGGTTTTAGCTCGTATGGACGTGGTGCTATGTCGAAGAGGAATGCTA